>CM031936.1:15892267-16238346 GCA_018703725.1 Brassica juncea | reverse complement strand
TGTCCTTGATACTTGCGTAGGATTCCGCTTCTATCCATTTGGAAAAGAAATCCGTAAGGACTAGGAGGAAGCGTTTTTGTTTGATGGGTGCATAGGTCCGACGATGTCCATGGACCATCGCATGAAAGGATAGGGGGACGAGATCGAGGAGAGGATCTCCGCGGGTTGATGGATTGTTGGAGCATGCCTTTGGCATTTTCGCACTTCCGGGCGAACTTCTCGCAATCTTTTACCATGGTTGGCCAGTAATAACCGTGGCGTTTGATTTTAACCGCGAGAGATCTTCCGCCAGAATGATTTCCGCATGATCCTGAATGGACCTCCTTCATGATTCTCCTTGCTCTTTCCCCTTCTGCGCATGCCATGAGAGGACCAGAGAAACACCACTTATAAATTTCTCCCTCTATCGTGACATACCGTGCCGCTTGGGTTTTTACTTTACGGGCATCCCATTTTTCGGCGGGTAAGGTTCCATTCACGATATAGGCTCGGATTGGTTCTAACCAAGGGCTGTCGCAGCCATACTCGGTCGGGTTCACATCCGCTTCCGGCCGATCCTCGACTTCTTCCGCATCCTCAATCTCGTCCTGGATTAGATTGAGGACCACTGGTGGTCCGATGCTCGGATGCTCGATGAATTCGACCGGGATTACTCTTTGGAGCCCTGGATCTGAGCTTGAGGCGAGGGCAGCCAAGGCGTCAGCCTGGGCGTTTTCCGAGCGAGGAATTCTGGTCAGGGCGAACTGGTCGAAATTTCGAGCCAGCTCTTGGACGAGTTTTAGATATGCGTCCATCCTTTCGTCTCTCGCCTCATATTCTCCGCTGTATTGATTGGCGACTAACTGAGAATCGCAGTAAGCGTGAATATTACGGATTTTTAACCCATGGGCCAGCCGCAATCCTGCGACGAGTGCTTCGTATTCTGCCTCATTGTTTGAAGCGTGAAAAGCCAATCGGAAAGACTGTTCTAGGATTTCCCCGTTTGGAGAGGTGAGCCGTATTCCGATTCCGGATCCTTGTTTGGATGAAGATCCGTCGACGTGGAGGACCCAAGTTGAGTTTGGTTCCTCGTTAGTCATGTCCCTAGTGGGTAATTCTACCAAGAAATCCGCCAGTACTTGGGACTTTGCACACGTCCTTGGGCGGTATTCGACGTCGTACTCACTCAGTTCGATTGCCCATTTTGCGAGCCTCCCGGATTGACTTGGACTATGCAGGATTATCCGTAGCGGGAACGTGGTGAGAACCACTATAGCGTGAGACTGGAAATATGGTCTTAGTTTTCTTGCCGAGGTTATGACAGCGAATGCTAATTTTTCCATTAGAGGGTATCGAGTTTCCGCATCCAGTAACAACTTGCTTACGTAAAAGATTGGTTTTTGTTCGCCGCGTTCTTCTCGTATCAAGACACCACTGACCGCCGTTGCGGAAACTGCGATATAGAGAAAAAGAGGTTCACCTTCCACCGGTTTTGCGAGGACTGGTGGAGTGGCCAGGTAATGTTTCAATTGCTGGAAAGCTTTTTCACATTGCTCGGACCATTCGAACTTCTTGTTTCCCTTCAATGTCTCGTAAAACGGTAGGCACTTATCCGTGGAGCGTGAGATAAAACGGTTCAACGCCGCGACTCTTCCGGTTAGCCTCTGGACTTCTCGCTTGGTTCTCGGGGAGACCATTTCTATCAGTGCGTCGATTTCTTTTGGGTTGGCCTCGATTCCGCGATACGTTACGAGGTATCCGAGGAACTCCCCTGATGCCACTGCGAATCTACATTTTGCCGGGTTGAGTTTCATGTTATGCTGGTTGAGTCGTGCAAAACATTCCTCTAGGTGGGCTATGTGATCGTGTTCGTCAAGAGATTTTACGAGCATATCATCGATGTATACTTCCATAGTTTTGCCGAGTTGTTCGGAAAACATTTTGTTGACGAGTCGCTGATATGTTGCACCTGCGTTTTTAAGACCGAAAGGCATTACCTTATAGCAATACGTTCCGCGGTCTGTGATGAACGCAGTTTTTTCGCGGTCGTCGGGATTCATCATGATCTGATTGTATCCGGAAAAAGCGTCCATGAATGACAGAAGCTTGTTTCCCGCAGTTGCTTCGACCAGTCGATCAATGTGTGGGAGCGGGAAGCAATCATTTGGACAGGCTTTATTCAGATCCGTGAAATCGACACAGACCCGCCATTTGCCGTTTTTCTTTTTTACCACGACGGGGTTGGCGAGCCAATCTGGATACCTGACTTCTGTTATCGACCCTACTTTGAGGAGTCTTTCGACTTCCTCATTGACTGCGGTGGCTTGCTCAGGTCCCAACTTTCGTCTTTTTTGTTTTACGGGTTTGTGAGTTGCGTCGATGTTAAGTTCGTGACATGTTATGCTAATGTCGATTCCCGGCATATCCTCCGCTGCCCACGCGAACGTACTGAGGTTCTTTTTGAGGCATGCGACGAGCTCTGCTTTCATTGGTTCGCGGAGGTTAGCTCCGATCTCGACACACCGTTCCGGGAAAGAATCGTCGAGACAGATTGAAACCACCGGTTCGCAGGTTGGTTCACGCTTCCCTTCCAGGGCCTCGGCTCTTTGGGACTGCCAGAAGGTCTCCGGTGAATTGTTAACCGTTTGCTTTTTCCGAGAAGTTTCGATTTCAGAATTTTTCCATTTTAGTTCGGTAGCGAGGTAGATCTGCGCTGCTCCGTGACTACCATGTATTGTCTCGACCCCGAAAGGCGTTGGGAACTTGAGGCATAGGTGGAATGTTGATGGGATCGCTCTCATGGAGTTTAGCCAGGGAGTTCCAACTATCGCATTGTAGGATGTTGGACTATCGATCACTAGGAATTCCGTGTTCTTGGCGACGCTCCCGGCCTTGACTAGGAGGTTAGTCGAGCCTAGGGTCATAATTTCTCCCGAGAGTCCGAATACTGGGCTGGGGTCATCCGTAAGGATGCCTAGGTCGACGCCCATCCTCTCGAGGGTGCTTTTGTAGATAATATTGGCCGAGCACCCGGTGTCGACCAATACCCTTGCTACGTCAATGTCCTGGATCGTGAGTTCTATTACGAGGAGATCGTTGTGAGGTTTGACCGTTCGGGCCGTTGCTCGATCCTCGAAAGATACGATGTTGCGGGTTGACGAAGAAGTCATACTGAACTTCGATCGATTGGTGGTTTTCGAGTTAGAGGATCCGTCCTCCCCTCCTTCTAGCGCCAAACTGTGGGAACCGAAATTCACACCGTCAATTTTCGATAAATAAGATTGCGGAGGAAAGCCAAGTAAACCCGACTTTCCTTGAAGGTCCGGATTCTCTGCGATGCCACACGAAATCGATAAAGTTCAATAGATAAAAATAAGAGTTTGAAATATTTGCCCGAAGGCGTTTTATTAGATAAGGGAAACGAGTACAAGGATTCTCCGAAAGACAAAGAGAGTTGCGATTTAAAGAAAAAGGTAGAGTCGCAGGCAGCCAAACGTCCTAAGCCTTGCTCCGCTAGTCTAACTACCTAAACCCTAGTTTTTCTAAGCCAGCAGGATGCTCTAAGTCTAATTCTCGGATTTTCGGGATGCCTTTCTCTTCTGCTCTTGCTCTCCTTATATACCCATCTCTAGGTCGGTTTGCCTTGGGGTGATGGGCCTCGCCTTTGGGCCCAAGCTTATCTCTTCCGGAAATGTTCCATTTTCGTAGGTCTTTGTAATTATCTCCGAGTTTTCCGCTATCTTTCGATGACTTGATGTTTATCCGATGTCTCGTAGAATCGGGTAAACCGCTATAGCATGATTAGACCAAACTCACGAGGGCTGATCCAAACAAGCTAAGGCGGGAATGAACCGAGCACGATAGGACCGAGACCGGGACGAGGGCCGCGGACCGACGCCAGACCGACCCGCGCGAGGGATGCCGCCGGCGCCAGGCCGGGGTGCCGCCGGCGCCAGGCCGGCCTGCGTGACGGGTGCCGCCGGCGCCAGGCCAGCCCGCGTCCCGCGTGCCGCCGGCGCCAGGCCAGCCCGCGTCCCGCGTGCCGCCGGCGCCAGGTCAGCCCGCGTCCCGCATGGCCGCGCTCAGGCCGGCACTGCGTGACGGGTGAGAGATAGTGGCGCATCGCATCCCGATTGTCCAGCCATCCGATCCGGCCAAGCCTCAGCGTGGTGAGAACGGCCGGAGCAGGCATGCATCGCGTCGAAGCGTGGAAGGGCAGGTCAGCCAGACGTCAGAGGCAGACGTGCCCAGGCCGCGCTGCTGGACGGGTGCCGACGGCGCAAGGCAGGGGTGCCGAGGCCGCACGACGGGCTGCCGGCCGGCGCAGCACAGCACGCGTCGTTGTCGCCCGGAGCCAGGCCAGGCCGCGTTCCCACGTGCCGCCGGCGCAGGACGGCCGCGGAAGGGTGCCGCGGCGCCAGGCCGGGTGCCGCCGGCGGCCAGCAAGCTGGTCCCGCGTGAGCCGGCGCCAGGCGGGTGCCGCCGGCCGACAGGCCGGCCCGCGTGACGGTGCCGCCGGCGCCCGGCGGGTGCGCCGAGAAGGACGAAAGCGCAGCAAGCAGTGACGCAGTGGCAGCCAAGGCGAAGCCGCGGGTGTGCCGGCGCAGCCAGTCGCCGAGGCAGCCGGCCGGGGCCGCGGGGTGCAACGGGTGACGAAGCGCCAGGCAGCGGGTGCCGCCGTGCGACAGGGCCGGCCCGTACGTGGAATGGTGACGCCTGGACCGCGCCAGGCCGGGAAGGCCGCCGCCGGCGCCAGGCCACCCCGCCCCCGCGTGCCGCCGGCCGCCAGGGCCGGGGGGTGCCGCCGGCGCCAGGCCAACCGCGTCACTGCTTGGCCGCCGGCGCCAGGCCGGGGTGCGCAGCGGCGCCAGGCCTGCGTCCCGCGTCCCTCCTGCGCCAGGCCGGGGTGCCGCCGGCGCCAGTCCGCCCGCGCCTGCCGTGCCTCCGTCGCCAGGCCGTCTCGCCGTCCGTGGGTTTTTTCGTTGTTCGATCTTTCCCTCGTCAGTCGTTTGCGGGAAATCTTTTGAGTTTCGGAAAGGTCTTTAGCCGTAGATTTCGAGATAACCGTTTTTGACCCCAACAATTAAGAACACAACCAATCCGATCTAGGCGATTCATATTCTCAAAAAATTGATTCTTTTAGAGAACTAGCATCTAAGATGAAACGATTCAAGGCAATTTGTAACTAGAATCCATCAGATAGAGCATTGAAAATCGAGATGAGAGAGGCTTCCAAATCGCGATTGCATGCGATTTTGAAGGAGGAACGAGTACCTTACCTTTGGCGCCATTGATAGATTCAACTGTAAAATCACACAAAGCTCAAAAATCCGATGGTAAAGAATGAAGAATGACGGAAAGAAATTGAGAATTGAGGGAGTTTTGATTTTAGGGCTTTTCTCAAAAGGGGAGTGTTTTGCGGCGAGAGAGGAGTGAAGTGGGGAAGTGGGGGTGGTTCCGCCTTAAATAGGCAAAACCCTAACCGCTTCCTCTTCTTTTTTTTTAATTATTTTTTTATTTAATTTTTGGGTCCGAAAACTTACCTGGGGGAACAGCTGTTCTCCAGCAAGAATAGTCAAAGGGCTTCTCCTTCGGCAAGTTCTAAAAATATAAAAGAGAGAAGTTATTTACACTTACAAGTGGGTTGCCTCCCACCAAACGCTTGGTTTAAGTCACTAGCTTGACTTTGGTTGGCGGATCAGGCTATGGAGGGATCGCCTAAGGGAATTTCTTCACCTTCTGCGATTGTTGTCTCAGCGAGGTATGGCTTGAGACGTTGGCCATCTACAACGAATTCTCCTCCTTTTGGATCCACTAACACAACTGCTCCGTATGGTCGGACCTCTTTAATGGTAAAGGGTCCAACCATCTCGACTTCAGTTTACCAGGGAACAGCTTCAACTTGGAGTTAAAGAGCAAGACTTGATCATTAGGTGCAAAGTTCATGGAGATGATCCGCTTGTCATGATATGCTTTGGTCTTCTCTCTATAGATCTTCGAGCTCTCATAGGCTAGATGCCTGATCTCTTCAAGCTCATGGATCTGAATGTAACGCCTTTCCTTGGCTGATTTGATGTCGAAGTTTAGCATTTTGACAGCCCAGGTCCCCAGTGGTGTTTTATAGGCTATTCAGTAAGCCCACAGCGCTTCATCTAGTTTGAGACCAGTCCTTACGGGTTGTTCCGACTATTTTCTGCAGAATACTCTTGATCTCTCTATTTGATACTTCCACTTGGCCACTGGTCTGAGGGTGATATGCGGTTGCAACCTTATGCTTTACACCGTTCTTCTTGAGGAGGCCTTGGAAGACCTGGTTGATGAAATGGGTGCCTCCGTCGCTTATGACTACTTTGGGTACTCCAAACCTGGGGAAGATAATGGAGTTGAACATCTTGGTGACCACGCGTGCATCATTAGTTGGGCTGGCAATGGCTTCTACCCACTTGGAGACATAGTCTACTGCGACTAAAATGTATTCGTTTTTGTGAGAAGGTGGGAATGGTCCCATGAAATCGATGCCCCAACAATTGAACACCTCAATTTCTAGTATGAAGTTCTGAGGCATCTCGTTCCTTTTGCTAATGTTCCCCATTCTTTGGCACGCGTTGCATCTGGATATGAAAGCATGAGCATCTCTGAACATAGTTGGCCACCAGAAACCTGCCTGGAGGATTTTCGAAACCGTTTTAAATGTGGAAAAATGACAAGCATATGAGGAACCGTGGCAGTGATGTATAATCCCTGGAATCTCATCTTCTGGAACATATCGACTGTACAATCCATCTTTGCAATGTCGATAAAGGAACGGTTCATTCCAGAAGTAGTGTTTTGCGTCCCTCAGAAACTTCCTTTTTTTCATTCCCAGTGAACTAAACAGGTTCTTTCTGAGCAGCCAAGAAATTGGCTATCTCAGCAAACCAAGGTAGATGGGAATATCTCTTTTTGATCGCAGCAACATATTGTTCTGGTTCGGCAGAACAGTCTGTGACGAATGCGTCTGAGCTGTTCTCATTGTACAGACCAATGGCGTAGACATGCTCTTCAGGAAGACTATCGTCGAGAGCAATATCTTCGTCGATCTTCATTCTGGATAGATGGTCTGCAACTCCATTCTCAATCCCCTTCTTATCCTTGATTTTAAGATCGAACTCTTGGAGTAGAAGAATCCATCTCAATAGACGTGGTTTGGCATGTTTCTTAGTCAGCAGGTATCTCAAAGCCGCGTGATCCGTCTGCACAATTACCTTAGAACCTACTAGGTAGGACCTTAATTTCTCGAAAGCATAGACTATGGCAAGGAGCTCCTTCTCGGTCGTGGCATATCGGCATTGAGCTTCGTTCATTGTCCTGCTCGCATAGTAGATCACGTGCAGCTTCTTATCCTTTCTTCGTCGATCTTCATTCTGGATAGATGGTCTGCAACTCCATTCTCAATCCCCTTCTTATCCTTGATTTTAAGATCGAACTCTTGGAGTAGAAGAATCCATCTCAATAGACGTGGTTTGGCATGTTTCTTAGTCAGCAGGTATCTCAAAGCCGCGTGATCCGTGTGCACAATTACCTTAGAACCTACTAGGTAGGACCTTAATTTCTCGAAAGCATAGACTATGGCAAGGAGCTCCTTCTCGGTCGTGGCATATCGGCATTGAGCTTCGTTCATTGTCCTGATCGCATAGTAGATCACGTGCAGCTTCTTATCCTTTCGCTGTGCTGTCCCAGCACTGCTCCTACTGCGAAATCACTTTCATCTGTCATGATCTCGAACGGAAGGTCCCAGTCTGGAGGTTGGACAATCGGGGAACCGATCAAGGCTCCTTTTATCGTGTGGAAAGCATCCAAGCAGTCGCTATCAAATTCAAACTTGGTATCCTTGCAGAGCAGCCTAGTGAGTGGTCTCGCGATCTTTGAGAAATCCTTGATGAACCGCCTGTAGAACCTTGCGTGTCCCGAGAAACTTCTGATTCCTTTGACTGTAGTAGGTGGCTGCAAGCTCATCATAACCTTGCCTTATCGACCTCTATCACCTTTTCCGAGATTTTATGCCCTAGAACAATCCCATCCTTGACCATGAAATGACACTTCTCCCAATTCAGCACCAGATCCTTCTCCTCGCATCGCTGCAACACCCTGCACAAATTGTTCAAACAAACAGAAAAAGAGCTTCCATAGACACTAAAGTCATCCATGAAAACTTCCATTTTGTCCTCAATTAAGTTAGTGAAAATCGACATCATGCAACGTTGAAAGGTTGCAGGAGCATTGCACAAGCCAAATGGCATTCTCCTATAGGCAAAACGTGCCATAAGGGCAAGTGAACGTCGTCTTCTCCTGATCATCTGGGTGGATATGGATCTGAAAGAAACCTGAATAGCCATCTAAGAAACAGTAGTAAGGGTAGTTAGCCAATCTTTCAAGCATTTGATCAATGAAAGGGAATGGAAAATGATCCTTACGTGTTGCAGCATTCAATTTGCGAAAATCAATGCACATGCGATGTCCAGTTACTGTTCTAGTAGGGATCAATTTGTTCTTTTCATTGGTTATCACAGTGATTCCACCCTTTTTAGGAACTACAAGAAAAGGGCTTACCCATTTTCTATCAGAGATGGCATAGATCACACTAGCTTCTAGAAGTTTCATTATCTCTTTCTTGACAACATCTTTGAGATTTGGGTTTAACCTCCTCTGATGTTCGACAGAAGTCATCGATTCATCTTCTAGATGTATTCTATGCATGCACAAGTCAGGTGATATGCCAGGAATGTCAGCTAGAGAATACCCTAATTCCTTACGATATTTTCTCAGCTCACACAAAAGTTTAGCAGTTTCAACATTGTTCAGTTCAGAGTTCACTATGACAGGATAGGTGGAATTAGGTGATAGGCCTTATATTTTACCCTATTTACCCTATGAATTTCATATGTTTTATATGCATTTTGTAGCTCTTTTAGGGATATTTCAGGTTTAGGTACTCATTGGAATAAAGTGATGATTATGAGGCATTTTGAGATTTTTTTGGAAGATGTTACATTTCACTCGCGGAGCTGACAACTAAAGAGGGCATCGACCGACACAACATTGTAGTATCGATCGTCAGAATACCACACGAATCGATCGATATCTGTTAACCATATCGGTCGGTGCAATGCCACTCGCGATTAATGAAGAATAGAAGATTTACGAATTTTACCCAAAAGATATCATATTTGCATCATATACCCTGGCCGCCTGTTAGGTCATACTTTTAGGGTTTTTGTACCATTTAAATAAGGAGTCATCAGGAAGAAAGAAAGCAAGCAATCAAGGAGGCAACTAAAGAAGCCACCAAAGTCATCACCAAGGAGAGAAGTAATAGCTTAGAAAATCAGTTGGAGAAGAAGATATCTATCCTAGAGAGAGAGATCTGAACTTCATTAAACAGAGAAGATCTTGAACTCCTTTTGGTTTCTTACTCTCTTAATATTTTCATTAAGTTTTATTCAAGTATCATTCAGACCATCATAACTTTGCTTCTTATGAATATGTCTGAGTAGTTCTGCTGTTAGATTTAGGTTCACCAAAGGTTGATTTATGTATTGCTAATCATTTTATGATTCTTAGGTGTTTTAATAGTTCTTTCATTCTAGTTGTGCTTAATGCTAAGTAAAGGAATTGATCACCCTTGACTTAGATCTAAGGTTTAATTTCCGCACGGGACAGCATGGTTAATTGCCTGAAAAATAAACTAGACTGATCTTATTAATTAGCTACAAACGAAAGTTGCCCTAGTTAATCTGAGAACCCATCAACCTGCTCGGTAATGCTTACTGGAAGGCTAATCGATCGATATGACAATTAGTCATCGATCGATTATCTGAAAGGCACACCGATCGATAGTCAGAGAGACATATCGATCGATGTTTTCTCAAGTTGGAACAAGCGACAGCTAACTGGCTTGAGATCCAGCTATTAGACAATCCTATAAATTGTTTCTAAGAGTTGAGTTCGAGAACAACCATATTTAAAACCCCATTAATACCCAAAGCATTATGCTTATAATACCTAAAGGTTTACCTTGATCAAGCTACTTTCCTAAATTGATAGCAAACCTCATATTTTGAAATCGAGCAATTGTCCTGTTCGTCGATCGATACTCGTAAAGATTATCGATCGATTTTCCCGAAATTCATTTAAGTTACTATTTTAAAACAATTCAATCTAGCTTTATTTCGAAGACTATAAATCTATTGTGTGATCAAAGAGTCTCTGTGGATTCGATCCCTAAGTACTGCAATTGTACCTCTTTTGATGAGAGTAAAGTTGCTCTAGGGTAATTTGAGCACGTATCAAATTTTCCGCCGTTGCCGATTACTCTTTTTTATCACCATTAGATTAAGTTTAGAATATAGTCTAGATTTTACTTTCTGTTTACTAAAAGTTTTTCTTCACCTCCTGCTGACATAGGTACCTAGAGGAAGGACTTGCACAATTCGCCAAACTATCGATCGACCCAGATATTGACGCATCGAACGATACCGTGACGACTGATACTATGATGCTGGGATCAATCGATATGGGTATACCGAAATCGACCGATAGTGGTCGACAGGAATCGCTCGACATACGACCATCCACATCGCCCGATACCGACCAGCCGAAAGCAGGTAAGTTTTCTAAACTTACCAGTACTGAATATGAGAAAGCAACCCTAGGAAAACCAACAGTTAAATCGTGCAACGCAATTAGCCAAATTATGAAAGAACAGGGGACTAAAATCCCTGTTGAAATTCATACAACCTTTAAAAATGAAAAAGAATTGTCTATGCAAGAATTATCAAACCCTAGCAGAACCTATTCCAATAGGTCCGCCATAAAGTTACCAGAAATCGAAACAATGAGGTCCAAGTTTAACCTTGACCACCTTGTTCTGGTACGGCAGAACCCTTTCCATGGGACTCTCTCAGAGCATCCACTTGACCACATCGAAAAATTGGAAGATATGGTGAATGATGAGAGTAATCGCTGAAAAGTTTTCTCCTTCTCCTTAGCCGGTGAAGCCAAAAAATGGCTGGACCTATCACCAAAAGGATCTTTAACATGTTGGAAGGAGATTAGGAGCGCATTCATCAACCATTTTTTTGATGAAGCCCGCTACTGGGATGTGAGAAGGAAACTCTCCACATTTCGCCAGAACATACGAGAATCCTTTAAAATACTTGGGGGAGGTTTAAAAGCCTCCAAAACGAATGCCCCCATCATGGATATTCGGAACCCCAACTGATTAACGCCTTCTACGGAGGTGTTAGCTTGCACTACCAAAACGTACTCGATACAGCAAGCGAAGGGAGTTTCCGCTCCAGGAGCCCCAAAGATGTGAAAAAGCTGATCGAGAATGTGGCTGCCGGTAGAGCTTATGAAAGGATGGATCTGGAGAGAAGGAACGAAGTAGAATGCACAAACGATTCTCAGCTAACCTATTTCAAAGAAGCTCTGAACTCAATTTAATCCTTTTAGCAGAACAAAATCAACGAGGAATTTTTCAAATAAGTGACGAGGTTTTATCTGAACTTCAAGAACAAGTAGACTTTGTGGACACAAACCAGCTAAACGATCAACCTATCGATCCTCAAGAAAGTAGTTTCACCCGAAGCTATGATGCGACCGTTGGATCAAGAAAAGGAAAAGCCAAATTTAGGCTAAAACAAGCTTTTACGAAAAATCGAAGATTGATCGCTGATTTCGAAGGAAATATAGGTATGGTCTGTAGTGAATTAATGACAAAGCTCGAAACCCTCGACAATCACATAAAGATGCTAGATAGCAAAGTTGCAGAAAATGAAATTGCTATTAAACGGGAGATAGGACGTCTTCCCGGGAGCACTGATGCAAACCCAAGACGTTAGGTTAGTGCTGTTCTTCTTAGGAGTGGAAAATGCCTCACTCCAGTTGAAAAAGAAAGCATAACCAATGACGAACCCACTGGAGATGAGAAAACCAGCAAAGGTAAGCCCGATCAAACGATCCCGAACCAATCTGTTTTAGTGATGAGGATGAGGGAGAAATTTCTATCGATCGACGCGAAGAACAAAATATCGATCGACAGGAAGATGAAAACATCGACCGACAGAAGGATGATGGTATCGATCAACAACCGACACCCCCTATGGCACAAACGGCATCTGCCGCACCCGTAGTGGAGAGGGTGTATAAAACCCTACCACCCTTCCCCTGCGCAAGTGCACAAACTAAGCGAGAATTGGAAAAGGAAATCTGTAAGAGAGCTCTTGACAAAATCAAGGTCGAATTGACACTGAGTGAGGCCATGAAAGTTTATCCATCCATAAAGAAGTGCGTGAAAGACATGGCGTCTAAAAGTTTTCCATCGACAGAACATAGCATCATGATGGTGTCAAACGAAGTAAGCATTATGATCCAAGGAAAACCGCCAATAAAGGGGTCAAGTGTTAATTTAATGCCTTACTCTGTTGCCGCATCCCTAGGCTTCACACAATTTAAGCCTACCCGAATAACCCTTGTTCTTGCAGACAGATCCGTCCGAGTGTCGGAAGGTATACTTGAGGATGTGCCAATAATGATAAACGACTGTCATATACTATCTTACTTCCTCGTTCTAAGATACATGTAAGAACCAAAGGACCCCATTATTTTAGGTAGGCCTTTCCTCGCCACAGCCGGAGCCATTATCGATGTCAAGGAAGGACGAATATGTCTAAACATTGGAAACATTCCGATGATTTTCGACATGGAAAAACTAATTCAACGTCCCTTGATCAATAACCAAGCATTTAATATAGACGAATTCCCTGCTCTAGCTGAGGAGCCCTTTGCAGATCTATATTCTGATGACACCTTGGAAAACACCTTGCCAACCACTAAAAGGAGATTCTTAGCACGGAAGGCCAAACTGTTGAGTGTACACGGTTAATGAACGCGACTGATGATACTACGGAAACAGGTGAAGAAGATTCAGACAAGTACATGATCGACACCGATCGACACATCAAGCGCACTATCGATCGACAGCCTACTCTGTTAAACGGCTGGAGCTCCGAAAAGCCACTGCAAGTTGAGTTAAAGCAATTACCTGCTGCGTACTGCTGGTTAAATTGACAATGTGTCCGAAGGAACATTACTGAATCGTTGAAACAGAGGGAGGAGAAGTAGGCGATAACTCGAAGAAGGCTAAGGTGGGTGTTTAGACAAATGGAGACATTGGGAAAGACGCCACTCGAGTGAGGCTCTTAGCTCGTCAGGCTATGAGCGAACTGGTTAGGTCCTGGACCTTATCGTTTCATATGATCTTGTATGACTTTACGAATGATGTTTCGTAGGCCGAGCTTGATTTTACGGAAGCTGTTTCCCAAAACGTTGTCGAGCTTGTATTTTACGAGAGTTATTCGGCAAACTGTTTTCTTCCTGACAATAGACCGTCATATCCATCTTGGGCTCAGTCTTATTTTAAAATCGTAAGAGGGCCGTTTGGTCGCGTTCCAGACCCTTCCGGGCCGTTTTGGACTTCAGACGTTTTTACAATTTTTCCTAAGAAATCACCTTCGACGTGATGTTGGCTTCTCAAAAGGATCCTAATCCCTCGTATAGTTGGAAAAACTGGTGTTCAAGCTAACCGTGGTCGTTTTATACGATGAATCAGAATCCATTCGTTGATCGAACCTTTCATGATTTTTCTGGAGCTTTTCACGACGATCTTAATCGAGACGAAACATGAGTATTGGGCTCACGGGCTCAAAGATCGAGTTGCGAAAACTTAGGCAAAGATGCATGGTACTGGGACAGGACCGGGCTCGTCCTATGAAGGGACAGAGAGATCCTCCCCATGGGCGAGGTGGTCGAGACAGCGACATTGTTTTCTTCGTAAAATCTCAACGGAAGCTCCTATTGAGACAAAACGAAAACCATCTTGACCTAGACTCAAAGGAGAGCAAAGTGAGGTTTCCACAGGCGAGGTGGCCATGGGCGAGGTGACCTTGGCTATGGTTCTTCTCATCCACGGGCGAGGTGGCCGGGACAGTGATTTTGTTATCTTCGTAAAATCTCAACGGAAACTCCGATTGAGACGAAACGAAAGCCACTTTGATCTAGACACAAAGGATAACAAAGGTGAGTTCGCCCTGGGGAGAGGTAGCCATGTCGGAGGGTGAGGTGACCTCGGTAATGTTTGTCCTTGCCCACGGCGAGGTGGCCGGGACAGTGACTTTGTTCTCTTCGTAAAATCTCAACGGAAACTCCGATTGAGATGAAACGAAAGCCATTTTGACCTAGACACAAAGGAGAACAAAGTGGGCAGTTACTAAGGCGAACTGGGAAGACTGATCTCACCCTATGGCAAGTCGTCCTAGTAAGATCAAGCTCCGACCTCCTTTCGTTTTCCCGTTTGTTCCTCAAGAGTTGTTTGTAAGAAGTATGGCAGCGGGAATTGGTGAACCAATTTGCCGTGCTTCTGTTTCGCGAGTAATCTAGGGTTTCCCCAAGGTTTCAAGGAGAGTAAGTTTTGTTTTTCCAAGAGTTTCTCGAAAACGTTTTCAGTCGAACCCCTACTCGTTGAGATTTCACAAACTCGGTAATTAGACCGTCATCTCAGCCTTGGGCTCAATCTTATTCTAAATCGTAAGTGGGCCGTTTAGCCACGATCCAGGCCCCCTTTTGGGCCGTCTTGGGACTTAGACTTTTTTACGATTTTTCCTAAGAAACGGCCGTTGATGTGACGTCGGTTTTTCCGAAAGGATTCCAATCCCTTGTATAGTTAAGGCAACTGGTGTTTAAGATAACCATAGCCGTTTTATACGGCAGACAGGAATCCGTCTCGACGATCAAGTCTTTTATAAGTTTTCCCGAAGTCTTTCTTTGATAATCCTAAGCGATGGGGTTGTGTCCATAGACCCAAGGATCGTGTTATGGGAACTTGGACGAGGGTGCATAGTTGATAGGACCGGGATCGGGTTGTCCTCACCCACGGGCGAGGTGACTTCCGTCAAGGTTCACCTCGCCCATGGGCGAGGTGGCCTTAGGAGCAATCACTGCTGAAATTGTTTTACCAGCGTCGATGCGAGCTGCGAGTTTGTCTTTCATATTTCCAGACACTGTTTTGATCAAGCGTTTTGCGGCCGTGAGAGTAAGAGTAATCTGTCCCCCCCTCCTTCTAGCAGCAAACTTTGGGAACCGAAATTCACACTGTCGATTTTAATGAATAAAAACGGAGGAAAGCCAAGTTAACCCGACTTTCCCTGAAGGTCCGGATTCTCTGCGACAGCCAACAACAAGTGACCGAATAAATGCGGAAAAGGTTTTGTTAAGATTTGCGACTGGACCTTAAGAAAGGCTGCCTACGTACCCCTTTCGAGGATCAAGTCGGACGTAGTTCAGTTAGAAAGAATTGAACAAGAGATCGAACAGTCTATGCCTGGTTCGTCTAGTATGAGCGTTGGTCATAGAAACGGGCATGTCAAAGATAATGCCTAGGGTTTCTATGTGCGGAGCTCTGAGTAAAAGAATTGTTAGATCCTTCCGAGAGGAACAGGGGTCTGCGGAGAAGATAAAACTAGAACAAGAGGCGGCCAGACGTTCTAAGTCCTGCCTCGGTGGCCTAACCACCTAAGTTTCAAGTTCTCTAAGCTAGCAGGAGTTCTCTAAGTCTAGATTGGATTTTCGGATCCCTTCACCTCTGCTCTTGCTCTCCTTATATACTCACTTCTAGGTCGGTTTGCCTTAGGATGATGGACTTCGCCTTTGGGCCCAAGTTTATCTCTTTAGGAAATATTCCATTTTCGTCGATCTTCTTAATTATCCTCGAGTTTTTCCCTATTTTCCGGTGACTTGATTTTTATCCGATGTTCGGGAAATTGGATAAACCGTCATAGTCCGATTGGGCCTGAATTCTTAAAATCGTAAGTAAGTCCGTGGATTTGTCTTAAGTCGTTGAACGTTTTATACGATTTCTCGGAAAGACTATCTTTCTCGTAAAATAAACCGTATAGCCTAAAGGATCGATGTTCGAGTTAATCGATCTTGTTTTACACGATATCCTCTACGAGAAATCCAACCTTTCTAATTTTTGTCGTAAAACATCGAGGATGATTTCAATCGAGAGATGTTAATTCCGTAGCCGTGATCGTATCAAACCCACGAGGATTGATCCAAGCAAGCCAAGATGGGATCAGACCGAGCATGATGGGACCGAGACCATGACGAGGACCGTCGACCGGCACCAGGGGGCTTGCCGCCGGCGCCAGGCCGGATTGCGTGACGCTTGCCGCCGGCGCCAGGGGGCTTGCCGCCAGCGCCAGGCCGGCTTGCGTGACGCTTGCCGCCGGCGCCAGGGGGCTTGCCGCCGGTGCCAGGCCGGCTTGCGTGACGCTTGCCGCCGGCGCCAGGGGGCTTGCCGCCGGCGCCAGGCCGGCTTGCGTGACGCTTGCCGCCGGCGCCAGGCCGGCTTGCGTGACGCTTGCTGCCGGCGCCAGGGGGCTTGCCGCCGGCGCCAGGCCGGCTTGCGTGACGCTTGCCACCGGTGCCAGGGGGCTTACCGCCGGCGCCAGGCCGGCTTGCGTGACGCTTGCCGCCGGCGCCAGGCCGGCTTGCGTGACGCTTGCCGCCGGCGCCAGGCCGGCTCCGTCTCGCCTGCCGCCGGCGCCAGGGGTTCTCTGCCGCCCGTGGGTTCTCCGTCGCCCGATCTTTCCCCCGTTGGCCGTTCGTGCGGGAAATCTTTGAGTTTGAAAGGATCTTTAGCCGTTGATTTCGAGATAACCGTTTTTGACCCCAACACTCTCTCTCTCATTTTAGAAATTAGATTTAATTTTTCTTCAAAAAAAAAAAAAAAATCGAAAATTAACTTAAATTTATGTTTTAGGAATAGTTAGATATTAACTAGGAAGGAATTCGAACAGGGCTTGGCGGTTACCCCCCTCAAGACTTGATTCATAAGAATTATATAGGTAAAGGGTTCGAACAGGGCTTGGTGGTTACCCCCTTCAAGACTTGCTTCGCAATGAATCCTAGGATATAGGTCAAAAAGAAGTGAACAGGACTTGGTGGCTGCAACCATTAAGGCTTGATTAATGGAAACCTGTCCAATCTTGGTCAATGTCTTGCAAATGAAAGCAGACTGAACTAGTAGAGAAATAGTAAAGAGAGAGGATAGGAACTAATTTTTACCTGCAGATCCAGATACTTGTTTGAGCAAACCTTGCATCCTGTGATCGATACTCCCAAGGTAAAGCCTGCACTTTTATTTTTATGTACAGAATTGAAATCAGTAGAGAGGTTAGTCAGATATGATTGCTAAGTTATTGGCTAGATGATCAAGGTAGTTTAACTAGGATATTGCATAATGTGCTTCTGTGATTGACAGACTCTTAGATGTGGTTTGCAACAAAGTAGAGGTTATGATTCTAAGTTTGAATTTGATTTAGTCCCTGCTTTTCAAAACCTCTTTCATAAAGACTGCCTGTGTGTTTGCTTGTGGACAAGCAAAAGGTTAAGTCTGGGGGAGTTGATATACCATGGTCTTTACCCGTTTTTACCCCTGGTATATGAGTGTTTTTACTACTATTATCTATGTTTTGGAGTCTATTAGGTATGTTTTCAGGTTCAGAAGCATTTTGGAGAAAAGTGTTGTTTTAGGTGCCTTTTTGGAGCTTAAAGAAGAGTTCACCCGAGATCAAGACCAGAGGTCGACGTCAGACTTACACATCGATCGATGCACACTCTGTGCAATCGATCGACACACATTAGCCGAAGGACGATACATCGAGACCATAATCAATCGATGTACACCTTGTACTATCGATCGATACTGAGGCGGCTGAAGGACAAGTTGGACCTGGCCGAACTTGAAGCCCAAGATATCATATTTTACAAGAATACCCCTGACGAGTTTTTTAACCTAATGAACTCATATATTTATTTGCCTAAGTGTTTTGGCATTGAAAAAAAGCTTTCTTTTCATTCAAGTCTCTTTCATATACAATCTTTTACAGTAATAGAAGTTTTAAGAGTTTCTTCTACTTCTACTCACTTTCTTTCAGTTCTTTATTTGTTAACAAAGGTTATAGGATTCTAGATCTAGGGGAAAGATCCAAAGAGATTTGTGATTGGAACTTAAGTGTTCATTCCTCTTATATATCTATGAACTCCTATTATTACATTGTTGCTATGAACTACTTAGCCATGTCTGAGTAGATTCACTTGTTAGATTTAGGGTTTAAATAGGATATGAGGGATTAGCCCCAGCCTATAATTGCTATAGTTGTGATATTTATTGTTAGGATTGTTCATTAATGCTTTTCTAGCTTAGCTACCTAGAACATGAACTTGGATTGTATTGATTTATTCCATGCAATACCTGATAACATCCTAAACATGCTATGACCCTCTTGAGATATGCGAAATCTGATCTAAGATCATGGTAAGCATTGTATCAACTCGCGCATAAAGCTTGCTTAGAGCCGTATCGATAGATACTCCTATAGAATAATCGATCGATGAGCTAGAGGTGTATCGGTCGATATTCCTATCGAACTATCGAGCGATACCAGCGGCAGAAGTAGCCGACCGCAACACCATTTAGCATCTAAGTAATAGATGGTCTAAATAATGCGAGAGCTGATGGATTCATTTAATAAGTGTTGAGCTCTGACATATCATGCAAGCAACTTGTTAGCCTTTATAGTATTTATAATCCTGAATTCCTGAATACTTACCCTGAATCTAACTACTTTTCTTTATTGTTTTCAAAACCAAATCCTTTCAACTGAGTAATCTCATCCTTACTCAGCAAACCTGCAGTTTACTTTAAACTATTTTCAACCTAGCATAGTCATTAAAATTGCATCTTATTTGTACACTAGCTCTCTGTGGATTTGATCCCTAAGTACTACAACTGAACCTCTTATTTGAGAGAGTAAAGTCACTCCTTAGGGTAATTTGAGTGATATCAACGGGCGTGCCGGCGCCCGGCGCCCGGTGCCAGCACGGGCGTGCCGGCGCCCGGTGCCAGCACGGGCGAGCCGGCGCCCGGCGCCTGGTGCCAGCACAGGCGAGCCGGCGCCCGGCGCCTGGTGCCAGCACGGGCGAGCCGGCGCCCGGCGCCCGGTACCAACACGGGCGAGCCGGCGCCCAGCGCCTGGTGCCAGCACGGGCGAGCCGAGGCCCGGCGCCCGGGGCCAGCACGGGCGAGCCGGCGCCCGGCGCCCGGGACCTTGGTCATGCCTGTTCTTTTCCGATCCAACCTTTGTTGATCCTTTTTGCGGAAAATCCACAGACAGGAAATGATCTTAGCCGTTGTTTGACGCATGGAACTCCAATCGGAACGACTGTTCCAAGATTTCGCCAGTCGGAGACTTGAGCCGGATTCCAATCCCGGACCCTTGTTTGGACGATGATCCGTCGACATGAAGGATCCAAGTTGAGTTTGGTTCCGCGTTTGTCATATCTCCCATGGGCAGTTCCACCAAGAAGTCTGCCAATACTTGAGACTTTGCGCAGGTTCTTGGGCGGTACTCTACGTCGTACTCACTTAGTTCGATTGCCCATTTTGCGAGTCTTCCTGACTGACTCGGACTGTGCAAAATCGTTCGCAAGGGGAAGGTGGTGAGGATCACAATGGTATGCGACTGAAAATACGGCCGGAGTTTTCTTGCTGATGTTACGACTGCAAATGCTAGCTTTTCCATCAGGGAATACCGGGTCTCGGCGTCCAGCAACGTTTTGCTTATGTAGAAGATCGGTTTCTGCTCACCGCGTTCTTCTCTTATCAAAATGCTGCTTACCGCTGTTGTGGATACTGCGATATACAGGAACAAGGGTTCTCCCTCCACTGGTTATGCGAGGACGGGAGGAGTGGCCAGGTAATGCTTTAGCTATTGGAAAGCTTTTTCGCACTCCTCTGTCCACTCGAATTTCTTGTTCCCTTTTAATGTGTCGTAGAAAGGAAGGCATTTGTCCGTTGAGCGTGAGATAAAACGGTTTAAGGCGGCGACTCTTCCTGTCAGCCTTTGGACTTCCCTTTTGGTTTTGGGCGAGACCATTTCTTTTAACGCGTTTATCTGTTTGGGGTTAGCCTCGATTCCGCGACATGTGACTAGGTAGCCGATAAATTCTCTCGATGCCACGGCGAATCTACATTTAGCCGGGTTTAATTTCATGTTGTGCAAATTCAACCTTGCGAAACACTCTTCCAAATGGGAAACGTGGTCGTGTTCGTCAAGGGACTTTACGAGCATGTCATCGATGTATACCTCCATTTTTTTCCGAGCTGCTTGGAAAACATTTGGTTGACAACTCGCTGGTAAGTAGCGCCTGCATTCTTGAGGCCGAAGGCATTACTTTGTAGCAATACGTCCCGCGGTCAGTGATGAATGCGGTCTTCTCGCGATCATGTGGGTTCATCATAATTTGATTGTACCCGAAGAAGGCGTCCATAAATGATAAAGTTTGTTTCCTGCTGTTGCTTCGACAAGTCGGTCGATATGCGGGAGTGGAAAGCAATCTTTTGGACAGGCCTTGTTGAGATCGGTGAAGTCGACGCAGACTCGCCATTTGCCGTTTTTATTCTTGACCACGACTGGGTTAGCGAGCCAGTCTGGGTACCTGACTTCCGTTATTGACCCTACTTTAAGGAGTTTTTCAACTTCCTCGTTTACTGCGGTCGCACGCTCTGGTCCTAGTTTCCGCCTTTTTTGCTTGACGGGTTTGTAGATTGGGTCAATGTTGAGCTCGTGGCAAGTTATGCCGATGTCGATTCCTGGCATATCCTATGCGGCCCAAGCGAACGTGCTGAGGTTCTTTTTGAGACAGGCTATGAGCTCCGTCCTCAAAGGTTCGCGGAGGTTGGCTCCGATCTCGACGCATCATTCCTGGAACGATTCGTCTATGCAGAACAAGATCACTGGTTCGCAAGTTGGTTCGCGCTTCCCGTCTAGGGCTTCGATCCTCTGAGATTACCAGAAGACGTTCGAGTCTTGTTCTGGGGCATTCCCATCGGGAGTAGTCTTTACCTTCTTGCTTTGGGAGGCTTCGACTGCTGAGTTTTTTCTTTTCAGCTCGGCGGCGAAACATACTAGCGCCATCCTGCGATTTCCTTGTATAGTTTTGATTCCGCGAGGGGTTGGAAACTTTAGACACAGATGGAAAGTCGAGGGGATCGCTCGCATGGAATTCAGCCACGGAGTACCGATGATCACGTTATACGATGTTGGACGGTCGATGACTAAGAATTCCGTGATTTTGGCGATACTCCCGGCTTTAACCAAGAGGCTGATCGAGCCGAGAGTCATAGTAGCATCTCCCGAGAGTCCGAATATTGGATTAGGTTCTTCTGTGACGGCGCACAGGTCGACCTCCATTCTCTCGAGGGTACTTTTGTAGATAATGTTGGCCGAGCATCCGGTGTCGACTAACACTCTTGCTACGTCGATGTCCTGGATCGTTAGTTCGATTACAAGGAGATCGCTGTAGGGTTTGGCCTGGGCGGCCGTTGCCTGATCCTTGAAAGAAACAACATCGCTGGCTACTGGAGTGGACATCCTGTATCTTTTATTGCTTACTGACTTTCGAGTTAGAGAATTCGTCCCCCCCCTCCTTCTAGCGCCAAACTGTGGGAACCAAAATTCACACAGTCGATTTTCAATGAACGATTATGGAGGAAAACCGAGTTAACCTGATCTTCCTTGAAGGTCCGAATTCTCTGCGTTATCACTTTTCGAATTGATAAAAGATAGATAGCAAGATAAAAGATGAATGGTCGCTCAGAGGCGTTTTATTAAAAGTAAGAGTACAAGATTTCTCCGGGAGGAGTAGAAATATGCTAACTTATTGAAACAACAGAGCAAGAGGCGGTCAAGACGTCTAAGCCTTGCCGTACTAGTCTAACCACCTAAGTCCTAAGTTCTCTAAGCTAGCAGGAGTTCTCTAAGTCTAAAATCTCGGATCCTCTTCTCTTCTGCCCCAGCCCTCCTTATATAGTAACTTTAAGTCGGTGGCCCGTTTAACCTTTCGCCTTTGGGCCTGAGTTTATATCTTTTGCAAATATTCCATTTTCCGTCGATCTTCGTTGCTATCCTCGAACATTGACATTTATCCGCGGAAACTTAACATTTATCCTACTTTAATAAGTTAGGATAAACCGACATAGCTCTTACTGGGCTTGGGTCTCCAAAATCGTAAGTGAGCCCGAGGACAAGTTTCATGCCCTCGAACATTCGTACGATTTTTTTGGAAAGATTATCTTTTCCGCGAAATAAATCGTATAGTTTAAAGAATCGATGTTCGAGTTGATCGTCCCTGTTTTTACACGATACATTTTGCGGAAGAACCAACCTTCCAATCGAGTTAAATCGAGGAACGTTAGGTATGTAGCTAAGGTGCTATGACTTCACGGAAGCCACAAGTTGCGATCTAAATCGGACGGGCTGGGAACAGACTGGATGTACAAGCGCTCAGGACAGCACGGGCGAGCTGGCACCCGGCGGCTGGACGAACTGGCGCCCGGCGCCCAGGGCTAGCACGGGCGTCCTGGCGCCCGGGGCCAGCACGGGCGAGCCGGCGCCCGGCGCCCGGTGCCAGCACGGGCGAGCCGGCGCCCGGCACCCAGTACCAGCACGGGCGAGCCGGCGCCCGGTGCCCGGCGCCAGCACGGGCGAGCCGGCGCCCGGCGCCCGGTGCCAGCACGGCGAGCCGGCGCCCGGTGCCAGCACGGGCGAGCCGGCGCCCGGCGCCCGGTGCCAGCACGGGCGAGCCGGCGCCCGGCGCCCGGTGCCAGCACGGGGAGCCGGCGCCCGGCGCCCGGTGCCAGCACGGGTGAGCCGGCGCCCGGCGCCTGGTGCCAGCACGGGCGAGCCGGCGCCCGGCGCCTGGTGCCAGCACGGGCAAGCCGGCGCCCGGTGCCCGGTGCCAGCACGGGCGAGCCGGAGCCCGGCGCCCGGGACCTTGGTCATGCCTGTTCTTTTCCGATCCAACCTTTGTTGATCCTTTTTGCGGAAAATCCGCAGACAGGAAATGGTCTTAGCCGTTGATTTCGAGATAACCGTTTTCGACCGCAACAGTATTGGGAGCGACATGGATTTGTTCTCATATCTTGCTAGCATAGGGTCATCATTTGAGCTAGCTTCTAGGATGGTGAGTGAGTCTTTGTTCCTTAAAGGTTTATATCTTGGGTTTGGAATATGATAAAGTTGAGATTGATGAATAAAAGAGTGTTATGAGAAAGAAATGCCCTAGGGACCTAGAATAGAAAGAAAAGAAAGCTCTGGATTGTATTGTTTGAGACCTTCCCCTTTATAAAAAAAAAAGAAAGAAAAAAATAAAAGAAAAAGAAAAAAGAAAAAGAAAAAAAAAAGAAACAGAAAATAAAAAGAAAAATAAAGATTCAATAAGATAGTGGGGAAGGGAAAATAAATAAAAAGTGTTAGAGCTTAGAAATGTGAAAAGTGAATAAGAGGTGAGTGATGTGAGTGTTTTTCGTTTTGGAATTATGGGTTGAATGAAAAGGGTGTAGAACTTGTAATTACTTAGGAAAGGTAGAATGATGAGGATGGATCCATGTGTGCATGAATTGCCCCTAGTCTTAGATAAATTTTGCATAATGATCAAGCTCCTTGATTCTTGAGTGATTGCCACCTTAAAATGATGCTTTGAACCCTCTTTTTCATCCATTTTAGACCATTTAATCACCTAGCCAAATGATTGAGATCTTGTTCCCATTTGTGAGAATTCACCTTCTGTGTGTGGGTGTGAATCAATGTGAGGGTCGGTTAAGAGAACATGTTGGTTGATACGCATTGCATCTTGTGTGGAGGCATAAGAGTATTGATAGGCCTTGAGAAGCTAGAGCATAATAATAGAGTTTTGCTCATGCTATTTGCTATGTTTCTTTAGAATGTCAAGTTGAGTGCTATGAATGTTTCTTTGGCTAAGCTTCCATCTATATTTCTCCTCTTTGTGTTTTGAAAAGTTTTACTTGAGGACAAGTAAAGGACTAGTGTGGGGGAGTTGATATCTTGCATATTTACATGTTTTTAGCCATCATATCTTGTGCATTTTGATCATGTAGATTAGGAATTAGGCATCTTTAGGGTCCATATTGCATTCATGAGTCTTTATCAGGTGTTGGAGTGTAATATGGAGTTATTTGAGGTGTTTGGGAGCTTTGTGATTTAAAAAAAGAGGAGAAGAATTGAGTTTGGCCAAGTTTGGACAAGCCAAACCATAGACCAGGACAAGCCTGACCCAGGGTGCACCACTCGGGATGGAGTACCCGCATGGCCGGACGTGCTGGGCGAGAGAAGAGGCTGGATGCGGGTTGGACGCCTCCCGATCATACACCCACGCGCCGAGAGAGAAGAGGTCGATGCCTGGACATACGCGGGACAGAAGCCCCTGGATGCACCACCCGCGCGGCCAGGACGGCTTGGACAAACGAACGGACATGGCTTGGAGGCCGCGGGTCAGCCTACCCGCGTGGCCTGGTCGGGACGAGAGAGCTGGACGGTCGCGGGTTGGCTGGACGCGGGTCACGGCCTGATTTTCCTTCCCGGGTCGACCAGTTTTTTCCTTTTGCTGGTTTCTCATTGGTCGAAACTTAACTGACTCCAAGGACTTTTTAGACTTTCTCTTTATGTTTTTAGGGCTTTCATGCCTCATATAAATACTCTTGTAATCCTCTTTGGGAAAACTAAGTTTTACTCTCTCTTGAATGAACAAAACACTTTGTAGAAACTTTGATCCTTGAATCTCAATCTCATCTTGTTCTTTTGTTCTTGGGTGTTTTAATTCTTCTTCTTTCTTTTTCCATATGATTAAGCTTGAATCATTCATGGGTTTAAGAGGAATCATGAGGATTATGTTGGGGTCAAAATCAGTCACGACGGAATCGATACCCGAAAACCCTCGGAAAAAAACAAATCTCGGTCAAAACTTCAAAAAAACAAGAAAACGAATAACCAAAACGGATCGCCCGACGAGTACGGGTCTACTCGCCGGCGAGCATGACTGAAGCACGGGTCAGCTCGCCCGGCGAGCATGGCCCAGGTCGCCGGCGAGCTCGGCCGAGACAAAGGCGAGCACGGGCCAGCTTGCCGGCGAGCTCAACCGAGACAAGGGCGAGCTCGCCCGGCGAGCACGGGACAGCTCGCTGGCGAGCTCGGCCGAGACAAGGGCGAGCTCGCCCGGCGAGCACGTGCCAGCTCACCGGCGAGCTCGTCCGAGACAAGGGTGAGCTTGCCCGGCGAGCACGGGCCAGCTCGCCGGCGAGCTCGGCCGAGAGCACGGGCCAGCTCGCCAGCGAGCTCGACCGAGACAAAGGCGAGCTCGCTGGCGAGCTCGACCATGACATGGGACAGCTCGCCCGGCGAGTACAACCTCGTCATGGGTCAGCTTGCCAGGCGATTTCGGCCAAGGCCCGGGAGAACTCGCCCAGAGAGCACGGGCAACCTATCGGCGATTGTTCCTGAACCCAATCTTGTCCCGTGACTATGTGTCCTCGTCCGAAGCTTCCGTAACTCGATCCCCAGGTCCACGGGTATAACACCAACTTTCCGTCTAGAAGTATCTTCAAAAGCTTTCGGGAAATTGGGAAGGTTGGGTCTCTCAAACGGTTTCCCACTCTTCGTGATAGGACTAGTTACGATTAATTCAACGTCAACCACCTCGGCTGTACGTCGACACTTCGCGAGTAAAAAATGCTTAAGTCTCAATACGGCCCAAAGAGGGTCTGAATTGCGGACGACGGCCCACTTACGATCCTAATGGACTCGAGCCCAAAGATAAAGATGATGGTTTATTTCATTCGCGGAAAGAGATAAATGTCAAGTTTCCGCAAAGATAAATGTCAAGTTTCCGCGAAGATAAATGTTATGTTTCCAAGGATAATCATGAAGGAAATATGGAAAAGCCCGTTCCGCGACAAATCCGGCCCGAGAGGAGGTAAACCGACCTATGAGGAGGAGTATATAAAGAGGATTTGGGCGAAGAGAGAAGAGAGAGCCTTCTCAGAGCAAACTTAGCACTTAGAGCAAATTAGGCATTTTCCGTTTTTACTATCGAGCTGCGACTCAACTAGGTTAGAACTTAGGTTGCTAGACTAGCGAACTTGCCGAAAGCTCTCGTAGCCAAGGCTTACCTGTTGTTCACGCTCAAACGCGAATTCGGAAATAAGATCCCTTTTTGTTCTCTCTTCCTTTTATTTTACGATTTTACATCTTAATATTTTCGTCGTACTGATTTGTGTTGTGTGTGGCCCAGCAGATAGCCGTGACCTTTAGGGGAGACTAGGTTTACTTGGTTTCCCTCCGATTGACTGAAACTCGACGGTGTGAATTTCGGTTCCCACAGTTTGGCGGTAGAAGGAGGGGGATACGGATCTATCTTTCACGCAACCACACACGCTCAGTCAGATATGGCTACGGACACTGGTAAAGACAAACAGGCGCCGACGGGCCTCCCGTCGATCCCAGTGTCAATCTAACTCCAGCTGGAAACATGTCAACGGTGACTACTAACGCCGCGGCATTAGCCCAGATGAATGAACTGTTCGCTTCTGCTCAGAAAAAGTTGGACGAACAGGATAAACTCGTTGCTACTCTCGCAAAACAGGTGGAAACCTTAACTGCGAAGGCTATGAGTAAAATCCTGTGCGGCACCACTAGGACCCGCGGCGGCAGAAGACTCAATTTCGAGACTCCAAACGACCAGGCTGCACGGACGGACAGAGCTTCCTCCGGTAAAAACCTTAGCAAAGCAGCCCCGTCCAATGCACAGCCGGTCGTGGAGAAACTACCACCTCCTCCCGAGAGCGACGAGGGAGCCGACATTGAACGCATCGATCTGGATATAAGTGATCAGTCCGATGATTCGGACCAAGATGCGGATATCCACCCAAGAAGAACACGAATCTAGTCCGCTCGGCAGAACGCGTAACTGGAGAAACCCATGACGGAGGAAGAAGAAAACCTCTATTGGGTGGAACAGGAGGAGCTGGCTGAAAAACAAGCCAGAATCCACCGGAGCCAGCGTCGTCAGACTCGAAGGGCATCTGGGAGCCCCAGTGAAATCCATGACCTCCGCGAGTACATTGCGAAAACTGCGGCGGAAGTCAAAGCGGTGAAATCACAGATTCATCACGCGACAAGCGCTGCGCCCGAAATAGACAGACTACTTGAGGAAGCACGCAAGACTCCTTTCACTGCCCGGATCACGGAGACCCACATCTCGGATCCAGGGAAGATAAAAATTCCCGTTTACGATGGCACCTCCGACCCGAAGGCACATCTGCAGTCGTTCCAGATCGCGATGGGAAGATGCAAACTCAAGGAACGCGAAAAGATGCCGGCTACTGCCTCCTCTTCGTCGAAAACCTCAAAGGAGCCTCGCTCGAATGGTTTTCTCGTCTAAAGCGAAACTCGATCGGAAGCTTTCGCCAACTCGCTTCGGAGTTCCTCAAACAGTACTCCATGTTCATGGACAGGGAGACCTCGGACGTCGATCTCTGAAGTCTATCTCAAAGGGAGGACGAGCCACTCCGCGATTTCATGAACAGATTCAAGCTAGTAATGGCAAGAGTCACCGGAATCAGCGACAAAGTAGCGATCGACGCTCTGCGGAAAACTCTCTGGTACCGATCTAAACTCCGTCAGTAGATATCTCTCGAAAAACCGAGAGCGATCCAGGATGCTCTGCACAAGGCAACGGACTTCATCATAATGGAGGAAGAGATGAAAATCCTCTCCCAGAAGCACAACCCGCAGAAAACGTCCGCGAAAAGGAAGAGCTCTCGTAACGATAAATACATCCACCACGAAGGGGAAGATCTCCAAGGCGAGCACAATTACGCCATCAGTTCCGAACAAGGGAAGACCTCCGGACCTCCGAGAACACTTGGACCAGGAACCAGTTCAAGGATAACTCCTACTGCGATTTCCACCAAACCAGAAGACATTCTACTACAAACTGCAAGGTTCTCGGCGCGAGGCTCGCCGCAAAACTCCTCACCGGTGAACTATCGAAGGTTACGAGCATAAAAGATCTTGTCTTGGATTCCGATCGGCCTCCCAAAACTGACAAAGAGTCTCCCGAAAGGGACGCACGCGAAAATCAGTCGGGCTAGAAACGCGGAAGAAGACAAGACAACCAAGGAAACAACAGCAACCGTCGAAGGGTCAACATGATCATTGGAGGATCGCAATTCTATCACGATTCGGTCTCTTCGATCAAGGCTTACGGACGGAAGGCCGAGACGAGCTCTAATTGGGAAAATCGGTCCCCGACCGATGACGTGCTGAACAATACGATCACCTTTGAAGAACATGAAACCATCGGCATCGACAAACCGCACTGTGACCCGTTAGTCATCGATTTGGTGATCCGAGACCTCGAAGTCGCCAGGATCCTCGTTGACACAGGAAGCACGGTCAATGTCATCTACTGCGATACACTTCGAAGAATGAGTATCGAACTCGGCGAAGTCTTCCCGGAACCGAAACCTCTCACAGGTTTCTCGGGTAAGATATCAATGACCCTCGGATCCATCAAACTTCCCGTGATGGCAAAAGATGTGACGAAAATTGTCGACTTCATGGTGGTCGACACTCCTGCCATCTATAACGCCATCATGGGAACGCCATGGATCAATGCTATTGATAGCAGTACCATCGACTTACCATCTCGGCATCAAATTCCCAACCCCGAGCGGAACATCAGTAATCTTGGTATGCCAAAAACAGTCAAGGCTCTGCTACTTGGCCGAACATAAATTACGGCTAACTTGGAACATCCCAGCGGTCAACCCAAAGAAATCAAAGAAAACTCAGGACTCCAACCGGAGCTCCGCAAAAAGCAGTCCGGAACCACCGGATCCGGCAACGACTCGGGATGACACCATCATCCCCAAATCCATCACCTCACCAGCGGATGACCCTACTCCGGAAACGATTGTCGACCCAGCTTCTGTCCCAGTAGCTGAAGCGACTAAGGCGACCCCCTCCAGCGAGTAGGAACACCCGTGGAAACCAGCAGAACTACGAGATGGCTTGATCCTCGAAAGAGGTACGTAGGCAGCTTGTCCTATTGACAAGTTCAGCTATCCCCCTCTCCAAATGGGGGGGGGGGGGGGGGGGGAGTGGGTACGTATACTGATGAAAAGACTTTTCTAGGGTCCTAATCAAATGTTGTAGAATACAAGATGTCAATCCAATTCTAAGAGATTCTAATGCAAAGGGAATGCAAGTTCATGCTTAATCTAAGTGCAATCAAGATGAGGGGATGATTATTAAACTAAGACAATATTAAAAATGCAATAAAAGATTGAACTTTCTTTCTCAATGAGGCAAGGGGGTTCTTGGGACAAGGGAATTGACTTTTGGTGATCAAGGTTCAATCCAAGATGCCAACTTTTCAATCAATCTAATTCCTTATGCCTATACAACAAAACTAAGCAAGCTCTATCCCTAGATGAATGCTCTTTTGCAATGATCACCCAAGTACACCAAATCCCTTTGGCTGTAATGATCAAAGCAAACATGGAGAATGAGTCTAATAGCAATCTTAGCTTCTTTGACAACTAATCCCTTAGGCAAAGCAAGCTAAAAGCATAGATGAGTTGGTTCAGGCATTTCATAGAACACCTTCCAGGCATGAAATGCCTATAGCTCTATGTTTGAGAGGCCAACTCAAATATAGCTTGAAGAACACCAAATCAATGCAAGGAAAGGATAGATCTAACACTAAGCACCTTGGATCTACACTTAATCACCCTTAGTCTCCCAAGCCCATGAACCCTAGATAGATCTACTCACTAATAGCCATGGAAAACCTCAAAATCAATGATGATTCAAGGCTAAACATGATTAGAGAAGAAGATAATCTATTAAACACAAAAGAAATGAGATAAAAGGATCAAAGATCCAAACTTTCTTCAAGATCTTATTATGTTTTTGAGAGAAAAGAAATTAGATCTCACAAAGGAGATTACAAGAGTATTTATAGGTGGCTTGAAAGCCCTTGAAAACATAAAACAAAATTACTAAAATATCCTTGGCCAAATGATTTTCGACCAATGAGAAGCAAGGAGAAAGGAAGAAGCTAGGCCACCCGGGTCAGGCTGTGCTGTCCAGCCCGGGTATGTCCAGGCTGCGTACCATGCTGCTCGTCCATCTTCCAGGCCGTGCGGTCTCTCTTGTCCGGGTGTTCTGAGCCGCGTGCTGTCCATGTCCAGCAGCCAGCAGGCCGTGCGGGTCCTTCAGGCCGCGTCCTCCAGGTTGGGTATGCAGGCTGTGCGGGTCCTTCAGGCCGCGTGTGCCAAGGCCGGGTGCTGTCTCGTACGCGGGTAGGAAGGACGGGTGGGACGTCCGGGTGTGTGCACCCGCGTGCGTTCTTGGCGTTCGTCCATCATCCAGCCGTGCGGGTGCTGTTGGCCGGGTGGTCCTGTCCGGGTGGGAACGGACGGGTGTGCAAGGTCGGGTACGTTCTAGGCTTCCAGCACAATCAGAACGTGCGGGTGCTTGTCCCCGGGTCGTCCGGGCCGCGTCCTGAGCTCGTCCAGGCATGGTTGGATGGTCGACCTCGGGTATGCTCACCCGGGTGGAACTGATATGCCCTCAGTGTTTTGATCATAACTCCTCCAATATGACTCCAAATGTCTTGAAACCACTTCCATTGGAAATCTAACTCAAAATTACATGTCTCCACCAAATCTTAGCATCAGAAGATATTTCTAAGGCCTCTGTCCATGTTCATCTTTAAACCCCTCTTTTTCATCACAAAACTCCCAAACATCTTCAATATCTCCAAAGTGTGCTCCAACACCTAATAGGGACTTATGAATGCAAAATGAGCCTAAAGATGCCTAATGCCTAATCTAAATGAGTAAAAATGCATAAGATATGATAGATAAAAACATGTAAATATGCAAGACATCATATACTCATATACTCCCATAAAGTTCGAAATATCCGTGCTTGTACTCGAAATTTTTGAAACTTTTTAATAAAATTTCTTTTTTTTGATTTCACGAATCACTCGCAATAAGTCTCTACACCGTCCAAACAATCCTTGGATGAAAAACAGTTCTTGTTTTAAACAGTCACGGTCAAGCAAGACCTAAAATGCACATGTCTTCTCCAAAAGAAAGAAGATCGAAACCACTTCGTAAAAGATATATCTTTCGGGAAAAGCGAGACGTCGCAAACAATCCACGAAATATCTTATCTAAGTTCACAGTCCATCCGCGACTTTAAAAACGATGATCGTCGATTGTCCCCGACAAACATACCTGAAAAACGTTCTCCAAAAGGGAACTCGTAGTCAAACCTTTCGTAAAAGTAAAGGTTCTCTTACATCCGGCAAGGATATCATAGCGCGCTATACAAAAAATCCGAAATTTTGGTCAGCACTCCAGACGGACTCTGGAAGATGCTCGGTTCTTCCCATACAAGTCATATAAGCCGGCATCAAGCCGCAGATTTTAAAACGGAAAGAACCAGGTAGAAATCACCAACAGGCAAAACGAAAGCCGATTAGTCATCGCATAGCCTTAGTGCCGAAAGTAAACCTAGGTCTTGCCATAAGCCCAGTCCTACTGGCCCATTAACATCTCAAGGCATGATATCAGAACTGATACGAGATCATAAAACATGTCTCATCGTCCAAACGCTCACGAAACTTCGTGAAACTCCTAAACGTTTTCGAATATCCTCGTCCTTATAAGAGCAAACAAACAGGACGACAAATTAAGAGTTAAGATACGGAGTGACTACTCGTATCTTTCCCTCAAACACTTGACAGAAGTATAAACTAAAAATCATAGGATGATAAAAATATTTGTCATATATATAAAAGCCGCAAAACGGCTGGAATTCAAAAGCCACCAACGGCCAGTTCCAACAATAAAGTCAAATGGCCCCGCAAGGCCACAGCACACTCATATAAACAGGCCACAGTCGGCCTAAAAACTCAACAATACAAATAAAGGATAAGGGAAATCTATCCCAGATAATCGAAATCTACATACCCAGACATCGAAATGCCAAACGAGTTCGCGGGCTGATCGACCTCTCCCTCTCCGTCCGCAACTCCGGTACCTTAGTTGCCAACACCGGCACCTTCGTCGCCAACACCGGCTCCCGCTTCCGCCGTGTACTCCGAGACCTCGATGGGATCCCAAAGCTGTTGGACCCTTCCTTCGATTCGGAGGAACCAGGGATTCAGCGTGGGCGCACCCGTCCATAAGGACCGACATCTCAGCGACCTCAGCAGGAAAGGAGAACTCCTGGTTCTGCAACTTGTAGAGGGTGGCAACCGAGCCACGACACTCGCGAAAATTGCCTACGAATTCCTGAGCGTCCTTAAAACTCTCGAATTCGGTGGCAAACAAAGCGGCCCTCCGCTTCACCTCGGCGACAATCGTCCTCCTTCCTTTCCTCTCCGCGCGAACAAGAGCCCGAGAATGGAGCTCAGCCTGTCTCTGGCTCTGTTCCTCGACCTCCTTCCGAAACCGAAAGAGTTCCCTTTCGGCCTCCTCGGCTTTAAAGTGAGAGATGCGCGATTCCCGGAAACTCCCGTCAAGCGCCGCATTAAACACCCTCATCCCCTGCAAAGAACTTAAGATTAAAACAAAATATATATGTATATATATACCAAAATTCAGATCAAAGTTCAAAGGATAAACCTCGTTGATTAAACGAGAGCCTTCAGCGACCACTTTCCGCCTCGCCTCTTCGTTCAGCGACTCGTGAGTAGTAAAACCGGGAGGGAGGTCTGCGAAAAAATCACTAGGAAGGGGAACCTCGTTGGCTCCGCTCTTTTCCCTTGGAGTAAAACTAGGTTTCCATCCTGGCAGCAGAGGATCTCCGGAAACGGTCTTAGAAGCAACTCCTTTTCCTTTCCGAGACCTGTTTCTCCGCCTCTGAGTAGGCAAGACATCAGCGACCGGTTCCTCGTCATACGGAACATCAAGGGGCTGGGAGACGGCTCGAGATCGATGGAGCTCCGTCGCACTTCGAATCCGTTCAACGGTAAAGGAATTCCAGAAGAACGGTCTGCTGCGGAGGAGATCTCGCTTGGCGAAAAGATCGGCAGGAGTTGGCGGAAGGATCCTGTTCGCTGCAAGATATAAAAAAAATCAAAAACCATCGTCACATAAAAAAACGTCACTGGTCGTATTACCGGGTTTGAAGTTCCAGTCCCGACGGAATAGGTGGAGATAGCTCTCCTCGACGGATTCCCCATCTATTCGAACAAAGAAAAAGCGCTCAAACCATGTCTTGGGGTGCGAAGTGTGCCCCTGGATTATAGCCATGTTTTTCTTTGGTGCCATGCGGAACGAGCCTTCAATTCCCGTTGGCCTCATAGCCCAAAGGCCCTCGAAGTCACCAGGGTTAAGGTCTATCCCTAACTCGTAACTCGCGATCAACACTCCGAGCCAATGCTGTAAAGCCGGAACGTTCAGCTGACTGATCGAAAGCTCGAAGCGGTGAAGCGCCCTAACAATGGTACCGGGGATCGGGAACCACATGCGGCAATACGATAGAAAGGCTTCATAGCAAGTGAAGAAACCTTCCAGGGGATTCCTTGCGCTCTCATTGCCACTCGGGATCCGGAACACGACTTCGCTTGGGACCTGGTAAAACTTCCGAAGAGTAGCAAGGTAGCGGGGAGAAACCATGCTCGGCGTGAGTGGCGCATTTGGCGACCTCACAGGCCTCTTTGGGATCGGGATGTCTTGCAGAGAAGAGAGCGAGCCGCCAAGAGCTTTGTAGTACACGTCCTTTGCGTCTTCATTGACTCCAAACTCTTCCTTCGGAGCGATCACCTCGTTAGCAGAAGAATCATCCGAAGACGAATGAGAGGAAGAGTACCTCTTTGAAGATCCTTTGCTTGAAGACATCTTTCTTTTAAAAAAAGCAAGGAGAGAAAGAAAAGGGAGATGCCTATCTTAGAGGTAAATTCTAGTGAGAAGTAAGTTTGGAATGATCAAAAACTTACTCCACCTATATAAAGCAATAAAAGAGATTTACTATTTACATCCGGATTTCGGCAAACGATTACGTCTTTACACCTTCCTCACAAGCTATACTGCGATCTAGGACCTATTGCCAAACACCACAAAACCTAGCTAGCTGGGGGCTAACTGTTGGGGTCAAAATCGGTCACGACGGAATCGATACCCGAAAACCCTCGGAAAAAAAAAACCAAATCTCGGTCAAAACTTCAAAAAACCGAGAAAACGAATAACCAAAACGGATCGCCCGACGAGTACGGGTCTACTCGCCGGCGAGCATGACCGAAGCACAGGTCGGCTCGCCCGGCGAGCACGGGCCAGCTCGCCGGCGAGCTCGGCCGAGACAAAGACGAGCTCGCCCGGCGAGCTCAACCGAGAAAAGGGCGAGCTCGCCCGGCAAGCACGGGCCAGCTTTCCGGCGAGCTCGGCCGAGACAAGGGCAAGCTCGCCCGGCGAGCACGGGCCAGCTCGCCGGCGAGCTCGGCCGAGACAAGGGCGAGGTCGCCCGGCGAGCATGGGCCAGTTCGCCGGTGAGCTCAACCGAGACAATGGCGAGCTCGCCCGGCGAGCACGGGCCAGCTCGCCGGCGAGCTCGACCATGACATGGGACAACTCGCCCGGCGAGTACAACCTTGTCATGGGTCAGCTCGCCAGGCGAGCTCGGCCAAGGCACGGGAGAACTCGCCCAACGAGCACGGGCAACCTATCGGCGATTGTTCCTGAACCCAATCTTGTCCCGTGACTATGTGTCCTCGTCCGAAGCTTCCGTAACTCGATTCCCAGGTCCACAGGTATAACACCAACTTTCCGTCTAGAAGTATCTTCAAAATCTTTTGGGAAATTGGGAAGGTTGGGTCTCTCAAACGGTTTCCCACTCTTCGTGATAGGACGAGTTACGATTAATTCAACGTCAACCACCTCGGCTGTACGAAGAGACGAAGTTCCGTTAGAAGGATCGTACCTACACCAACGGACACTTCGCGAGTAAAAAATGCTTAAGTCTCAATACGGCCCAAAGAGGGTCCGAATTGCAGAAGACGGCCCACTTACGATCATAAGGGACTCGAGCCCAAAGATAAAGATGACGGTTTATTTCATTTGCGGAAAGAGATAAATGTCAAGTTTCCGCAAAGATAAATGTCAAGTTTCCGCGAAGATAAATGTTAAGTTTCCGAAGATAATCATGAAGGAAATATGGAAAAGCCCTTTCCGCGACAAATCCGGCCCGAGAGGAGGTAAACCGACCTAAGAGGAGGAGTATATAAAGAGGACTTGGGCGAAGAGAGAAGAGAGAGCCTTCTCAGAGCAAATTAGGCATTTTTCCGTTTTTACTATCGTGCTGCGACTCAACTAGGTTAGAACTTAGGTTGCTAGACTAGCGAACTTGCCGACAGCTCTCGTAGCCAAGGCTTACCTGTTGTTCACGCTCAAACGCGAATTCGGAAGTAAGATCCCTTTTTGTTCTCCCTTCCTTTTATCTTACGATTTTACATCTTAATATTTTCGTCGTACTGATTGTGTTGTGTGTGGCCCAGCAGATAACCGTGACTTTTAGGGGAGACTAGGTTTACTTGGTTTCCCTCCGATTGACTGAAACTCGACGGTGTGAATTTTGGTTCCTACAGATTAGTGAGTAATCCACTTTTGGATTCATGGGTTAGGGAGACTAAGGGTGATTAAGCTAGATCTAAGGTGTTTTAGTGTAGATCTATCTTGTTCCTTGCTATTAGAGTGTTTTTAATGCTAACTTAGAGTTGGCCTCTCTAAAGTTGAGCTCTAGGCCTTTCATGCCCGAAAGGTGTTTGATGAAATGCCTGAACCAACTCTCCTAGGCTTTTAACATTCTTTACCAAAGAGATTTGTTGTTAAAGATGTGAAGATGGCTATTAGACTTGTTATTAATGATTGCTTAGATAATATTCAACCAAGGAGATTTGATGCTTGAGTTATCTTTGTGAATGAACATTCATCTAGAGATAGAGCTTGTTTAGTATTGTATTCTAGGCCTAAGGTTGATAGATTGATTGAAAGCTGCCACCTTTAGTTCAAAACTTGATCACCCAACGTCAATTTCTTAGTCCCATGAGTTCTTCTATCTCATATAGAAAGAAAGTTTCATCTTTTATTGCCTTTAAGTATTGTCTTAGTTTAAAAACCACTTCACTTATTGGTTGCACTTAGCTTAAGAATGAACTTGTATTCCCTTTGCATTGAGGTCTGCTAGAATTGGTTCAACATCTCTTATACAACAACATTTGATTAGGAGCCTTGAAAACCCAAACATCAATTGCAATGGGTAAGAATTCCCGCCTGTCACGCGGGTGACCTGGGTTCGATCCCCGGCAACGGCGCCAATTTGATGTTTGGGCTTTTCAAGGCTCTTAATCAAATGCTGTAGTATAGGAGATGTCGAATCAATTCTAAGAGGCCTCAATGCAAAGGGAATATGTTGGGGTCAAAATCAGTCACAACGGAATCGATACCCAAAAATCCTCGGAAAAACCAAATCTCGGTCAAAACCTCAAAAAACCAAGAAAACGAAAAACTGAAACGGATCGCCCGACGAGCACGGGTCAGCTCGCCCGGAAAGTACGGGTCAGCTCGCCGGCGAGCTCGACCATAGTAGGGGTGAGCTCGCCCGGCGAGCATGGGCCAACTCGCCGGCGAGCTCGCCCGTGACAAGGGTGACCTCGCCCGGCAAGCGCGGGTCAACTCGCCGGCGAGCTCGACCGAGACAAGGGAGATCTCGCCCGGCGAGCGCAGGCCAGCTCGCCGGTGAGCTCGCCCATGACAAGGGTGAGCTCGCCCCGCGAGCGCGGGCCAACTCGCCGGCGAGCTCGACCGAGACAGGGATGAGCTCGCCCAGCGAGCGCGGGCCAGCTCACCAGCGAGCTCGACCGAGATAATGTTGAGCTCGCCCGGCGAGCGCGGCCAGCTCGCCCGGCGAGCGCGGCCAGCTCGCCCGGCGAGCGCGGCCAGCTGGCCGGCGAGCTCGACCGAAACAAGGGTGAGCTCGCCCGGCGAGCTCAACTATAGCAAGGGCGAGCTCGCCCGACGAGCACGGACCAACTCGCCGGCGAGCTCGACCATAGTAAGGGACAGATCGCCGGCGAGCTCGACCATGACATGGGTCAGCTCGCCCGGCGAGTACAACTCCGTCATGGCACAGCTCGCCAGGTGAGCTCGCCAAGGCACAGGACAGCTCGCCCAGCAAGCACGACCAACCTTTCGGCGATTATTCCTGAACCCAGTTTTATCCCGTGACCATGTGTCCTTGTCCAAAATTTCCCTAACTCGATCCTCAGGTCCATAGCAGGGGTGAGCTCGCCCGGCGAGCACGGGCCAACTCGCCGGCGAGCTCGCCCGTGACAAGGGTGAACTCGCCCGGTGAGCGCTGGTCAACTCGCCGGCGAGCTCGACCGAGACAAGGGAGAGCTTGCCTGGCGAGCGCGGGCCAGCTCGCCATCGAGCTCGCCCATGACAAGGGTGAACTCGCCCGGCGAGGGCGGGTCAACTCGCCGGCGAGCTCGACTGAGACAAGGGAGAGCTCGCCCGGCGAGCGCGGGCCAGCTCGCCGGCGAGCTCGCCAATGACAAGGGTGAGCTCGCCCGGCGAGCGCGGGCCAACTCGCCGGCAAGCTCGACCGAGACAAGGGTGAGCTCGCACGGCGAACGCGGCCCAGCTCACCAGCGAGCTCGACCGAGATAAGGGTGAGCTCACCCGGCGAGCGCGGGCCACCTCCCCGGCGAGCTCGACCGAGACAAGGGTGAGCTCGTCCTTGTTTCGGTCGAGCTCGCCGGGCGAGCGCGGGCCAGCTCGCCGGCGAGCTCGACTATAGCAAGGGTGAGCTCGCCCGACGAGCACGGGCCAACTTGCCGGCGAACTCAACCATAGTAAGGGACAGATCGCCGGTGAGCTCGACCATGACATGGGTCAGCTCGCCCGGCGAGTACAACCCCATCATGGGACAGCTCGCTAGGCGAGCTCGGCCAAGGCATAGGACAGCTCGCCCAGCAAGCACGACCAACCTTTTGGCGATTATTCCTGAACCTAGTTTTATCCCGTGACCATGCGTCCTCGTCCAAAATTTCCGTAACTCGATCCTCAGGTCCACGGATATAACATCGACGTTCCGTCTAGAAATATCTTCAAAAGCTTTCAAGAAATTGGAAGGTTGGGTCTCTCAAACGGTTTCCCACTCTTCGTGATAGGACGGGTTACGATTAATTCAACATCAACCACCTCGGCTGTACGAAGAGACGAGGTTCTGTTAGAAGGATCGTACCTATGCCAACGGACACTTCGCGAGTAAAAACGCTTAAATCCCAATACGGCCCAAAGAGGGTCCGAATTGCGGACGACGGCCCACTTACGATCCTAAGAGACTTGAGCCAAAAGATTAGGATGGCGGTTTATCTCATTCACGGAAAGATATAAATGTCAAGTTTCCGCGAAGATAAATGTTTAATTTCCGCGAAGATAAATGTTAAGTTTCCGAAGATAATTACGAAGGAAATATGGAAAATCCCGACTTGCGATGAATCCGGCCCGAAAAGAGAGGCAAACTGACCTAGAGGAAGTATATAAGGAGAGCTTGAGGCGAGGAGCAACGGGAGAACTTTTCAGAGCAAACTTAGCACTTAGAGCGAATTAGGCATTTTTCTGTTTTTACTATCGAGCTGCGACTCAACTAGGTTAGAACTTAGTTTGCTAGACTAGGGAACTTGCCGACAGCTCTCGTAGCCAATGCTTTTACCTGTTGTTCACAGTCAAACGTGGATTCGGAAATAAGATCCTTTTGCTCTCTTTTTCTCTTACGATTTTATACCTTGATATTTCCGTCGTATTGATTGTGTTGTGTGTGGCCCAGAAGATAGCCGTGACCTTTAGAGGAAACTAGGTTTACTTGGTTTTCCTCCGATCAACTGAAACTCGACGGTGTAAATTTCGGTTCCCACCGTTTGGCGCTAGAAGGAGGGGGATACGGATCTATCTTTCACGCAACCACGCATGCTCAGTTAGATATGACTACGGTAACTGATAAAGACAAACATGCGCCCGACGGGCCTCCCGTCGATCCCAGTGTCAATCTAACTCCGGCTGGAAACATGTCGACGGTAACTACTGACGCCGCGGCATTAGCCCAGATGAAAGAACTGTTCGCTTCTGCTCAGAAAAAGTCGGACGAACAGGATAAACTCGTTGCCTCTCTCGCAAAACAGGTGGAAACCTTAACTGCGAAGGCTATGAGTAAAATCCCGCGCGGCACTACTTGGACCCGCGGCGGCAGAAGACTCAGCCGGTCGTGGAGAAACTTCCACCTCCTCCCGAGAGCGACGAAGGAGCCGACATTGAGCGCATCAATCTGGACATAAGCGACCAGTCCGATGGCTCGGACCAAGATGCGGATATCCACCCAAGAAGAACGCGAAGCCAGTCCGCTCGGCAGAACGCGTCTCCCGAAATACCCATGACGGAGGAAGAAGAAAACCTCTATTGGGTGGAACAGGAGGAGCTAGCTGAAAAACAAACCAGAATCCACCGGAGCCAGCGTCGGCAGACTCGAAGGGCATCTGGGAGCCCCAGTGAGATCCACGACCTCCGCGAGTACATTGTGAAAACCGCGGCAGAAGTCAAAGCGGTGAAATCGCAGATTCACCACGCGATGAGCGGCTTCGCCCGAAATCGACAGACTACTCGAGGAAGCACGCAAGACTCCTTTCACCGCCCGGATAACGGAAACCTACATCTCGGATCCAGAGAAGATAAAAATTCCCGTCTACGATGGCACCTCCGACCCGAAGGCACATCTGCAGTCGTTCCAGATCACGATGGGAAGATGCAAACTCAAGGAACGCGAAAAAGACGCCGGCTACTGCCTCCTCTTCGTCGAAAACCTCAAAGGAGCTGCGCTCGAATGGTTTTCTTGTCTAAAGCGAAACTCTATCGGAAGCTTCCGCCAACTCGCTTCGGAATTCCCAAACAGTACTCCATGTTCATGGACAGGGAGACCTCGGACGTCGATCTCTGAAGTCTATCTCAAAGGGAGGACGAGCCCCTCCGCGATTTCATGAACAGATTCAAGCTAGTAATGGCAAGGGTCACTGGAATCAGGGAAAAAGTAGCAGTCGATGCTCTGCGGAAAACTCTCTGGTACCGATCTAAACTCCGACAGTGCATATCTCTCAAAAAATCCAGAACGATCCAGGACGCTCTGCACAAGGCAACGGACTTCATCATAATGGAGGAAGAGATGAAAATCCTCTCCCAGAAACACAACCCGCAGAAAACGTCCGCAAAAAAGAAGAGCTCTCGTAAAGATAAGTACATCCACCACGAAGGGGAAGATATCCAAGGCGAGCACAATTACGCCATCAATTCCGAACAAGGGAAGACCTCCGGGAACACTTGGACCAGGAACCAGTTCAAGGATAACTCCTACTGCGATTTCCACCAGACCAGAAGACATTCTACTACAAACTGCAAGGTTCTCGGCGCGAGGCTCGCCGCGAAACTCCTCGCCGGTGAACTCTCGAAGGTTACGAGCATAAAAGATCTTGTCTTGGATTCCGATCGGCTTCCCAAAACTTACAAAGAGTCTCCCGAAAGGGACGCACGCGAAAATCAGTCGGGCGAGAAATGCGGAAGAAGAAAAGACAACCAAGGAAACAACAGTGACCGTCGAAGGGTCAACATGATCATCGGAGGATCGCATTTCTATCACGATTTGGTCTCTTCGATCAAGGCTTACGGACATAAACTTCGGCTAACTCGGAACACCCCAGCGGTCAACCCGAATAAATCGAAGAAAACTCAGGACTCCAACCAGAGCTCCGCAAAAGCAGTCCGAAACCATCGGATCAGGTAACGACTCGGGATGACAGCATCGTCCCCGAATCCATCACCTCACCAGTGGACGACCCTACTCCGGAAACGATCGTCGACCCAACTTCGGTCCCAGTAGCTGAAGCGACTAAGGTGACTCCCCCCCAGCGAGTAGGAACACCCGCGGAAACTAGCAGAACTACGAGATGGCTTGATCCTCGAAAGAGGTACGTAGGCAGCTTGTCCTATTGGCAAGTTCAGCTATCCCCCTCTCCAAAGGGGGGGGGGGGGGGGGGGGGGGGGGGGGGGGGGGGGGGGGGGAGGGGGGGGAGTAGGTACGTATACTCATATACTCCCACAAAGATCAAAATATCCGTGCTTGTAATCGAAATTTTCGAAACTTTTCAATAAATTTTTTTGATATCACGAATCACTCGCAATAAGCCTCTACACCGTCCAAACAATCCTTGGACAAAAAACAGTTCCTGTTTTAAACAGTCGCGGTCAAGCAAGACCTAAAATGCACACGTCTTCTCCAAAAGAGAGAAGATCGAAACCACCTTGTAAAAAGATATATCTTTCTAGAAAAGCGAGACGTCGCAAACAATCCTTGAAAGATCTTATCTAAGCTCACAGTCCATCCGCGACTCTAAAAATGATGATCGTCGATTGGCCCCGACGAACATACCTGAAAAACTTTCTCCAAAAGAGAACTCGTAGTCAAACCTTTTTTAAAGTAAAGGTTCTCTTACATCCGGCAAGGATATCATAGCGCGCTATACAAAAAATCCAAAATTTTGGTCAGCACTCCAGACGGACTCTGGAAGATGCTCGCTTCTTCCCATACTAGTCGTATAAGCCGGCATCATGCCGCAGACTTTAAAACGGAAAGAACCAGGTAGAAATTGCTAACAGGTAAAACGAAAGCCGATTAGTCATCGCATAACCTTAGTGCCGAAAGTAAACCTAGGTCTTGCCCTAAACCCAGTCCTACTGGTCAACAAACATCGCTAGACATAGTATAAAAAATGTCTCGTCGCCCACGTCTATAACGCTCAAACGAAAACTTCGTAGAAACTCAAAAGCATTCGCGAATGTCTTTATCTCGAAAAAAGCAAGCAGACAAGCGACAAAATACGAGTCCAGATACGAAGTGACTACTCGCATCTCAACCTCAATACTTGACAAAGGAATAAACTAAAAACATTTGTTATATATACTAGGAGCCGCAAAACGGCTGGGATTCAAAAGCCACCAACGGCCAATCCCACAAATAAAGTCAGATGGCCCCGTAAGGCCATAGAACACTCATATAAACGGCCCTCGAAGTCGCCAGGGTTAAGGTCCTTCCCTTACTTGTAACTCGCGATCAACACTTCAAGCCAATGCTGTAAGGCCGGAACGTTCAGCTGGCTGATCGAAAGCTCGAAGCGGTGAAGCGCGCGAACAATGGTGCCGGGGATCGGAAACCACATGCGGCAATACGACAGAAAGGCTTCATAGCAAGTGAAGAAACCTTCCGGAGGATTCCTCGCGCTCTCATTGCCACTCGGGATCCGAAACATGACTTCACTTGGGACCTGGTAAAAATTCCGAAGAGTCGCAAGGTAGCGGGGAGAAACCATTCTCGGCGTGAGGGGTGCATTCGGCAACCTCACAGGCCTCTTAGGGATCGGAATATCTTGCAGAGAAGAGAGCGAGCCGCAAATAGCTTTGTAGTACACATCCTTTGCATCTTCATCGACTCCAAACTCTTCCTTCGGAGCAATCACCTCATTAGCAGAAGCGTCGTCCGAGGATGAATGAGAGGAAGAGTGCCTCTTTGAAGATCCTTTGCTTGAAGACATTTTCTTTAAAGCAAGGAGAGAAAGAAAAGAGAGATGCCTATATTAGAGGTGAGTTCTAGTGAGGAGTAAGTTTGGAATGATTAAAAACTTATTCCACCTATATAAAGCAATAAAAGAGATTTACTATTTACTCTCGGCTTTCGGTAAACGATTACGTCTCTACACCTTCATCACAAGCTATACCGCGAGCTAGGACCTGTTACCAAAACGCCACGGAACCTAGATAGCCGGGGGGCTAATTGTTGGGGTCAAAATCGGTCACGACGGAATCGATACCCGAAAATCCTCGGAAAAACCAAATCTCGGTCAAAACCTCAAACAACCAAAAAAATGAATAACCGAAACGGATCGACCGACGAGCACGGGTGTTCTCGCCGGCGAGCATGACTGTAGCACGGGTCAGCTCGTCCGGCGAGCACGGGACAGCTCGCCCGGCAAGTACGGGTCAGCTCACCGGTGAGCTCGACCATAGCAGGGGTGAGCTCGCACGGCGAGCACGGACCAACTCGCCGGCGAGCTTTCCCGTGACTAGGGTGAGCTCGCCCGGCGAGCGCAGGTCAACTAGCCGGCGAGCTCGACCGAGACAAGGGAGAGCTCGCCCGGCGAGCGCGGGCAAGCTCGCCCGGCGAGCGCGGGCCAGCTCGCCCGGCGAGAGCGGGTCAACTCGCCGGCGAGCTCGACCGAGACAAGGGAGAGCTCGCCCGGCGAGCGCGGGCCAGATCGCCGGCGAGCTCACCCATGACAAGGGTGAGCTCACCCGGCGAGCTCGACCGAGACAAGGGTGAGCTCGCCCGGCGAGCGCGGGCCAGCTCACCAGCGAGCTCGACCGAGATAAGGGTGAGCTCCCCGGCGAGTGCGGGCCAGCTCGCCGGCGAGCTTGACCGAGACAAGGGTGAGCTCGCCCGGCGAGCTCGACCGAAACAAGGGTGAGCTCGCCCGGCGAGCTCGACTATGGCAAGGGCGAGCTCGCCCGACGATCACGGGCCAACTCGCCGGCGAACTCGACCATAGTAAGCGACAGATCGCCGGCAAGCTCGACCATGACATGGGTCAGCTCGCCTGGCGAGTACAACCCCGTCATGGGACAGCTCGCCAGGCGAGCTCGGCCAAGGCACAGGACAGCTCTCCCAGCAAGCACGACCAACCTTTCGACGATTATTCCTGAACCCAGTTTTATCCCGTGACCATGCGTCCTCGTTCAAAATTTCCGTAACCCGATCCTCAGGTCCACGGATATGACATCGACGTTCCGTCTAGAAATATCTTCAAAAGCTTTTGAGAAATTGGGAAGGTTAGGTCTCTCAAACGGTTTTCCACTCTTCGTGATAGGACGGGTTTCGATTAATTCAACATGAACCACCTCGGCTGTACGAAGAGACGAGGTTCCGTTAGAAGGATCGTACATATGCCAACGGACACTTCACTAGTAAAAACGCTTAAATCTCAATACGGCCCAAAGAGGGTCCGAATTGCGGACGACGGCCCACTTACGATCCTAAGAGACTTGAGCCCAAAGATTAGGATGGCGGTTTATCTCATTCGCGGAAAGAGATAAATGTCAAGTTTCCGCGAAGATAAATGTTAAATTTCCGCGAAGATAAATGTTAAGTTTCCGAAGATAATTACGAAGGAAATATGGAAAATCCCGACTTGCGACGAATCCGGCCCGAAAAGAGAGGCAAAACGACCTAGAGGAAGTATATAAGGAGAGCTTGAGGCGAGGAGCAACGGGAGAACTGTTCAGAGCAAACTTAGCACTTAGAGCGAATTAGGTATTTTTCCGTTTTTACTATCGAGCTGCGACTCAACTAGGTTAGAACTTAGGTTGCTAGACTAGCGAACTTGCCGACAGCTCGTTGACAAGGCTCTTACCTGTTGTTCACGCTCAAACGCGGATTCAAAAATAAGATCCTTTTGCTCTCTTTTTCTCTTACGATTTTATACCTTGATATTTTCGTCGTATTGATTGTGTTGTGTGTGGCCCAGCAGATATTCGTGACCTTTAGGGGAAACTAGGTTTACTTGGTTTTCCTCCGATAAACTGAAACTCAACGGTGTGAATTTCGGTTCCCACAGAATACAAGTTCATGCTTAAGCTAAGTGCAACCAATAAGTAAGGTGGTTTTTAAACTAAGACAATACTTAAAGGCAATAAAAGATGAAACTTTCTTTCAATATGAGATGGGAGAACTCATGGGACTAGGGAATTGACCTTGGGTGATCAAGTTTTGAACTAAAGGTGGCAGCTTTCAATCAATCTATCAACCTTAGGCCTAGAACACAATACTAAACAAGCTTTATCTCTAGATGAATGTTCATTCACAAAGATAACTCGAGCATCAAATCTCCTTTGTTGAATATTATCTAAGGAATCATTAATATCAAGTTTAATAGCCATCTTAACACCTTTAACAACAAATATATTTGGTAAAGAATGTTAAAAGCTTAGGAGACTTGGTTCAGGCATTTCATCAAACACCTTTCGGGCTTTAAAAGCCTAGGGCTCAACTTTAGAGAGGCTAACTATAAAGTAGCATTAAAAATACTCTACTAGCAAGGAACAAGATAGATCTACACTAAAACACCTTAGATCTAGCTTAATCACCCTTAGTCTCCCTAATCCATGAATCCAAAATTGGATTACTCACTAATCCTCATGATTCCTCTTAAACCCATGAAGGATTCAAGCTTAATCGTGTGGAGAAAGAAAGAAAGAAGAATTAAAACACCCAAGAACAAAAGAACAAGATGAGGATGAGATTGAGATTCAAGGATCAAAGTTTCTACAAAGTGTTTTGTGATTCAAGAGAGAATAAAACTTAGATTTCCCAAAGGGGATTACAAGAGTATTTATATGAGGCATGAAAGCCCTAAAACATAAAGAGAAAAGTCTAAAAAGCCTTGGAGTCACTTAAGTTTTGACCAATGAGAAACCAGCAAAAGGAAGAAACTGGTCGACCCGGGAAGGAAAATCAGGCCGTGACCCACTTCCAGCCAACCCGCGACCGTCCAGCTCTCTCGTCCCGACCAGGCCGCGGGTAGGCTGACCTGCGGCCTCCAAGCCGCGTCCGTTTGTGTGTCCGAGCCGTCCAGGCCGCGCGGGTAGTGCATCCAGGGGGGTCCGTCCCACGTCTGTCCAGGCCTCGACCTCATCTCTCTCGGCAACGTGCGGGTGTATGATCCGGAGGCGTCCAACCCGCGTCCAGCCTCTTCTCTCGCCCAGCACATCCGGCCGCGCGGTTACTCCATCCCGAGTGGTGCACCCCGGGTCAGGCTCGTCCTGGTCTATGGTTTGGCTTGTCCAAACTTGGCAAAACTCCATTCTTCACCTCTTTTTGATCACAAAGCTCCCAAACACCTCAAATAACTGCATAGTACACTCCACCACCTGATAAAGACTCATGAATGCAATATGGACCCCAAAGATGCCTGATTCCTAATCTACATGATCAACATGCACAAGATATGATGGCTAAAAACATGTAAATATGCAAGATATCAGTAAGAGAGCCTGTCGGGAGAGAGTGTAGCCAACGAGAAGCCTTCCCTTCGAGGGAGAATGGGAACAAGGTGCATTTGACGTAGTCTGGTGGCACTCCATTCGAGCGACATATGTTGCATACTCTCTCAAAGGTCTCGATGTGATCCATTGGGATTTCAGTAGTGATCCCACTGAACATGTTCTTCTGTACCAGACTGATCAAAGCAGGCTTGATCTCATCGTCTTGTCGAGTACAATGTGGAGGGTTGATGGCGGAGAGATTATTAGCGAAGTTCCGCGGGAGGTTCCTATGTCTGATTGGAGCACCTTGCAGCTCCTGCTGCTGTGCGGCGAGTTGAGCTGCCTGCTGAGCAGCTATGGTATGTTGCATTTGCTGTTGCATTAGAGCCATTTCCGCAGTGAGATCATCCTGATTGCCTTGATCACCCATTGTGGTGTCGGTAGGCCTTTGTTGTCTGTTCTGTCTTTCTAACCTTGCGAGCTGATCGTTGGTGAGTGAAGTTAAGTCTCCTTGTGCGTTGCTCCGAGTGTGTCTACTGGTCATGCACCTGGGACATTAACTGCAACGAAAAGAATAGAGCAAGTTAGATGTTATAGACTAAGCAAATCATTGAAAAATAAAGGTAAATTTCTGGTCCCCGTCGCAACGGCGCCAAAACTTGATACACTAAAACTGTGACCTTTCTTACTGTCAAGTTAACAGTTGTAATTGAAGTATTTATGGTTCGATCCAGAGGACAAGTTCACACTTTCTTCTTATTAGTTCACAACTTAGCTAAAACAAATGGTGTGGTTTGATTGATTGTTAACAAGCAAGTAAGTAAATGATTGTAAATTCAGAATTTAAAAGAAGCTGGCCTAGGGTTTCTCATTGGATGTCAATGTTTGAGCCAAACAATTATTCAAGAACAAGTTAGCACGATCTAGAACTCGGATCACTCGATTAGACCAGCCCACTGTCATGTTACTGTTCCCTTTGCGGATCAACCTTGGCGTCTAAACTTTTGTTTGGGTCAAGGTTTGACTGCAAGCAATGGAGATCAAGTCCGATAGGTTCACCAAGCACCCTAGTATCTACTTTCGCTGACTAGGGATGCTCAGCTAATGATCAAGCTATCTACAAACGGTTAATGAGTAGATTAAACCTAAGATCTAGCAGTAAGTGATCAGTTTAAAGCGAGCCTTAAGAGCTGGATGAATGAAGACACATAAATAATTGCTTATCTATGTTTAGCTCGTGCGATCAACATCCTAGAACCCTAGACAAGCTAGCCGACTACTCAACCATAGAACAAGATGACAAAGACATAATAACTGAATGATACTGCATAAAATTCCAGAGAGAAATCAATAGGGTTCAGGATGATCTTCTTGGTGAGAAGAGGAACCGTCTCCCTTTCAATAACAAATCGCCAAATATCTCAAGGTCTTTTGCAAAAACTAGCGTAAATCAATAAAATAAGAGATAAGGGCCCTTTTATATGGAGGCGCCATCGACTTCTTAGAGAGGGAAAGTGATTAGGGCAAATCTTCAAAGATATGGAAATTTCCATAAATGTTGGGAACAGTCCGCCTGGTTGCTCTGCCTGGTTGCTCCGCGGGGAAAAACTCCAATTCTTGCACCTTTCTTCATGCACTTCCCTTTAGCTCTTTAGCCTACTTCAGACCTGAATTGACTCAAAAAGGACCAGACTAACTCGATAAAACATTGAAACCGGTTAGAAACCCATATACAATGGTGTCAAAAACACCATATATGAAGCTTAATCTTTCTAAAGTTAAAATCATATATAGAAATATTTTGTTTTGCATTTGAACTTTGTATGGTGAATATAAGTAATACTGAAATTATATTCTAAAAAATTATCTAATATTTTCGTAAAAAAATATACAATATCATATTTCAAAATTATTTAATTCTTTTTATATAAACACATATTAGGTTGTTTTATCTTCCATAAATTCATTGATCTCAAATTAGATATTTCTCTTTCACATTTTCAAATTATATTTAATATTTAACTTTAATTGTAAGATTTTATGTTATATTGTTATTATATTTATTTTTATTAGATCATAAGCTAACTCATTCAACTCGTGACCAAGATGATTTGAGTTTAATTTTATATATTGAAGTTCATATAATAAAGTTGTCAAAAAAAGATGTTCATATAATAAATGAGCTGAATTGATCTATTTCATGAAAGATATGAACTCATCATGAACTAAGTTGAGTTGTGAGAGGTAAAATGAATAAGAGAGCATACCACATGTATATGATGGGCTATTGCTTTGTTTTTGTAGTAGACACTCGTGTCCACTCACTTGGATGGCTTCTTAACTCTTGTACTCCTTATCAAAAGTTGATCTTCTTCATGCTTTTGTTCTTCCTCATGCTCTTGTTCTGCCTCTTGAACATGATCAGCTTCATCTTAAACATGAGCTTGGGACACTCCTTTATTATAACGAGATAAACCACCTTCTTCTGATTCTGTGTGCCTCCCTCATGATCAAGGTGGATGTCTTCTTCAGCAACTTGAGATTTCATAGGCGTGCTTAACACCATAGTTTCATTATTTTCTTTGGGTTGGCTAATCTCAAGGCTTTCCAATATGATTCTAAGATTTGTGGCTTGGTCTGAGGGTGGATATGATGGGATAGATCCTTAAGATTGTCCCAATTCATCTCATCATAAAATCTCTTGTCTCCACAAATTTAAAATCTCTAGACACCATAAACTCTATGGTTTCTGGTACATAATACTTGTAGTCTTTTTGTGTTGTTGAATATCCTATAAACATAGTTTTGACACTCTTTGCATCAAGCTTGTTGCTCTGCTCCCCTTAAATCAAAAACAAAACACACATAATCAAACACACATAAGTGATTAATAGACACTACAAGAAAATTGTAATATTGTCATAGTAATATAGTGTTGCAGTATACTAATGTATTGTTGCAAAAATGAAATTGCAAGAAAAATGTGACAAATTCTAATGTTTTGCTGTTTGAATGTTGAAGATTCACATTTGTTGCATATATGTAGCAAAATTAGCAAGAAATTAAGTTTTTGCTTTAACCGTCATATTATTTGTTGTATATTTGCAACTTATTTTGCAATTATAGATAGGACAAATCTTGCTACGTATAATTTATTAACTTGTAGCAAACAACATTACAAATTTAAAATTAATTTGTTTTCTGCAATGTAATAATATTCATGCGACAAAAAATATTATTTAAAATGGTTAAAATGACAACGTATAGTTGCAACTTATACATTGTGACATAAAAGATAGAAAATATGTTTTACAATTGTATCTATAGTTACAAATGATCATTGTAGTATTTTTATATTTAATAACACAAAAGTCAAATGACTAACTTTTATAAAATAAAATTAAAAATGAAAAATTAAAAAGTTCAACAAGCATTCAGAAACAATGATAATTTGGAACCTAGATACATGATCCATCAAAGATCCGTTGAAAGAAAAACCAACTTCAATTGTTGGGATTGCGAAATCCCGTGTCCAACTCTATATTCTTCCATTAGTATGATATTGTCCACTTTGGGCCTTAAAGACTGGCCCGCATGGATTTACTTTTGGTTTCCTTCCCAAAAGGCCTCATACTATTAGAGTTGGACATCTCTTTATATATTAGACTCTCCTTTGTCTAATATCCAATGTGGGACTTTGTTTGATATCTCACATTCTCCCCCTCAAACTAAGGACCACACTCATCTCATCTCGTGTGTTTTCTTCCTTTGAGAATGTATCTCACATTCTCGTTCCTTTGAGAATGTTTCTCCCACAACATCATCACAGGTTTCATTATCTTCTGACGTTTCTGCCACAGACCTCCTCTTCCACCTGAAGGGTCCCATTCCTACTCGAAGGGTATTTTGGTCTTCTTGCAAATTTCTCGTCAACCTGGAGCTCTGATACCATGTAAAATATAATAGAATATGAATATTATTGTGTTGTGTTTAATAAGAGAATACAAAATGCATATATATAGCAGTAACATTAACATAATGTTAATTAATACTAGATAATGATAACTTTCCTAAACATTAATGTAAATATGCTAGATTAACTTGATCTTCAAGTCTTTCCTTTTAGTTTTGATGGTCTTCATGAGTTTCATGGACTTCACAATCTTGGTCCGTAAGATACACATCTTCCGGTCCGACATATCTCTAATACCTTTCATCCACAGATGACCCATCTGATTTCTTGTGTGTCTCATGAAGAACATTAATGTGAGATGCATCTCCCTTCTTTAACTTCTACAAACTATAAATGTTAGAAAAGAAAATTTAAAGTTGTATAGATAAACATAATGTGTTTGATCGAAATATCAACAACCCCATCACATCATATGAACGTTTGAATCTGTAAACAAGAGTCAAAATACAACGTCAATTAAAACGTTTAACTTGATGTTATATATATTTATATATATGTTTCTTTTTACCACAATGATCCATTCATTTTTGATGGATTAAGAACACCTAAGAAATTCATTTGTTGGGCTGCTCCTTGATGGTGACCATCATTTGCCATATGATCCATCTGACAAATAACAGAATCAAAGTTAACACTTAAAGAAAACCAGTAAAAGATAAGCAAAACACACCGAAAAGTACTGAAGATGAGTAGTTTACGAAAATGTTTTCTGTGTGCAGAAGGGAATACATAATATTCTCTCAACAAACTAAAATCAAAAGGGAATCACATATAAAGTGGGAAAGAAAGATGACAAGCATTTTACTAAATAATTTCGTGAACATAAAACTAAAGTATATTAATAATTTTTTTTAGCTCTCAGTGCATTTACCAAAAACCAAACAATTCCTACACAAATCTAATCTTATTATAATTCATATGGTGGACGGCCATAACCAAGTCCGGTTCATTAGGTCCATGACCGGCCCAAGAGGAAGAGAAGATGACGCCAGCCCAAGGAGGATTGGAGTCGGCCACTTTACCATATTAATCTTAGTTTATGATTTGTACTCTTTCCATTATTTGTATTTATCCTTTTCCTAGATACACTAGGAATTGGTATGTTTCTATTTATCTTATGACGGTCTATTTATGACGGTTTAACATTGTATATATATAGAGCCTTCAGGCTATGGAATAAGGAGAAGTTTTCTCACTGATTCAAAACACGTTATCAGCACGAGCTTGCTCTAAACCCTAGCTAAATCCGACCACCACAAAAACCCTAAACACAAAAAAATCTGCCTCGGAACTTCAAAGAGGCCGTTCTCTCAAACCGTGAGGATTCAGAAAACGATCAAGATATCAAATCGAAGCCCTCGCCAAGACGAATCCGTTAGTGCAAACCGATTGTCAATCGGACTAACGACGCGCCTTCACGCACAGATACAGTACCGCCGGTTTTTCTCTCTTTGGTGGTCTGGTTTTCAACCCTTCAAATCTAAAGGTAATAAAAAAAAATCTGAAACCCTAAAAACACCCATCATCGAATTTGGTTGATTGTTAAAAGTTTAAGACTATTAAACATTTGAAGAATCCTAATAGGATAATAGAAACCTAAATTATGGAACTAGGTTTTGGTTAGATTGAATCTCTGTTTAGGTTGATAGATCAAACGGTTATTAGGTTGCTAGAAGCACATACTATATTCCTTATTCCATATTGAGATTGTTTTAACAATTAAAATCGAAACCATAATGGTTTTGAATCTCAAAACCCATGATCCAATGATCATATCGTGGGCTTAAAATCTCCCTTGATCTATGATCAAATCAAAACCCTAAAAACATCAAACCCTAAAACCACATGATGCAATCCGCATGCCATGACATCAATTCAAAAAACCTAATTTAAATCGAATGTGTTTTGATTGATTGATTGCTTAAATTGCTTGATCAAATTTTGTATTGCTTGATTTTAATTGAGGTTAAAAGTTTGGGCTTCTCTGTCTCGAATATCTATCGACCTGTCATTGCACGTGTCGATCGATGATGCCTCGCGTCTATCGATCGATACTCCTGCCTCTAGAAAGCGTTAGGATTGATGATTCATTATAGCCGTGTGGCTTCATCCAGTATGGTCGTGTGACCTATGGTCGTGTAACCTAATGCATTATAACCTTGATCATATTGTTTGCATCATATATACTTGTTAGAAATTTTTTTCTGATGTGTGTGCCATAGAGTATTGATATAAAGATATTATATATATATATATATATATATATATATATATATATATATATATATATATATTTGATTTCAGATGTCGAAAATCAATAACCTGGATTTTGCTGCCCTAAATGTCTCTGGAGACAATTACTTACAATGGGCTCTTGATACAAAGATCATTCTAAAATCCAAGGGTCTCGGTGATTGTATTACCGAGAATAACAGTGCTAACGAAAAAGATCGTTATGGGGCAATATTAATTATTCTCCATCATCTGATTGAGAGTCTCAAAAATCAGTACTTAAGCATTGAGAATCCTCTAGACTTTTGGAATGCATTGAAAAAGAGATATGATCATCAAAAGACGATCCTGTTACCAAAGGCTAGATACGAATGGAAAAACCTCAGGATCCAAGACTTTAAGTCTGTGGATCAATACAACTCAGCTATGTTTAAGATCGTGTCTAAACTTAAACTATGTGGTGAGGATATAACAGAGGAAGATATGCTTGAAAAGAATTTCTCTACCTTCCACACAAGCAATGTGTTGCTTCAGCAACAGTACCGTGCAAAAGAATTCAAGACTTATGCAAGCTTGATTTCATGCTTATTACTTGCTGAGCAAAATAATGAGTTACTGATGATGAATAGTGAGATGAGACCTCCAGGATTCACACCATTACCTGAAGCCCATGCGGCCACTGAGGCTGATAAAGAGGCTAACCATGTCCATCATGGTAAACCACACGGTCGAGGCCGTGGTGGATGGAGAGGACGTGGCCGTGGTCAATACAATTCACATGGCCGCGGAAGAGGTAACCAATCTGGTCGAGAACAGAACCAGGGACGCTCGTTTGGACGAGGTCATGGTCGAGGCCGCGGATCTTCATTCAAACCGCAGCACTCAAACAACTCAACCAAATCTGTATGCCATAGGTGTGGAATGAGCAACCATTGGGCAAAGACTTGTAGGACTCCCAAGCATCTAGTTGAGCTATACACAGAAAGTATGAAAGGGAAGAATCCTGAAGCCCACATGGTGACCCAAGATGATGAGAACGATTTTGATCATGAAAAAAATGATCTTATGGAGTATGAAACTTCATATATTCTAAGAGACTGATTTCGAAATTTGTATTGTTTTATTTGCTTTGATACTATGATTTGGTGTTTTTATTTTTATATTGTCATTTCTTGGAATTTATTTATGGAATTAATTTTATTATTATGAATTATCTTATAAGAATTATTTTTATAATAAAATATCTTATATAAATTATATAAAATGAAGTCTCTAAGTATCATCCTACATTTTTATTTTTAGAAATGAAAGAGGATGTATTCATGGTGGATAGTGGGTCGAGCCACACGATCTTAAGAGACAAAAGATACTTCATAAATCTAACCCTTAAAAACGCCAACATTTCCACCATTACGGGTATAGCTAGTCTCATAGAGGGCCACGGCCAGGCCAACATTTTGTTGCCTATGGGAACATATCTCAAAATTTCAGATGTTTTGTATTCTCCCAGCTCTAAAAGACGTTTATTAAGCTTCAAAGACATTTGAATGAATGGATATCATATTGAGACTAAGGGCGAAGGAAATAAAGAATTCCTTCAGATTATTGAAATTGCCCATGGCAAAAGAAGGTCTTAGAATCAATACCTGCAATATCCACTGGTCTTTATCATGCTAAAGTCAGTATGATTGAAGCTAATGCCACATATAATCAAACACGCATCGAAAATTTTACTTTATGGTGGGTCATCCCGGGTCAACTATGATGCGTAAATTGATTGATAATACCAGCGGCCATTCACTAAAAGAAAAACGAGTTATCCTAAAAACTTAATGTGTACTACTTGTCCACAAGGGAAACTCATATTAAAGCCATCACCTATTAAGGTGACAAAGGAAACTATTAATTTTCTGGAAAGAATACAAGGAGAATTTGTGGACCAATACACCCATATTGTGGAACATTCAGATATTTTAGGGTCCTTATTGATGCATCGACCAGATGGTCGCATGTATGTCTCCTATCGACCCACAACTTGGCATTTCCAAGATTGCTAGCTCAGATAATAAGATTACGAGCTCACTTTCCAGATTTTCCTTTGAAGACTATACGTCTTGATAATGCTAGTGAATTTACGTCCCAGACGTTTAATGATTATTGTATGTCCATGGGGGTAACAGTGGAACACTCCGTGGCACATGTACATACACAAATGGCTTAGCTGAATAATTTATAAAACAAATACAGCTGATTTCCCGACCATTACTCATGAGGTCGAGGCTGCCGGTTTCAGCATGGGGACATACGGTCCTTCATGCGGCCGAGCTTATATGCATCAGGCCATCTAGTGAACACAAATATTTCCCCATCCTAATTACTTACGGGTCATGAGCCAGACGTCTCCCATCTAAAAACCTTTGGTTGTGCGGTTTATGTTCCTATTGCTCCACCACAGAGAACAAAGATGGGACCACGGAGACGGATGGGAATATATGTTGGATTTGACTCCCCCACAATTATAAAATACCTTGAGCCAACTACGGGTGATTTATTTAAGGTCATGTATGCGGATTGTCATTTTAATGAATCCGAACTTCCAGCATTAGGGGGAGATAATAAGCTGGTAAAAGAAATATCATGGAATCAGACATCCATAAATTGGCAAGATCCTCGGACTCAAGTGTGTGATCTTGAGGTCCAGAAAATAATACATTTGCAAAAGCTAGCTAATCAATTGCCAGATTCCTTTGCTGACCCGAAAAGAGTGACTAAGTCACATATACCAGCTATTAATGCACCAGTTCGGATTGATGTTCAAGAGGGACACAATCAATTTGCTATAGATTCCAAAACACGTTTGAAACGTGGTAGACCAATTGGTTCCGCTACAAACAAGCAAAGTTTAGAACACATCAGATGCAAAGTCTGGCATATGTGCATAATGTACTAGAGATACTAAAGTAAATCACCTGTCAACTATGAAAAAAATTTCTGTGAATATTTGAAGGAACCAAAGCTAACCTCCAACCTAATTTGACTTTACTGCTTGTCTTGGGGCTTGGTATACATTGGATCGGGTTCCTCCTGCAAGTCTGGAAGGTAAAAGCCTGTGTTTCTGATTCCCTTCTCTCTCTCTCTCTTCAAGCATCTTTAAAAGTAAAAGATTGAGATGATTTCTTGGACGATGCAGAGGGATAGGAGTGTCTCCTGTGACCCCAATATTCTAATTCATATAGGAATGATCACACATTGTTGGAAGCGAGGGATAGGTAAATTACATGTGATCCCGTTATTCGCCTACACTTTGTCAAAAGAAAGAGTCAATAAGATGAATAAAATAGTTCATTGGCATTGAAGTAAAAATGAGAACATAAAAAGATTCAGAGAAGAGAGAAAGAGAGAAGAAAGGGGATCAGGGAAGGTCACCTGTTAGTCCAGATACTTGTTTGAGTTGAGTCTATGTGTCCCTTGATCGATACTCCCAAGGTAAAACCTACACATTTATTTATACAAGAAATGAGGTTAGTAGATGGGTTAGTCAGACAGGATTTGCTAAGTTGATGGCTAGATGAATTTGGTTGCTAATCTAGGATACAGTATATAAGGTACTATATTTGATGTGGCTTACAACATTATAGAGGTGATGATTCTAGGTTTAAAGATTGTGTGAGTCCCTGCTGTTTTCAAACCTCTTTCAGAGAGACTGCCTGTTGGTTTTGCTTGAGGACAAGTAAAAGGGTAAGTCTGGGGGAGTTGATATACCATGGATTTGACCCACTTTTACATATGGTATTTAAGTGTTTTAATATATAATTATTATGTTTTGGAGTCTAATGGGTATGTTTTCAGGTTCAGGAGTGTTTTAGAATAAAGTGATGATTTTGGAGCATTTTGGAGTATAAAAGAGATTTCACCCGAGCTGACCATCGAACCAGACCGGAGGTCGACATTCAGAGTCAATAATCGATCGATGCAAATTATGTGCCATCGATCGACATCGAAGTGGTATACGATTAGAAATTATAATCGATCGATGCACATCCTGTGATATCGATCGACGGCGAATCGCGCAGAAGAAAGATTGGTTCCAGCCGACTTAGAGCCCAAGACTTCACTAAATTACAAGATTGCCCCTGACGAGTTCTTAATCTAATATATATAGTTTTCCAAAGTATTTAAGGAAAATTGTGTTTTCCTATTCTCTTGTTTTACACAGCAAGAGGTTTTTAGGGTTTTGAGTTGGAGAGAAGATCCAGAGAGATTTGTGATTGGAACTCATTATTATCTATTTATCTATCTATGCAGTTTTCTTTATACCTTGTTGCTATAATTTGTTTAGCTATGTCTGAGTAGTTCTATTGTTAGGTTTAGGGTGCAAATAGGTTATGAGGGATTAGCCCCAATTATAGATTGCTAAGTTGTGATATTCATCATTAGGATGTTCTTAATGTTAGGTTTATCTAATTAGAACCTTAACCTAGGATACAAATTATAATTTGGTCTCATCCTGAATCTATCCTAACTGAGCTAGGATTGTTAGAGAAAGACGGAAGCTGATCTAGGAACCCTTAGTGAGCATTCATTCAACCCGTGCGCAAAGCTTGCTAGAGCGCGTTGATTGATATTCCTATAGAATAATCGATCGGCGGTGCAAAAGATGTATCGATCGATATTCTTCTAGAATCATCGATCGACACTTTCTAATTGATTAAGCCGATTGGTGAGATCATTATATCTAGTCAATAGAAGAATCTAAACAAGCGGAAGCTTATTGATTTGTTCTTATAAGTTGAACTCTATATTATGATGCAAACAACTGTTAGGCATCAATAGCATTATAATCCCGATTACCCGAATAGAAACCCTAAGTCTAACTACTTTCTATTGATTGTCAAAACCTCAATCAAACTAACCGAACAACTACCTTGCTCAAAACCTGCTATTTAAGTTTAATCATAATCAACTTAGCTTAATCACTCTGATTAGATCTTTTTGGTTCTCTAGCTCCTTGTGGATTCGATCCCTAAATGTTCAAACTGAATTTCTTATTTGAGAGAGTAAAGTCACTCTTTAGGATAATTTGAGTGAAGATCACTAACCGATGACGACAGAGAAAAAAAATTATTTAACAGTAACAAAAGATAAGTTGTATCTAACAAAAGTGAAGGAATGAATGTTGTAGTTGGTACCAGTGAAGAAGAAGAAAAGATGGTGAGCGGAGAATAGATTATGGATGACGATGGTTGTGGAGCAGCTGAAGATGATGGTCATGGTGATGCCGATGTTATAGGTGGAGATGACGGAGGCGGAGTGATTGGAAATAGAATAATGTATTTGTAAAAAAAAGACAAATCATGTGATGGAAGAGAAAACACGATTGAATTAGTGAAAAAAGATGAAGAAGAAAAACTGGAAACAAAAATAAAGTGTGTGTGTAAATTTTGAATGTTAAAAAAGGAAAAAAAAAATACATATTATACATTCAATACTCTAGCCATTTCATATGGTTAGATTCTTAATATTAATTTTTCTAATAGTTATTTTCTCTTTATAATTTTCTGTTAAAAATTTAAATCATACGAAAAATTATTTTTTCAACATTTTCCGGATTTTTTGTTTTCAAAAGATAATATTTTAGAAGATAGATTTTTGAAGCTTTCTATGTAGTTTTTAATGGTTAATAATGAAAATGTGATTTTTAAAAAAGAAATTAATTTTTTTTGAATCTTCTTTTAATATTATTGCAAATTATTAAATAAACAAAATGATGTGTATTTATAATGGAATTTTAAGTTGTTTTTTAATATGTATGAAATCACTTTAAAAATGTGTTAGTTTGAAACATAAGAGTATAAATTATGCTCTTTAAAATGAAAATATAGCATTTCAACAATAGCAATGATAAGTACTCTATACACTATACATAACGATGATTATATCATTGACCAAGATTTATAGTTTAATCATTTCTAGTAATGTTGTCATAACACTTGTTTATATTGGAAATATCCATGTGTTGATATTAGATGGCAAAATCTCAGTTAGTATGATATACTAGTGTTTCCTTATTATTAGAGTCTGACTGGTTGAATCGCAGCGGTTGCGGTTGTGGGAGATTGCGGATATGGGTAGTTATGGTTTCTAGCATTATTAAGTGACTTGTATGACTGGTACAACGGTTAGAAATTATTGCGTTTACGGGATATTTGTGACTGGTTGATTATGAGATATTGTAGCGGTTTAATAATAAATTATCAATATTAACACATTTTAACGTTCTAAGAATATCAAAAATATACTACTATGATAAAATATAATAAATATTACTATAATATAATTATTAACAATAATAAATTTATTTTTATTTTTAGTTTAAATAAAATTTGTAATTTCAGTAAAATTTATTTTGAAGATTTATATTAAAACTTTTAAAAGAATATTTTATCTTATTTATATAAATGTATAAATATATCCATCCGCAACCACAAATGCCGGTGAAAACCAGATTTTGATTTTATGAAGTTTGGAACGATTTGAGGTGATTGTGTAATTGTTGCAAAACGTCAACATCCGCTACCAACCGCAAAAGCTACGTTTGCGGGTGGTAGCCGGGAAACCAGTCACATTTTTAGTAAAAGAATTAGCTCGTAATCCATTGCTTTGGCAGAAGAAAATAATGGAATGACTTAATTTAGAGTTGAAAGAGTTTTGAGTGATTATAATCATCCGAATTCTCATGTCCTAGGATATCTGCCACTGTTCCAACCCGATCATTTATCCATGACTGTGACCATGAGCATGGCCATACTCCTTGCTGATGTATATGCTACACCTAGAACAGTTTGTCGTGACAAGTCTTGCACATTTATGAACATGTGAGACAAGAAAACGTGAAGGTAGAAGAAGGATCAGTTCATTGACCAAAAAATCACAAAACAAAAGGGTATTATCACAATTTAGATTACAAAATGAGAAATACAAGGAAAGGATCAAGCCGGCTCTGCTTAAGTAGCCTTTCGGTTGACTTTCAGGTAGGGAAGAGCGCCGATCACATTGTCATAATCACTCCGGCTCACTTCATGCTGCATTGCAGAATACAGAACATATAGTTAGACATGTAAAAGAGAAGAGGGAACATAACAGAGCAGCGATGTTGCTAACGAACAAAGCCAAAAACAAGTAAACTTGAACTTGTGATCAATATAGTAGGAACACTCAGATCATGAAATAGATTTCTCTTCCCTAAATCCAAACATTATTCCGGTAGTAGTTTTATCACCCAATTTTTGAGAGATCCAGTGAGAGGTGCAAAGAGTTGAATGTTTTGAAAAGAGAAACCACACATTTACTATGAAGACAATAGCAGCCAAGTCTGGGACATGAAAAATATGAGTTTTCAGATCCTGTCTTATCCAATCACCAATCTTTTCCTGCAGATTCACACCTCGGGCTCTAACATTTAACAAAAGCTATTCACAGATAGTTAACATAGGATTGAATTCTACACACACAAAAATATATACCCTTCAAGACATGTAGAATCAACAATGAAGAATGTTAAAAGAAAACAAACCATTTTGGAAAGACGGAGCTTCCTCTTGTTGTTCTTCTTAGCTAACAAGTGCTGCTTCCCGGATCTCCTCCTCACTATCTTCCCCCTACCCGTCACCCTGAATCGCTTCGCTGAGGCCTAACAACAACACACATTTTCATTCAACAATAACTACCACCAATCAAGCAAAAAGGACAGTTTCATGTTACAACCATTATGAAACCCAAATCTTATCTCTTCAGTGTATAATTGTGAGGTCTACCAACAAACACATTGTCATTCAATAAAGTTTATAACTTTTTGAGGTAGCATGAAGTTAGCAGTGATTAATAAGTTACAAGGAGGGGAAGTAACCTTGTGGGTCTTCATCTTGTAGCCCTTATGAGCGAAAACGGTAAGAGTCTGCAGCTTTTGAGTATTCTGAGAGACAACTGTTGAAATCTTCTGAGGGGAAACAGCGCGAAGCCCGGAAATGAAGTGAGTTGATGCAAGACTCGACGGGTTGAACCGAGCGAATTGAACGGAAGCTTGAGTGGAAACCATTGGAGAAGGGCGTAAAGGAGAGAAGCTAAGGTTAAGGGAAGCCATGGAGAGAGACGCCATTAGGCAGGTCTGTGCTCTCGGCGACTTTTGAATTTTTTTGGCACTCACTACTCTGGTTGTGAGAAGGAGATAAGCTTTTGCCTTTGCCCCAGAGAGATAAGAGTGAACGGATATGAGGAATTGCGGATTATACGGTTTAGATGATTCGGTTGATGTGTAAACCGGGAATCGTCAGGTTTTGTAGCTAAACCAACAATCCTAGAGTTTTCCGCTACCTTTTTACACTTTTTTGGTCAACAAACTATTAGATTATCAGCAAAAGAGTTGGGAATTTTAATCTTTACATATGGGATCCGTTCCGTTTCATAGGCGGCAGAGCAGGGAAGTGGATCGAATGATTTAAGGGATAATTAGAAGATTGATCAACTTTTAAGTTTGAATTAAAAAATTGGTCACGCCCAAGTTTAATTATGTTGTTGGTCAACCTAGTAAGAGAGAGAGAAGAAAAAGTGGACAGTTTTAACCTTTTTGCCCAACAATCTTGAGCTGGAAATCGTGGGACCAGGGTGTCTTTTGCCCACAAAAATTTGTCTCAGTAAGACCAACATACGCGCGCCGGATGTGCGTGTAATAGACACATTGAATATTATGTTATTTTAATTTCAGAAGGAAACATGTTTTTGGGCTTCGTTTTTGGGCTATTTGACCCCAAAACTTGAAGACCTTATATGTTCTGATTTTCCCCGGGAAACAACGGCTCCAAGGTGGACGAATGGCCATTAATGACTGGTGACTTTGGAAAACATGTGTTTTACTTTAATTTATTAATTAAAAACAGGGCAAAAACTAATTATTTAATACACAAACGTACGAACCCTATCTCTTTGCCTGTCTCCTTGTTGAGGAGTAAAATCGGCTACCGAACAAGGGAACTTGAGTTGACGATTTTGGAGAACTACGCAGCGAATTTTACACACAGAGGCATGAGCTACATCCGATATGATGAGAGAGGAAAGGGTATGGCGGATGGTGGATCTGCTGTATCTAGCATCGAAGGTAAATCATACATAAGCCGTACATCCATGCATTTATGACATCATAGTTATGGCTGAAATCATTTATTACAGATTTGTGTACGGAATTCATGTGTTTGTTTGTACGAAACTATATTTATTGCTTCTGATTAGCACATTGAATTAAAAAAAATAAATTCAATTTTTGTAGGTGTTCACGATTCATACATCGTTGTAATCTCTGGACGGTGGATTATGTACGACAATGGTGACTGGGATTTTAAACTTGATAGCGACCGTATGGGGAGGGCTGTCTATGCGAAGTTGATAACTTCTGTTGAAGACTTGAAGCGGGCCATTATTGAGTCATACGGTCTACTTGGGATGTCTGTTGTCGTTGAGATGTCATATTGGCTTGGTGAACACGGATCTGGTGCTATTGGTGAAAGAGAAGCTCCTGTTCAAATTTCCAACGACAAGAATTTCGAGTTGTTTACTTCGGCACGTAAGGTGGACAAATACATCAACGTATTTGTCACATTCAAAGAGGAAATAGATGGAAAAATGAATTTTCTGAGGCCAATGGAGAATCTTTTAAAGTCCAAAGAAGTTACCAGCAGCAGCGATATGCAAGTTGGGAGTACGTCTGCTGATGTGCACACCCGGAATGAAGTTAATGACGGTGAGACTGATTTGACCGAAGATGAAATAATTCTGATGCGAGTTGCAGAAATTGAAGCAGTTTATGCCTCAAATGGTTTTGGGATGCGTGAAGTGGATGGAACTGCATGTGAAGTTCAGAATAAAGTGGACACGACTGAAGATTCTGCGTTAGAGGAAGCCGAAGATGACGACGATGAGGATTATGATTACAATTTATGGCATGATTTTGTTGGACGAAATTGCGAATGGGACGATGATAAGGATGAGGATTGGTAGGTGGTGGTGCTCGAACGAACGTAACATATGGAGGTATACGTGGTGAGGTGGCGACTAAAGCGAGGAGTGGACGAACTAATCCTTCTTCAAACAAAGGCAGTGGTTCATCCACAAACAAACAGCGTACCGCAAACCCACCATCAACTTTTGAAGATTACGTTGATGATGGTAGAGATTACATAGGCTCATCTAGGTGTTCGATAGAAAATACTGAAGAAGAAAGTAACAATTCAGGTGTCAAGTCAAGTGATTAAGTGCCCGACACTAAGAATCATTCAGATCCAAATCAAGAAGAGGACCCAAGTGTGGACAGCAGCTCCCAAATTTTGGTTCTCGTGACTCCTCCAAAGCCGTTCAACATGCATACTCGGGAAGTTGACGACAGTGATGATTCCGTTGGGCAGGTCCCTCAGTGTGTTTCGTCAAGGCCGACACATGATACATCTGATGGAGAAGATGAGGAAGATGATTTTGAGGAACCGGTACCTAAGTGTGTTTCGGTTGGTCAGACACATGAAACTCCGTATGGAGAAGACGAGGATGATGACTTTATCGAACCGGTACCTCAGTGTGTTTCGGGTGGTCAGACACATGAAACCCTGGTTGGAGAAGACGAGGATGACGACTTTATCGAACCGGTACCTCAGTCTCGAAGCCGTGAGGAAGACGCAAGAAGACGTTGTGAAAAGGATAAGGCTGATGATGAATCACTCATGAAATCCGTTAGAGCCGTTGAGCTATATGGATTTGAGGATGTAGAACCTTCGTCTAACAACGAAGCAGTTAACGATTATACCGTCGATGATATTGACTTCACTCTAGCAGATGCTGATATGTACGCTGGGAAGCTATTCAGTAACAAGCAAGAATTCAAGATCAGTTTGCACATTTATGCCTTAAAGCAGGTGTTCAGGTTCAAGTTCCACAAACATGCGTTTAACTACGTCGCAGCGAAATGCATTGATAAAAACTGAAAATTTTATGTTATGGCTAAGAAATTGGGGGAATCTTCGACATATCAGGTGAGGAAGGCGCAACTGAAGCATGTCTGCACTTCTGATGTTAAAGCGCAGTATAAGAAACATGCGACGTCGAAAGTAATAGCTGCACTAATGAGATCGAAGTATGAAAGGCTCCAAGCTGGACCGCGCGCATCTGAATTACCAGAGATGCTCCGGACTGAGATCTTGTTTACGGCCACATATTGGAAATGTTGGAAAGCCAAAGAGTTAGCAACTGTTGCTGCACAAGGAACAGAAGAGAGCTCTTACAAGCTCCTGCCGAAATATTTTTATGTTCTAAAGTATGCAAATCCTGGGTCCATTACTGATATCAAAACTGAAAAAGATGATAAGGGAAAGACAAGGTTTAAGTACGCGTTCATGGCGCTGAAAGATTGCATTGACGGGTGGAAGCATCTACGGAAAGTTCTTGTGGTGGATGGTACTCATATGTTTGGGAAGTACAAAGGGTGTTTACTAACTGCAAGTGGGCAAGATGCCAATTTTCAGGTATTCCCCATAGCGTTTGCTGTTGTAGACAATGAAACAAATGAGTCTTGGAGTTGGTTTTTTCAGAAGCTGACACAGATCGTAGAAGATGGCTCCGATTTATCTATTGTGTCTGATAGAGCACCTCAAATATGTGTTGCTAAAGATCAGTGGTATTCTCTTTCACACCATGGGTGCTGCCTCGTACACCTACAGAGAAACGTCGACACAAAATTCAAGAAAAGGAATCAAAAGCAAATGGTTGGCAGGGCAGCTGAGGTATTCAAGGTATCCCACTTTAAGAAACTTTACGCGGAGATCAAACTTACAGATAAGCGTTGTTGGGATTATCTTGAGAAGATCGATCCTAGACATTGGACAAGGTCACACTTTGAGGGCGAGCGGTACAATCTAATGAGCTTGAATATAGCTGAGTCTCTCAACAAAGCACTAGTTCCTGCGCGCGATTCCCCGATAATGGCGCTATTTGAGTTCATCAGACGCATGATTAGTCGTTGGTTTGTGAGTAGACAGCGAAAGATATCGAAAATGAGTGGTGAGATCCCCCCCCCCCCCGGCTGTTGACGAGTGGATGGAGAACAATCTAGAAGACGCAAGAGCGTACGCTGTGATGCCTCTGTCTGCTTTTGAATTTGAGGTAACTCTAAAAACAACCGGCTTCGGGAGTTCTGTTAATTTGGAAACCAGGTCTTGCACATGTCTTGAATTTCAGAAAGTTGGAATACCATGTCGACATGCCATTGCTGCGGCTATGTTTCGGGACTTGCAGCACTCAGAGTTTGTTGCAGACGCCTATCTAAAAAAGACATGGAATGAAACAACAAAGGGTGTTACACTCCCGGTTTCAGATCCGCAAGATCTTTTCATACCTCCGGAGGTTAGTGACCTTATCATGTTACCACCAAAGACGAAGAGACCACCAGGACGTCCACCGACCAAGCGTAAACGTTCTGCAGGAGAAATACCGGTACGATCTAATCTCATCTGAGTGTAGTCATGGATATTTTCTGAATAAAGTCTGTTATGTTTTTTACAGGAGGGGCCGAAGAAGAAGAATCAAAACACATGTAGTCGATGTCATACCTCAGATCACAACAAAAAGTCTTGTAAAGAACCGCTACCATGATGGGTTATGGATGGAGGAAATTTTATGTATTGTTGACAAAGGAGTTCTTGTTTTTTGGAAATTTAAGTGTTTAGGTGTTTCCTAATAACACATCTATAATGTATAATAAATCGGATGAGTTATGTTTGACGTGTAATGTGTAATGAACTCTTGATCTGATTATTTGTAATGTGTAATTTGTTATGATTCTAATAAAATTCTATGCACCAATAAACACGTTTCTAATTAAAAATGGTGAATACATCCCTCTCAAAACAACAAAACTCAATTTGGCCGTTGTTCAATAATATAGCCGTTGGAGCTACTTACCGTTAGAAATGCTTTTGAAATAAAATATAGTCGTTACTATCTTACCCTATTTAAGTAGAATTCACAACACTCAACAATCTCTCTTCACAACACTCAACAATCTCTCTTCACAACACTCACCAGTACCACAAAATGACGGATCCTTACTATAAAGAGATGAAGCATCAGAAAAGGGAGTATGACTGGGTCAGCAATTGTGTCTATGCCAATTACAAAATTCCAACGAAGTGTATCTGCGGTGGAGCTATCACCGTGGAAACTGATGAGAGAGGAAGAAACTATTACGTATGCAAAGATTTTAAGGTAATATTGGAGTTCAAAACAGGAAAATTTATCTCCATTGTTAACGGAAATGGTTCTTTTAAGCCAACAAATCTTATATATTTTCTTGTAGAACGATGGTTTGCACATCCGACATGACTGCCTTGCCGCCCTCGAGGAAGAGCTGGATTGCTTGAGAAGTCAGTATGGTGAGGAGGTGTCGCTCCGCCGTGAGCTGCAATTTGAACTTGCGCAAATGCGTGAGGAGATCAAAGAGCTCAAGCAATTAATTATGGTGGGTCGCTGATCTTAGCATTTCTTGGATCTCTTCGTTGTCATGTGCTTTAATCTTAAGTAGTCTTCTATTATGTAATTTTATGTTGTGTGTTTCCATTATCTTTTAAATTTTAGGATTTCGTTATTGTGATGTGGTATCTTTGATGTACTCTTCTATCAAATTTGAGGTGTTTATCTCATAATTGGCCTATCTATTTCCAATAAAAGGTGTACATAGTAATCTGTACACCATAGTGGATAATATTGTGTATACAATTTTATACAGTTAATATATAGATTTTAGGGTTAATTTTAGGGTATAGGGTTTGATGTATTAGGGTTTAGGGTTTAGGGTTAGATGCGAACATTGATAGCGTCTTTATACCCGACAACTGTTCAGATCTCCCATAGATGTTAAAATGATGTTTGCATTAACTGTTACAATGAGGGTGTTAGGTTAAAAATGTTTGTTGGGACAATTACTTCTGCAGTTAACACCTTCTTTCCGGCTTTACTAATATCTTCTATATTAGGTGGAATTATAACTGTACTATCAACTGAACTCAATAGCCACTCTTAAAAATAGTATGGCAGGTCAAACACTCCCAAATCTTCCCGACGAAATTATGTGTAAAATCATTGAGTTACTCGCCGAGGAATCATTTTAAAACCTCGCTGCTTTTTTGCGTGCTGGCAAACGCGGTTACGCACTTGTCTATGAGCCGTCGGTCTTAAAGATTTGCGATGTTACTGAGATGGTTACCTTTGTTACCTATCAAATCAGCCAGGGTGGTCAATTTCGCCCTTTCTTGCTGAAGTGCGTCGATGCTGGGAACATAAATGCAATCTACTATGAAGGTATCCATGCAGCCTCCAGAATAGGACTTGAGGAGAGTATTCAAATCAATGGAACCAAATGTGCCTATCCATGGACTATCAACCTTAGCTGTAGGCATATTCAACGTTTGTCTTGGCAACGTGAAGGAAGTCAGCAAAGTGTTTCAGCAGTTCGCTGCGTATCACCATGACCTTGGTTCGGGCGCGACATATGAAATGGGAACTGACCTTGAGTGGCGATTGGCATCGTTTGGAGCTCCATACCTCAACGAATATGGTGAGTCCTTCAAGTTTCCTGACGATGGGGTAATATCTTCACCAAAGTGCCTTTATGGGCATGATTACACAGTAGAGTTTGAAGGTTCTTGCAAAAAATGCAGACTCTTTTGGATCTGCTGCAATATTTCTCACGTGCTTTAATGTGATCTTATGATATTCGTCAATTTTAACTTATGTTATGTTAGCCTTCAGTGTTATCTTAGGTTAGCCTTCAATGTCATCTTATGTTAGCCTTCAATCTCATCTACTGCTAGTTTTCAATGTCATCTTATGTTAGCCTTCAATGTCATCTTAGGCCCATAATATGACCATCTTCAAATATTCAATTATTCATTGAAGACATTTTTGAACTTAGATATATTCCACTGCTTTTTGGTGAATTATTAAAAATGAATATAATAAAGGTGTACATAGTAATCTGTACACCAGAGTGGATAATATTGTGTACACCTAAATTTTTCTTTTTATATTTACTATGGCCCAATAGTTGAAGACATTGGCCCAAAAATATGGTGTGGCCCAATATTTACCTCTTTATCTTTTGATGTTGTTATATTTACTGTGGTCCAATAATTCACATTTATCTATATATTTAATATGGGTGTACACCTAATATATGATGTATACCATGGTGGATAATATGATGTACACCTTTATTTATCTTTTTATATTTAGTGTGGACCAAAATATTTCCATTATATTTTGTAAATTGAAGTCTTATTTTTGCCATAGATATTTGTCCAATTTTTTTTGTGATAATCGTATTAAACATAACATATTAAACATAATAAAGTGTTCTTATTAAACATAATAAAGTAGATAAATTAAACATTAATAAAGTAGATGTTAAACATTAAAATAGCGGGTGGGAAGGTTAAGTGTCCGAACCGGAGTCGGAGCCGGTGTCCAGATCGTCGTCGGATTCCGACTCCTCATCTGGGTACTCGTACATCCTGAACTCCCCAGATGAAAGCGTATCGTCACTCATGTATTCTTCCTCATCCTCCTCCTCTTACTCATCTTTCTCCTCCTCACGGCTGTACCGAGGGCGTTTGCGAGGGCGGTTTTCATCGCTGTTCCGAGGGTGTTTGTTCCCAAGGCGTTTGATAGGGCTGCTGGGAGGTGTTTTGTCCATCTCGAGAATCTCTTCGATTTCCATTGCCTCTTCAAAAAGGGCTTCAAGAGTTGGAAATTCTGGTGTTTCCAAACCTTCTCTGATCTCTTCATTTAATCCGGCCTTGGCAATACTAATCAAGTACTGCTCGTCGTTTTGTTTCCGAACAAACTCATGCGAGTAGAAAAAGTCTTCGTATTCAGCCACGGTCATTGTTATCTGCTTGATATTTGCGACCATCTTTCACAAGGGTTAAAGAAAAATATGGAAAGGGGAAAGTCTAAAATTGATTTTATATTTTTTTATCAGTGAAGATCAGTGATATATAGATGAGGTAATTTTCTTGGAAACAGATGTTGCGTTTAATTAAAGTTGCTTCTCACCGTACACCAAACAAGAGAGAGAGGGCTGAATACATTTAAGGAAATTTAAATTGAGACGGTAACTTTAGTCATCATTACTTAACAAGATGATAAAGATCACGTCTTTTCTTTGTCAGTTTGAAGTCATTGCCAAAATTAAGATGAAAATGGTGATACGGTAATAAGTGCGTGCCCAATGTTGAAGGCCCATCACAACTACTGGCTCATTTTCACTTAATTATTAATATATTAATAGAAGATAATCGAAGCTTAAGAAGACATTAAATCATAACACAATCTTTATTATTATTAAAAGAAGAACGATTCCGATAAAACATAGGGATTTAGATCTAAAACATAAGTTGATCATACTTTTATTGGACAGAAGAAAAACAACCAAACACAACTTCGTTAAAACAAGATTAGCGGTGTACAGAAAATTTGTGGTGTACAGACGTAGGTGTACAAGTTGAGTTGTACACCGCAGCCAAATGCCAACCGTCACTTCTGAACAGTTACCACATTACGCTGGCAGTTTTCAACAGTTACAAAATGATCCTATAAAAGTATCATTATAACACAAAACAAAAGCGGATAAATCATTTCAATACATCCAAAATGAAGCAAGGTGATTCTTCTGTTAGAGAATACAATTCATCGTTTTTGGCAGCGGGTCTTCTTGACAATCATGACCAAAGAATGTTGGTGAAAATGTATCGAGATGGCTTAAAGGAGGACATACGGGTTGCGCTCGGATCAACGGAGTTCTCGACCATCGACGACATAATGCAGGCAGCATTAGACATAGAAGAAGGTGCTAGGTCGTCTTCATCAGATTCTTCGAATGAATCTGATGAATCAGAAAAACTCCCGAAGATGAAGCCTCAAACTGAGATGCAACCGGAAGATGAGCAGTCGGACGAAGAGCCTTATGGTGATAAAGATACATCTAAAATGAAGCAAGGTGATTCTTCTGTTAGAGAATACAATACATTGTTTGCGGCAACGGGTCTTTTTGACAATTCTGACCAAGGAATGTTGGTGAAAATGTATCGAGATGGCTTAAAGGAGGACATACGGGTTGCGCTCGGATCAACGGAGTTCTCGACCATCGACGACATAATGCAGGTAGCATTAGACATAGAAGAAGGTGTTAGGTCGTCTTCATCAGATTCTTCGAATGAATCTGATGAATCAGAAAAACACCAGAAGAAGAAGCCTCGAACTGAGATGGAACCGGAAGATGAGCAACCAGACGAAGATCCTTATGGTGATAAAGATGAGACTGACGATGGCGAGGGGTCTACTCCAAATACGCGTAATGAGTCTGAGTCGGAGTCAGACAGTGATGTAGATCTTAGAGACTATCAGGAATATCTCCAGAATAACCACTTATCGTGTTCTGAGTCCAGTGAAGAATCCGACTAACATTGTGTGACATTTTCGTACAATTTGACTACAATTTTCTATTACTCTCTGCCCCAGTTTTTACAATTTCATACAATTTTCTACAGTTTGACTACAATTTTCTATAATTCTCTTCTTGTTGCAATTTTCTACGAAGTTGTCTAGAATTCGCTACAATTGGTAGTTAGGGTTTAGGGTTTAGGGTTTAGGGTTTAGGGTTTAGGGTTTAGGGTTTAGGGTTAGATTTCAACGAGGAGAGGACAACAACAGTTATGTTGTTAGGGTCTTTACGCACCCCTTCGCAAACGTTGCTTTTGGATCAAAGATGAGAAAGAGAATATCACACTTTTGTCAAATTTTGTTTAAAAAATATTATCTTATGTTATGCCATTTACTTATTCTATTAGTAAAATTGTTGTTATCGCCTTGGTCATGATTGTCGAATTTGGTTTGAACGAGAAATTAGTGTGGATTGCGGGGATCTAGTAACCCTCACGATATCTTATGTTATGCTATTTACTTATTCTATTAGTAAAATTGTTGTTATCGCCTTGGTCATGATTGTCGAATTTGGTTTAAACGATAAATCAGTGTGACCCTCACGATATCGCCTTGTCGTGAGAGAGAGACGAATGAGCGGAAGTGAATGAATCGAGACCAAAGTCTAAGATATGTCGATAAATGTGCTATAAGGCTCATGAAATCGACTGGCCCATAATAACTTGAACATTAATATATTGCTAGTTTTTCGAAATTGGACTCAGTACAACAACGGCTACTTTTTCAAAATTTGAAATCCTTAACATGATACTTTTATTGAAGTGGGTACATAACCGAAGAAAAAAACCAACACAATATCTTTGATCTTTGATCTCTTTGACTAATTATCAGCGACTCCCCATAATTAGTTTCTTAAGCTCTTTGATCTCCGTAGACATCACCGCAAGCTCATACTGCAGCTTGCATCGGAGCGAGACCTCTACACGATATTGCTTTTTTAACTCATTCAACTCATTCAACTCTTTCTCGATTGCAGAAAAGCAGCCATGTCGGATGTGCAAATCATCGTCCTACAGCACATTAATTTGACAAGTTAGTTTAATGAACTAAATTCGTGAAATATATTAGGAGAACCTCGGATCTAACCTCATAAACTTTGCAGGCGTAGTAGTGTCTTCCTCTCTCGTCAGTTTCCACCGTGATAGGTCCACCACAAGCACACTTTCTGGGTATGCAGTAGTGGGCATATGCGACGCATTCAAGCCAGTCATAGTCTCTTTTGTGTTGCTTCATATCCGCATAATGAGGATCTGTCATTTTTCGAAGGCAAATTGTTGTCAAAGAGTTTTGTGATGATTTTGGAAGAAAGACTCGAAAGTGGTGCGGATAGACTACGACTGAGCCATTCCATCTTAAATAGGCAACAAAACGTAACGGCTATATTCATTTTGAAAACTCTTCCAACGGCTCTAATCAATTTGAAATCACTTTCCAACGGCTATATTCATAGTAAAACATTTGTGCAAACCTTAATGAGTCCCTCTGATTTAGTGGCTAACGGTGTAGTAATTTAGTTAACTGTGATAAGTGGTTTACGAGGATAATAAGTGGTGTACGACGATAATATTTAGTGTACGAACATAATAAGTGGTGTTCAAAGATAATAAATGGTGTTCAAGGATAATAACTGGTGTACAACGATAATAAGTGGTTTATCTCATAATGGGCGTTAGAGCTGTCTATCTCATAATGGGCCCCGAATACCGAATGAAAATGGCCCTAATTTGTTATATATCATAATGGGCCAGCCTGATGTGTGAAAGTAATTATGGGCCAGCCTTATTGTAAATGCATATGTATTTAGTCATCTCTCTCTCCTAAGGTGTACGAAAGTCATTATTATTCCTCCTCGGTTACGTAAGATTCATGATGTATTTTGAAAATTACTACCTTCTGACACGGAGAAGACACTAGCTTTATCATGCTCTAATACTTATTAATGCATGCACTTAAAATATTCGGTCATCTCTCTCTTTAGTGGTGTACATCACTGACGTACACCTTTTGGAACGCCACACGCCACATCTGTAACAGTGTAATTATTTATTACTTGGCATTGTTTTAGTGATATATATACATCATTTATTGCCCTGTTATCATTAATCTCTTTCTCCAAAACTAATTTGGTCATTTGCTTTAGCCTTTCCACTTCCTTTTCTTTGTTTGGTTTCTTCGCTCTGATCCAGATTCGAATATGGTGCAAGATACCAGCCAAGGATCAATGAACGTAACTCAGTACAGGTCGTTCTTTTACAATCTTGATATTATCCAGCGTCTTGACGAGCAGGCGTTGATCTCGGTCGCCAAGGCTGGGTTAAAGGAAGAGATCCGACAAGGTTTGGATGGAAACGTATTTCCCACACTCGAAGCCCTGTTCGAAGAGGCAACTGAAGTCGAGGAGATTCTCAAGACGGAGAAAACACCTCCCAATAGCCCTCGCAAACGCCGCCGCAACAGCCCGACCACGGCAAACGTGCTCGCAAGGCGGCCAAGAAAGGGGACCCGGAAGATGAGGGATATGACTACGTGCCTCCACCCAATCTAGACAGTGAGAACGAAGAGGATCAAACAAGTGACGATGAGGATCTGAGCGTCGACGAATCTGCCTCCGACGAATCTGCCTCCGACGAGGATGTGAACTCCACCTCCGACAAGGATGTGAACTCCACCTCCGGCTCCGACGCTTTTAATCTATTTAATATGTTTAATATTTTATAAATTATGTTTATGTTATATTTTAATATTTATGTGGATTTTAATATTTGTGGATTTGATTTTTATTTTAATATTTATGTGGATTTAAATATTTATATTTATGTTTATATATTACAAATACATAAGGTGTACGACTACATAAGGTGTACGAATACCTAAGGTGTACGAATACCGAATGAAAATGGGCCCCGAATACCGAATGAAAATGGGCTTAATATGTGTAATTTTAATGTTAAATATTATATATATTGAATTTTTAATATTTATATATAATCTGGATGTTTAGACATAAATGTTTAATATTTATATTACGAATACATAAAGTGTACGACTACATAACGTATACGAATACCGAATGAAATTGGGCCTTATTTGTTATTTCTCATAATGGGCCCGAATACCCAATACCGAATACCGAATGAAATGGGTCAAATTCATTTCAATTTCTGTTTAATTTGTTGTTATTGTTATAAATATTTCCGATTAAATGGGCAATCGTAGGAACTTCATTCATATAAAATGGGTCATCTTATAAATGGTAAAACAAAGATAACATAGAGGAAAAACAGAGATGCACCATATCTGTTCATGTATGGCGCTCCAAATGATGTCAATCGCCACTCTAGATCAGCTCCCATTCCAACTATCGCATCCGAGCGAAGGTCATAGTGATTAGCTGCGAACTGCTGAAACAGTTTAGATCAGCTCCCATTCCAACATATGAACCCATGAACCCTAAACACTGAACCCTAAACCCTCTGACGATGCAACAAATAAGAAATTATCAAAGAAAGACTTCTCATTCAAGTGTTCGTACAGTGCAGTCAAGTCTGAAATTTTCAAGTTGCAAGCTAAGAAACAGGTCTGGCACAAGTTACATAAGAAACAAGTCTCAACAAAAGATATAAAAAAGACTATGTTTAACCATCGTTTTGAACTTTTGCGTTTCCAAGAAATTCTTCATAGGTATCCATCGCGTATTTCTGACGGAATATGTCCACCTTATTGTCATCGATCTGCCCCATATCCTCATAGGAGTATCCCGCTGCATGCATTTCCAGAAATTTAACCGCGCATGGTCCACAATCGCCATACCTTTCGTTGAAGTAAATATTGTCTGGACGCACCCATGAAAATGCTTGGTCTTCTTCAGGATGACTACTATCAGAAGGAGGCGAAAACGCAGCTAAGACATGAGGCAATGCGCGTAGAAGATAAGCCATGTGCTTGTTCACCTCATTATCGGACTCATTATGGGGAATGTTGCAGTCCAAAATCTCCACTTGTCTGGATGTCAAGTTGATCACAAGACCAACCCAATGATCTATTCCCCACATCATTGGGGGCGTACACCCTGTCCACATCAACCAACAACACCTTCTTGTCATTCCGACGCGGCGTTTTTCCGGTGAAACAGAAACTCACAAGTCCTCCCCACTTGAATCCCAATTTATCTGAGGCCTTCTCGAACTCTGCGAACTTTGATGATGCCCGCAATATTGAAGTAGTCTACAAATCTGCACCTCCCTCTCAGATAATTGCCTCCATGTCGCCTTACTAGCATACTAATTAGCACAGTCATGTGCTGAAGAATATGTACAAACCAATAGAACATTAAATCGGTGGAAATCCGTGTTGTAACTTGAATAAAACGGATTAAGTTTAGACGATTTGAATACCTCGGTAGTGACCCAATTTGTTGGCCTCGCCAACGACAGGAAGAACTGATTTGAGACATGGATCCCAATAACAATTTCGAATTCCCAGCAATTTGAAAACAAACAAAAAGTCAATATTAAACATTTGCTGTCCGTCCAATAAATTTAGACAGTATATCCAAATAACTTACTGTTCCGGATTCTCGCGGAGAATTTTTTGAAACTCTTGAAACTGCGCTTTCTCCAAGTCTGCTAAGGGCGTATATTTGGGTTTCTTGCAGCTTTGGAAAAGGGTCTTCAATCTCTTGTCTGGGGTGTACACTCCTCCAATCTTTATTGAACGTCTCGGAATACGCTTCGTCTGGAGGTCATCTTTTTTGGTTGAGCTTATTGGAATACATTTCCCTTCTAGCTCTGCTTTTTTGGATGACCTAGTCAAATATCGACTCCGCTTCGTCATCCCAACATCTGGTGTGCGAGATTCAGTCATCGGATCATCCTCTGGCGGTGTCTTGTAATCTTCAGAATTTGTCGGTGACGCTTTACCAGCTTTTTCCTCGGTAACATCCTGCAATGTCATGATTACAACAAGTTCAAACGCACGGAAGGACATATGCTATAAAGAACATTACAATCGCACCTCCAGCGGAAGGACATAAGATTCAGGATGAGGCCAAACGGTAAGCATCCTACAAGTGTTCTCCTGTAGATCTTTATAGACATTGTCACTCCATGTCCTCTTTTCAACCTCTTCTGCTAACAAATTTAGCCCTGATATTGGAGACTCATCTCCCCCCCTCGCCCTGACAACGTTCAGATATCGCTCATTCAAATACTTAGAATCAGATGTAGTTTATATGTAAATCTGTACACCTAACAACTTGGGTGTATACCTGACAAACTAAACTGAACACCTGATAAAAAACCTGAACACCTAATCAACCTAATCTGTACACATGGCAAAATAAGCTGAACACCTGACTAACTAAGATGAATACCTCAGAAACTCACCTGAAAACTTGACCAAACAAATCTGTATACCTGACTACTTAAGCTAAACACCACATAAATTCAACCTAAATACCTGATCAAACAGATCTGTATACCTAACTACTTAAGCTGAACACCTCATAAATTAACTTGAATACCTGAACTATTAACCTGAATACCTGACCAAACAAATCAATATTCCTGTACACCTCATAAATTAACCTGAATACCTGAACTATTAACCTGAATACCTGACCAAACAAATCAGTATTCATGTACACCTCATAAATTAAACTGAATACCTGAACTATTTAACCTGAATACCTGAACTATTTAACCTGAATACCTGACCAAACAAATCAGTATTCTTTACACCTCAAAAATTAACCTGAATACCTTAACTAAATAACCTGAATATATGTCCAAACAAATCAGTATTCATGTACACCTCACTAACTAAAACGAACAACTGATAAACTACGCTGAATACCTGGCCAAACCAAGCTGAACAGCAAACATAATATATCTAGAGCCTATGAATTCATTGTTATAATCTATTTACCTCCAACAGTTCCGGGAGAGTCGGTTTTGCTGGCTTTGATACAGTTTCTGGTCCAATCGGCGTTGACACATCGACTTCTGGAATGTTTTCCGACTTTGAGAAAGAGGGGCCTTCGCCCGCCATTGAATCTACCTACACGTTGAATTTTCCTCAAAAAAGTTAGACCGGATCCTTACATTTTTTTATCATTAAAAATTGTAGGAGCAGTTTGATTACCTTTTCCCAGAAACGATCATTTGGCGTACGACCATCACAATGATTATCATGCATTCTCATCGTCTCATCGTCGCTAAACCCATCGCTGTTGTTCTTCTTGTGTTTCTTACTATCAGACCCACATTTTTCAGCTTCATCAATACCATCACCACTGTACGGACGTCGCTTCTTTGGAACTTCCATGCCGGTAGGGTCAGCATGACTGTTGTCTCTGTTTGTTTTACCGTCTGCTGTATTCTGCGGAACCGTGAACGAGCCTCCCCTATCATGATGCAACCAGTCAAAAATCTCGTTCCGCAATTTACCCAACTGGGTTTTCAGTTCAACTCATATCCACTCTTTCAGCTCTTGCTCCTTATCTGATAAGTTTCCTGGTTCAGCCTGTTTACGAATACCACGACGAGGTCGAATAGGACGCTGAGGCGCCTGAGTCGAACATCCAGGTTCATCAGAGGCTTTCCCAAACTGCCTAGACGGCTTTAGACACTTCTTTTTGACACCAACACCTTCACCCTTTTCGGCTAGCTTCAGAGGTGGAAGGGATGAATCACCTCCTCTAAAGTCTGTTGCTTTGAACTCGTGCCCTTCCTGCATTCCATGAACCAAGTTATCTATTCGGGGATCGATTACTTCTTTCTTCCACTTTGGATCCCCACCTTCATCTGGGATTGAATACGTAACAATAACCTCAAACAAAGAACACAAACATTCATGTACACAAAGTTTGAGCGTCTTAACTGTTGTTTTGCAAATAAGATAGACAACAGAATTGTACCTCAGTTTGGGTTTCCACTAGAAGTATGTCTTCAAAATTCAGAAGTGTATTTGTTGAGTCGCATCCTTCTGGTTCTTCCAAGAAAGTAGTCGTTTTATTAGGTTCAGGAATTTTCTCAAGCAATGAGGGGATAGCTTTAAAAGAAAAAAGTTGCAGCGCCAGAGGGAACCCATAACACGCTGTTGACTGCTGTTTCAAACGAAGGCGCATGACCGAAAGGGATTTATCCATTTTAGAAGGATCAGAAGGTTGAGGTGGTGTCAATCTAGACAGAGTGCTGACGAATGCCTCTCTCCCCCATGGATATTGAAGAAATGATCCGGTGTCTTCCAGCATCTCGGCGTAAGCAGGCGTCAAACGAAGAAGTTTGTGACCACAAACCAGGAGACCATCTACAAGCGCAATGAGAGCTAGTGGCAACCGCTTCCACTCAGGAAGACTAGGCTGTTCAAGCATACAAAGAACATCTGGTACAGTCACGTCTTCATCTTCAGTTTCAAACAACTCTTTCCATATACGTCCAGGTGTGGCATCGCTAGATTCTGAACTGTTTCCAACTTTTTCCCTTTCAGGCTCGTATTTCAGACCCGTGATGTCTCCGAACTCACGCAGAGAAAAGCGTAGTGGCTTATCTGCAAACAAGTACCAGAGCTCATATAGGCGGATCGTAACCAGCTGACGGCTGAGGAGAGAATGTACTAGTTTTGCAGAGTTTGAGCAGCGCGATACAGGTAAGTGGAACAGAGCTCCAAACTGACTTCCTAGCAGACAGTTCATTTCAGGGGAGCCTCTAAGGAACTTCACTAACGATCCAATGATACTCGCCTTTGAATAGATGTTCAGCCGAGGTTTGCCAGGATAGCAATTACGTGTGAACAGTCTTTCCGGGAAAGTCGGTGTGTTCCCAAAAAATTCCCGCTCGGTGGATGCAGCTTCGTCTTGTTGGGTTGATGCAGCTTCGTCTTGTTCGGTGGATGCAGCTTCTTCTTGGTCGGTGGATGCAGGTTCCTCTAGTTCGGACTCCGTGCTCATTTCTGAAATACAATGACCAAATCCAGACATTTACCCAACGCTTTATTTTTTAAAACTTTTCCCTAAGAATTTCAGAGAGAAGCTTAGCGAAAGGAGATACCTGCAGAACGAGGCGCAGTTTTGCCTACTCGGCGAATTTTCTTGGGATTTGGTTCTCTATCACTAGCGGATTGACTACGAGTCACCCTCCTCGAGGGCGTTACGCTGGAGGGGGAAACCATCTCTACTGGAGTCTGCTCGCGAAAGTAGTCGTCGTCGTCTGTAATCGGTGTGTCTTATCTGGTCGCAGTCTCCAATTCGTGTCTCGGATGTTTGGTTTTTAATTGTGTCTTCGATCTGGGTACAGTCGAGGGTGGTTCTTATGTTTGCTTTTCAATTACAGCTGTTTAGAGGTGCTTTTGGTCAAACGACAAGATGACCAGAAGTTCCAAGATGACAAGATGAGAGGTGCTTTTTATTATTTTATGAATTTTATTAGCTCTTTTTCTTTTTTTTTAAATAAAAAATGCGTTATGGCACAGTCGTAATATCAAGAACCACGCGCGCCTCTGTCGACATTTCACAAGTCTGGAAAAGGCGATTTGCCCAATTTGCTAATTTAAACTTGAGGTCGCCCAACTCTCTAATTTCAAACTTGCGATTTGCCCAATTTGCCAATTTTTTCATGATTTAAAATAGAGGCTATGAATCGAGTGCAGAACAAAATACAAGATAATACAGATTACTTAATTTGCAGTTTGTATTGCATTTGTTACCCATTTAACATTTAAAATGCAGAACAAAATAAAATTATTAAATAATTGTTGTAAATAAGATGCTTTGAAGGCTTATTATTTTCTCACGCCCAGAATATTTATTTATACAAGAGTTTAGACTGTCATAAGATAAATGGTAATATACCAATTCCTAGTTTATGTAAGAAAAGGATATATACAAATATGGATAAACACCAATATGGAAAACATCTATTATAGATATATGTAAACTCCCAATCGTCCAAGACATTGGCGAGTGGGCCGGATGGACATGTAATGGGCCGGACGGTTTGGGCCTGTTATGGGCTGGTCGATCACTTGGTCCTTAACACTCCCCCTTGATCGACACATCCGGTCAAAGTTTGTTACATGCTTAATTTTGCCTCATTAAAACCTTTCCAAGGGAAAACCCAAAACTCAATGTGGTAAAAGGAAAACCAAGGATAGGGAAAAGAGTACAACACATGAACTCTTCCTTGGATGTCATAGTCATATAGAGCTCGTGATACACTTTACCAATATTGGTGTTGCCTCATTAAAATCTTACCAGTAAAACTCAGTTGGGACAAAACCAGGTGAAGGGAAAAGAGTACAACATGTACCACTCCCCCTAACTTGTACCTCCGTACATGTTCTTCAAGTCTGGCGCATGGACACTCTGATGGTTTAGCTTCATGGGCGCCAAGTCTTGAATTGGTCCTTCTATTGCCACGTCCCAAACGGATAGGCAAACTTCATGGACGTGTAGTTGGTGTAGACATGGTGAAGAAGTCGGCTAACATATCACATGACTGAACTTGTAGTACTTTGTGCTTCTTCATCATTCTCCGAACGTGTATAACATGTTTGAGACCTTGTATGGACCTGTAATATTTATCAAAACCAAACAATCTTTTCTTTTGGGTTTGGTTAGTATAAATCAATCTCAAACATTTAGTTCCTTAGAAGGTAACTTAGGATATATTGATCATGTCCTATTGTCTCATGTTCGGACATGCCAAATTTATCTAAGTAAGGTGCCAATAGCACTTATGGAAGGGGACGTGTATGGCTTTAGTATCAATGTCTTATGGTCTGAACATATCCATAAAACTTATCCGACCTAGTATGGCTTGCCATATCAAGGCGCCAATCATATCAATACATTGCACTTTTGGTTGGATGTGCATAAGCCTTAAAAGTGCTTACGTAAAGTCTTTCCTGGACCAAGGACACATGCCTTGTCCATAGCCATACCACGATCTGAATATAGTGGTCACTGGAATCGGTTTAGTCAGAACAAGTCCGAACATGGTCTTTTATTGGTATGGACCCTTTTGGCGTGGATCTAATGTATCGATTTTCTTTCTGTGACCATCTCATATTCCATCTTTAATTCGTTGGATCATGGATCTCAATGAACACATACAACTTGTCTCTTGTATGTCTATTATCCTTATGTGATACCGCAATTTATTGCAGTTCCATCATCAAAACAAGTAACCTTCTTTCAGGCTGATTTATTATAAACACAAGGGATTTCTTTTATAAGAATATATGGACTGATTTGGATCGTTCTTATAGAACTCCTTTATTAAGTTTTACTTAGTCTATCATATAATGCAGCTGCTTTTGCATCAGTCCATGAACAGCTTAGGAACAATGTTGTTCTTTGAGAATTTCTTTTCTCATCTTTCAGGTACCTTTATTATCTTTATCCAGTGATCAATGTACTGCTTACTACATCATTATTTCTTTTGTTTCCAGACCTCATCAATTTCGAGTTTGTATAGTAGCATCCACCACATAGGAGTATATCTCCTTATAATCTATTCCTTTGGTCTGTGTGAGTATCCTTGTGTAACAAACCATTCTTTGAATGTTGTAAGTAGTAATGTGAACGACCTCTTGACTACTTGGTCACGTTCCACATCTCACGATTTTCTTTTCCTCACAAGACCCATTTATCCACTGGTTTATATCATCAGATGGCATTTCTATATGTTTGGCCAATACGCCCATCTCGTTCTTTGAACTCTTTAAACCTCACGTTTTCCTTTGACTCAATTTAGTCTATGAATGCATTCTTGTATTCACATGGGTTCTGATCCTCGCTTATATCTTTTAAAACTCAAGTGCTCTTTTCTTATGCATCTTTATCATTTGTGTGTCGACACTCTTATGTATGGTTCCATTGTGTTCCAGACATGTTCTAATCGATTTTTGAGATTCTTATCAAGGACCTTCATTACCTTGCAGCTTGGCGTCCCAAGCTACACGGTCTGGTACCTTGGATGTTCAGCTGCGCAGCCTTTTCTCAATGTCTGGTCTTGTCTCCCTTATGACCTCGGATCTGTCATTCTATGCACCTTTCTCTTTCTTTCCGAGGTTCCATATATTATGGAACATATTGGTCTATCTTTAATAGATCTTTAGCAACTTGATTATGTCTCTTCTCGGACATTAATTTCGTGGTGCAAGCTGGTTTTTCTTTTCTCTTCATTTCGGGTCTAATCTGTCTGGCATTCAAATTAGCTAGCTTTGCATAATCTTTCTTTGGACGTCGTAGATCATATTCTTTGGTCCGAGGATCTTGCCAAGACATAGATGGTTAATACCATTCTATTCCTCTTATTAATCTTTTATTAATCTTTTACCAGCTTATTACTTTCTCCCCCTGATGTTGGATAGTCGGATTCATTAGTCATGCAATCCATGTACCTGGCCATAATTTGATCACCCATTTTGGCTCAAGGTCTCTTTAAATTTCGTGGGAGAAAGACATACTTATCCAACATATATTTCCAATCCTCTTCTGAGGTTCCATCTTAGACGGCATATATGTATGTGGTGGTTTATTCAAAATCTCTTAAGATGGTTTATGTCTGGTTTATGACCCGTATTTAATCTGAGATAGGAATATCTATTCTCACTTATATGGCCTGATGCATATTAACCTTTTATACATGTAAATCTCGTGATGTCCCCAAGCTTATAGACTTTTAGAGTCTGAACCTTATAGGTAATGGCCCGAACGGCCAATCTGTCATATTCATGTTTATAGTATGGTCATGGACCACGGGTGTGTATTTTCTCCCCCTCATGAACATGCTATAATATTTTAAATGTTTGGGACATTATAGCCTAATGAGTTTCCCTTGTGTACATGTTACACAACGTGAGATTCTATGGGATAACTCTTTGTGCCTTTTGCAATATCAATCTTTTGCATCAAGTTTAGACTCCGATGGCTAATCTAGTCATGCCATTAAGTGTAATTTCGTGGGGTACACCAATATGGTTACCATGGCTCTTTGCCTCTTATCATACTGATCTTTAGCATAGTTTAGATCAGTAGAGTACCCAGGTATAGTCTTGCCATTTTCTTATAAGGCATTTAGGCGATTTTTTTCTTAAGTATGTGGGAACCTTTTGTTCTCTTTTGCCCATTGTTTCTATTTGGAAATCATTTCTTGTTATAACTCAATGGGCCACGAAATTTGGGTGTATGTAATGCCCTTTAGGCAATGCCTTGGCCGTATGTCTTTAACATAGGCTACTATACCGGTCAAATGTGTACTCATTTTTTATCAATCAAAATTCATTATCAAGCAAGATGAACTCAAAACAATTATTTATTATTATAAATAAATTCGTGAATGACAAAAGATTGAAACAAAACATAAATCAAAATCATAACACAAAATCAAGATGTCAGAGTCTTTCTCATTCCATAGACAAGCCCGGCCACACCATCCCTTATTTTGGACACGGCTGCCTCGGATTCATTCTGCATCTCACTGCTTTTCTCTAGCAGTTTATTCTGCTCCATTATCAATAGGCATGAAAGCATCTCATTGTAGGTGGTGAAACCTCTTTTTATATAGATCTGTCGTGATACAGGTCTCATGGATGGAATGTGGAGTATGTTTTGGATAGTAAATCCGCATATGTTGTCACTTCACCACATAGTCTCAATTTGTAAACTATCTTGGACAAAGCCAAGTGATATTCATCCACGGACCCAAAGTCCTGGAATTTGAGACACATACATTCATGCCTGACCTTTGGTAATAACACCATTGTGTATCTTGACTTTAATTCTGTCCAAAGGTCACGAGGATTCTCAATATGTAGGAACTTATTTCTCAGATCCTCAGTTAGATGATGACGCATAATTGTTATGGTCCTATACGTTTCAGTTTCGGTTGCATAATCATCTTGAATGATGCACCGTCCAAGTCCTCTTGACTTCAGGACAACTGAAGTATTCATTTCCCATTCCAACCAATTATCTCCAGAGAGATTAAGGACATCCATAATCTGAAGGCTCAAATTTCGACATCTGATACTTTTAGAAATTTTTTATAGGTTTTATAAGTTCTTCTTGTCACACGGACCATAAAAAATTATAACAAATATTTTATGCAAACTATATGATCAATGCATTAGGTCACACGACCAAGACAATATGATGCAAGCCACATGACTACACTGATGATGCACAAGCCACACGGCTATGAGGTTGATTTACAATCAATCCTAACAATTTCTAAGTGATCATAATGAATGCAAAGCCACACTGCCATGAAATGAAACAATCCTTGTTCTATATAATTCTTAATGCAATTAGATTTTAAGTCACCTTAGCAACCAAAATTTCTAAGTGATTTATGAAACAATGAACCTCAAATAATTTTAATTCAAACAATCAAAACTCATGATGAGATCCTAACAATTTGGTTTCTATGTGATTCCAAATTCGGTTTAAGTGATCAAGCAATCAATATGAACATTGGTGAGCAAAACTAGTAATTATCCTAATAAAATTCGGTTTTGAATTAAGCAATTGATCACAATCTGAAACTTTCCTTTTTTTCTTTTCAAATAGAAAATCGAATCTCATAAAAAAAGGAAAATAGGGTTTTTGAAGAACTTTAACAAATTTCGATTCTAATCAGTTCTAAAACAACCTAAACAGATTGGACAATTTTAATCAAACAATTAAAACAAGAAAGCAATCGAAAAACAATTTTAATTTTAGGGTTTTCAAATGGTTCCATGCATGGCATGCGGATTGCATCCATGCGGTTTAGGGTTTTATGTTTTTAGGATTTTTAGATTTTGATCAATAGATCAAGGGAGGAAGGAGCACATGATTTGATCAATGGATCAATAGTTTTGAGATTCAAAAACCATTATGGTTTTGATTTTAATTGTTAATACAATCTCATATGGAATAAGGAATATTTTTGTGCTTCTAGCAACCTAATAACCATTGATCATCAACCTAACAGGAGAACTAAACCAAAACCTAATTCCACAAATTTTAGAGTTTCTATTATCCTAGATTAGGGTTCATAAAAAATTTTAATTGTTCAAATCCTTATCAATCAACCAAATTCGTTTATATGGTTCTCAATTAGGGTTACAGAATTTTATTTACCTTAAGATTGAAGAAGATCTGAAAACCGGACCACCAGAGAAGGAGATCACCAACTGGACTGCAACCGGACGAGCTTTTTTGGTGAGAGACGCGCGTGGGCTGCTATCGAACCGTCGGAGAGCTATCGGGTCGAGGACAGCTGTGTGTTGAGATCGTTGCACCAACTCCTCTCAGCTCATGAAACAACACAATGAGTATTAGATAACATGAACGCCATAATCTAAACAAGATAACATGAATCAGCTAAGGTATGATAAACTTATCTTTCACAGGTTTTGAATTCGGCTAGAAAATCCTTGTTGAAATCGGATTAGGGTTCCAAAGCAAATCGGTGCCGCGTACTGTAACAGAGCGTGAGGGCGCGTCGGAGATCGGATCGACAAACGGTTTGCACTGATGGATTCGTCTCATCGAGTGCTTCAATTTGATATATTGATCGTCGTCTGGATCGTCGTCTGGATCTTTACGGCGGAATTAGGGTTTTTAGAAGTCGGAATCTTAGCTAGGGTTTTAGAGGCTATCGTGCTGATAACGTGTTGTAAATAAGATGCTCTGAAGGCTTATTATTTCCTCACGACCAGAAGATCTATTTATACAAGAGTTTAGACCGTCATAAAATAAATGGCAATATACCAATTCCTAGTTTATTTAGAAAAATGATAAATACAAATATGGATAAACACCAATATGGAAAAAATCTATTATAGATAAATGTGAATTCTCAATCGCCCAAGGCATTGACGAATGGGCCGGATGGACATGTAAAGGGCCGGACGGTTTGGGCCTGTCATGGGCTGGTCGATCACTTGGTCCTTAACAATAATGGAAAAACTGCATGCAGATATATGGGCCTTTAATATGGAGAAAAACATGAGAGATGCAGAAAAAAAAAAAGTAATTCTTGGGTTAACTTCCCTAGAATGAACATGTAGGTTCACCAACCAATAAAATTTCATTATTTTATACTCAATATCTTTTTAAAAAAGAAATAAAATATTGTCTTTTTGAAATTAAAAGATAAAAATAAATTAAAAATAATAGTAGTTGCAAATTAAAAAAAAAACTTTTTAAAAAAAACTTTTTTAATACCATCAGCAAAACCCTAAATCCTAAACTCTTGGGTAAACCTTAAACCCTCAAGTAAACTCTAAACCCTTGGATAAGTCCTATACTCCAGGGTTTAGAATTTATCCTGGGGTTTGGGTAAACCTTAAACCCTCAAGTAAACTCTAAACCCTTGGATAAGTCCTATACTCCAGGGTTTAGAATTTATCATGGGGTTTAGGGTTTGTCCAAGGGTTTAGGGTTTAGTATTTAGGGTTTAGGGTTTAGTATTTTGCTAACTATGTTAAAAATATATTTTTTAAAAAAAAAAATCAAGGATTTAGGATTTATGATTTATCCAAGGGTTTAGGATTTAGTGTTTTGCCGATGGTATTTTTTTAGAAAAAATTCTTTTTTTTTGCAACTACTATTATTTTTTATTTATTTTTTAAAATTTTATAAACATAATATAACTTGACAATATTTTTTTCACTTTTTAAAAGATATTGAACCCAAGAATTACTCTAGAAAAAAATAAATACAGAGAAAACTGCATTTACTATCCATTACTAATTAAAATGCAGAACTAATATATATATATATATATCTATTTATATTAAGAGATGTTATTTTTCTCCTAGATGTGTCATGTAGGCGGACAGAACAGAAAGTCGATTCACTTACGCGCGACACCTATCCCATTTGGCCAAAACACAACGTATCATTTATTCAGTGGTACTGTGGACTTTTATCGTTACGGATCCAGGATGTGATGGGCTCTTTGTATGCGGCCCGAAGAAACAGGGTGTCTCTAACCCTAATTCTAATTACACGAAAAAGTGGAGTTTGTCACTCCTCTTTGTTCTACGGCGCAAGGTGGCGCCTGAGCTTTTCATAATCTTTAAACAGTCTCTTTTCGAATTTAATCCCATTAATTCAATCGCCCATGATTAAGTCTTTAATATGTGGTTTAGATCTGTAAGGTGGTGTGTTTTCGGGTATAAATATGTAAGTGTTTCCCTTCTTCAAAATATCTTTCTCTGCAGATCTCTTATAGTATACTAATACACGGTGCTATGGCTAACACAAGGGTGTTTTTCTCCGATTTGAAGTCCGGCAAGTGTTCTCCATTGTCGAGGCTAGTAAGCAGCATAGCAAGCACAGAGCAAGCGGTGGAGAGCTGATGGACCAAGTGACGGGCAGATCAAGATGGATAACCATGGAACAAGTTAAGGAGAGTGTGAAGAGCGAGATAGCAAAGTCAATTGCAACAGTTCGAGCTCTCACAAGGGAGGCGATAGGCTTTCGGACATGGTGAGTTTATAAGAGCTGGATTTTTTTTTGTACGAAAAAGGGAATGTAGGATTGGTTTAACTTGATTTCTTTTTGCAAAAATTAGGTTCGTTCTTTCTAAGTTTCTGTAGATGGAGTGATGGAAGTTGCGGTGGAGGAGGCTGACATGGCTGCACAGCTTCTCACGAGGCTTACTTAAATTAGATGGCATCAAGCAGAAGGGAAAGCTAGAGTACAATGATAAAATAGAGGTTAATGTTTCGTCTCTTGCATTCTTCATCTGTCTGCATCAACTATGTTTACCAATAAGAATGTCAACAACAATGGTAAACGATACGAATCATGTATTTATGGCTAATGATTTCTGAGGCTTTCGGATGATTTGCAATGATATGATCAGTGACTTTGGTAGATATACATTGGGATTCTGTTAAGTGATGATTTTTTTATGAGTTATAAGATATAGTTATGCAACAATGGATCCAAATCTATCAGCTAAAATTTGCATGTATTTCCCTCTCTCTATATATAGATATGAGTTGTCAAGGATTAATCTCAACTTCAAGATTTTCCTTAATTTATTTCTCTTAAGTGACTGGAGAAGTACGAGGACTACTTGAAGCTCAAATCAAGAGTTGAGATCCTACAACGCAACGGTACATGGCGTTATTTATTACACATCTTGAAAAGTGAATGCTTACTCCACGTCTCCAGCTACTTAACTCTTCTGTCTTTAGGCATTTGCTAGGTGAAGAGATAGTCGGGATGAGAGTGCATGAGCTTGAGCTGCTAGAACGTCAAGTAGATACATTACTAAGGCAAATAAGATCCACAAAGGTATACAGAATCTCAAGAAACCATAAGCTTATATCTGATTCTTTGGTCTAAAGTGAATTTAGAACAATACCAAATCTTGGATTTGTTTTTTATGTGCCAGTCCCGGTCAATGCTTGATCAACTATCTGACCTCAAAAAAAGGTACATAAACTTTCACAGTGTTCAATAATCTCAATACAACACTCTCATAATTGATTAATTTACAGGAGGAAATGTTCTTGGAAACCAACATAGAGAGAAAGGTAGTGCCATCAAATTTTATAGCCCGAGAAATTGAATTCATCTGAGATCTTTCACAATATTGTTGTCTTTTTCTTTTAATCTATCTCAGTTGGAGGAAAAGTGATGCAGGCCTAAATCAATCAATATGGGGAGCTTCTTCTTCGGCAGAACGTTCCCAACATCATCAACAATAGCAACAACAAGGCAAGAGCTCTTATCAAGAAAATTCTGAGTCAAGAAGTATGTTACTTGAGGCCTTTTACAAGGCAATGTAGCATTGCATAGGAGGTATGAAGACCCTGTGAATTGACCTTTTATGGTCATCGGTTTGAGTAGAGCCCATCAAAAGGTCATGTTGCTTGCATAGAGCTAACACGATTGACAAATCCCTAACGTTCGAAGAGGAGGAGGAATAGATATAACTTGCTCACAAAAATGAGTCGTAAGTAAAGAGTTATACATATGCAGTTGATAAAACAATACATATGCTGTTGACAAAAAAATATACAGATGCAACATTGGAGTCGATATTTAAGATGCAAAAATATGTACGAAACTGGAGACTCAAAACCAGTGCCGGTCCGGAGTGCTACGGCGCCTAAATCACACTTAAGAAATTATTCCCCTATCATATCAACAACATTTTTTATTTTAGTTTTTAACGTAAAGTTGCACAAAAAACGTTTTTTCAAGCATACCAAGTCCTAAATTGTTTTAATTATGTTGAAATTTCATCAAAGAACCCTAATATTTTGATCTACCATACTGATAAAAAATGATTCTAAAATGGCTACTAGTTTGTAACCAAGAAGAATGAGAGAAGAGGAAAGAAGAAGGAACTGGTACGTGGGTAAATGGCATCAATATTAAAAAGGAAATTAGTTGATTTGTTTTATATTATATGACATTTAATTGGTGTTAAAAAGAACAGCAATTTGCAGGATTCGACCAGTCACATGACTTTTAGACAGAAGTTGTCAAAGCCACTGAACCGATGAAAGTGTTTATGATTTGGCGTCCTTAATAAATATATATCATCGGCACCTAAAGCCCAAGTTTTATGGGCTTTAGCCCTGGGCCGGCCTGCTCAAAACAATGAAAAGAAAATAAAAACAGCATTCGTATAGAGCCAACCAAAATATTTTATCATTTCTCGGATATGGAAGAAGATAGTGAAATTCAAAAACTCCTTAAAATAGCATGACTGGCCTTATCATTACAACTACAGAACTAAATGCTCTCTATATAGCCAACCAAAACAGAGTTCAACTAAGCAAATAAAAAACATAAACAAACAAATATAATTTATAAGAAAACAAATATAATCATTTTAAATAAGTGATATAATCAAAGAATGGAGTAAAAAAACCTGTAATTAACAATACTGATGATTAACCTTCCAAATCTAGAAATAAGCGGAACAAAATAAAAACCCAAAAGAGATACAAAACCCAAAAAATGCAAAAATTAGCTCATTAATAGGTTGAATAGAATGAAACAAAACTCTAAGAAATCATAAGTGAGATAAAACAATTAAAAATGATTCAAGCTTAGAGAAAAACATTAGTAAAAACAAGATTTACGAGTTGAAAAAAAAAAGATTTACGAAAACGGTGAAAACACACACCCAACAGTTTATTCTCATATTCAAAACAAAACCGTATCTTAAACTCATTTCAAATAACTTGTAAGAAAAAAATTATCAATAACAGACGACGAAGATAAAAATGCATTTCCACTAGATAAAAAAATCATGTGTGGAAGAAGAATAGGAGGATGATAATAAAATAGTAGAATATTTCTGAACATATTTAACAACAAAAAAAACTAAAACACAATATAATAAAGCAAACCACATTTTTTAAAACATAATGCAATCCTTCAGAACCCAACCATTCATATAAATAATAATTAGAAGACCCATAAATCCATTATTCACAGCCCAAAATATAGTAAATCACATTTAGCCAATGAATTCGGAATTATAAAAAAAAAACATACAACAAAAAAACCACATACACTTTATCCAACTAATATAATATGTTATACGCCACAATCTCTTAATAAAGATACAATTATCAAAATCAAACATAATACATATATAATCCCTCCACACAAAAAAAAAGAAACATTATTATACATTCCTCTTACAATTCAAACATAAACTCACAATAAAAATATACAATAATAAAAGTATATACATCATACATAAAGTATATCACGCGGGTGGTGCAGGATGACACTAGTTAATAAAATAATAATGTAATTGCATGAAGATTTTTTTGTGTGTTGACATGTAAAAGAAGAAAATGGATTGGGCGATGGGCAGTTGCCCAATAGCATTAGCATGTCTTGGTTTTTTTTTTAACTTTGCTTTTCTTTTGTAACATTACTTTTTTATTATATTTATTTTCTTAAAAATAAGTTGAACAACTTATTCTATCTTTTATTTGATTATTTTTAAGATATTTATAAATAACATTTATAAAGTAGATAATTATATTATGTTTTTAATGGTTGAAAAGTATGTTCCTTAACACATGCATATATTTTCGCACAATACTAATGAAAATATTTAAATATAAACGATGTTTGTAATAGTTGAAAAGTATGTATTATAGAAAATGTATATATTTTTATTTTGGGGAAATTTCACTTCTACCACTTTGGTGATACCAAAATTCATGTTTACCATCAATAAAGAGATATTTCAAAAATACTTTCTTAATCAAAAGGTAAAAGTCTCTTATACCCTTATTATTTATATAATATAATATATAAATATTTAATTAATCAAAAATATAAAAAAAAATAAAAAGATAATTTTTTTTTAGTTTTTTCAAATTATGCTATTTCGAAATTCGAAAACATAAACCCTATATTTTTCGAAATAATAAGGAAACCCTAAACTTCAACTCTAAACCCTAAACCCTAAACTCTAAATCCTAAACCCTAACCATCAACTCTAAACCCTAAAACATCAATCCTAAACCCTAAATCTTAAACTCTAAACCCTAAACCCTAAACCCTAAAATGTTAACCCTAAACCCTAAACTCTAAAACCCTAAACCTTCAACTCTAAATTCTAAAACATCAATCCTAAACCCTTAACCCTAAACTCTAACCCATAAACCCTAAACCCTAAAAAGTTAATCCTAAACCCTATCTCACCTCTCAACTCTAAACCCTAAAACCCTAAAGTTTAGTGTTTAAGGTTTGAATTTTGGAAAAATATAAGGTTTAGGATTTAGGGTTTAGGGTTGAGGATTTAGGGTTTAGGGTTTAGAGTTGATGTTTTAGGGTTTAGAATTGAAGGTTTAGGGTGTAGAGTTGATGTTTCAGGGTTTAGGGTGCCGAATTGTTTCAGGGTTTAGGATTTAGGTTTAGGGTTTAGAGTTACTGTTTCAGTGTTTAAAATTGAAGGTTTAGGGTTTAGAGTTGATGTTTTTGGGTTTAGGGTTTAGAGTTGATGTTTTTGGGTTTAGGGTTTAGGGTTTAGAATTGATGTTTTAGGGTTTAGGGTTTAGGTTTCAAGTTTAGATTAGTTAATCATAGGTTTTTTTGTTAAAGTTAATTAAATGGTTATACATGTCTTTTATCCTTCGTTAAAAGTGAGTGTAAAAGTGGTTAGTGTAAACATGAAAAGTGATACTTTTGAAGTGGTATTTTTGACAATTTCTCTTTTATTTTTGTTTAATTATTATTTTTAAATTTCCAAGTTATTTTATATATCTACTACATCCACTCAAATGAAGAAATCAAAGTATGTTTTGAATTAGTTATGTTTCAATGAACTTATGAAAATTAATATGTTACAAATAAATTAAAGTTTACGACAATAATATTTAGTTTTTATTTGTTTCCTATATTTTTATTTTCTTTTTAATTAAAACTAGTACTTTATATATTTAACTTTCATTATTATTTTTTGAAATTTATAACATTCAATCAAATATAATAATTCTGTAAATTAATTTGATCGACCAGATATTCATTTGTTTTACATAATCTCTTGATCTGCATTTGTTCTGCATGATCTGCATTTGTTCTGTTTTATCTGCATTTCTGTTTGATTTGCATTTTCCGATCTGCATTGTCCATTCGAAGTGAATGTGTTAATTCTTGAACTGCATGGAAAAGAAGAAAATGGGCAAGGGTCGGATGCAGGTGGGATATGAGGACCAATAACCGTACGAGCATGCTTTTTTATTAGTTACTTATAAAAAATCTCATTTAACTTATTTCACTAACTTTAAAACTAATCAAAAATCTCATTAAATGTATGATTTAATATCGGAGAAATTTCACTTCTACCACTTTGGTGATACCGCAATTCATGTTTACCACCAAAAAAGAGATATTTTCAAAAATACATTCTTCATTAAAAGGTAAAAGACTCTTATATCCTTATTATTTAATATATAATAAAAAAACAAAAAATCTAAAAATAATTAAAAATAATTTTATAATTTTTTCAAATTGTACAATTTTGAAATTCGAAACCTAAACCCTAAAACTCAACTCTAAACCCTAAACCCTATATTTTTCAAAATAAGAACCCTAAACCCTAAACTTCAACTCTAAACCCTAAATTATCAACACTAAACCCTAAACCCTAACCCTTCAACTCTAAACGCTAAACCCCAAAACCTTAAACCCAAAAAAGTTAACCATAAACCCTAAACCCTAACCTTCAACTCTAAACCCTAAAACATCAATCCTAAATCCTAAACCCTAAACTTTAAACCCTAAACCCTAACCTTCAACTCTAAACCCTAAAACCCTAAAACATCAATTCTAAACCCTAAACTCTAAACCCTAAAAAGTTAACCCTAAACCCTAAAACATCAACTCTAAACCCTAAATCCTATCCCACCTCTCAACTCTAAACCCTAAAACTCTAAATTTTAGGGTTTAGGGTTTGAATTTCGAAAAATATAGGGTTTAGGATGTAGGGTTTAGAGTTAAGGATTTAGGGTTTAGGGTTTAAAGTTGATATTTTAGGGTTTAGAATTGAAGGTTTAGGGTTTAGAGTTGATGTTTCAGGGTTTAGGGTTTCGAGTTGATGTTTCAGGGTTTAGGATTTATGTTTGGGGTTTAGAGTTGATGTTTCGGTGTTTAAAATTGAAGGTTTAAGGTTTAGGGTTTAGAATTGATGTTTTTGGGTTAAGGGTTTAGGGTTTTGAGTTGATGTTTCATGATTTAGGGTTTAGAGTTGATAAATTAAGGCATAGAGTTGAGGTTTTAAGTTTAGATTAGTTAACCATAGGTTTTTTTTTTGTCATAGTTAATCAAAGGGTAATAAAGGTCTTTTACCTTTCATTAAAAATAAGTGTAAAAGTGGTTAGTGTAAACATGAAAAGTGACACTTAGAATGGTGTGTTTTTGATAATTTCCCTTTAATATTCTTATTTCCCATTTATATAAAAATATATTTTTAGCTGATTTTATTTATAGCAATGATATATAAAATAGATAATCTTATTTATATTATCTTCTATAAATATGCTAATAGAAAATAGATATATTTAGTTTGCACATTCATAATTTTTTTTAAAAAAAACAATTGTTGCAATTTGTAAATTATACATGTTATTTCGATTCTTTTAAATATATGGACAGTAAAATTATTTTAATAAATTTGTGCATATACATTTATATTTGATAATTCATATTTTAATTGTATTTACATAAAAAGTTTAATTTAATTTATAATTATTTAATATTTAATATTTTATAATTTATATTTTAATTGTATAAATGTCTCATACTAGTAAATTTGTAAGTATGGATCATGATCGGATATAACACCATTGGTTTCAAGTTAGTTTTGTATCAGATACTAAAACCTATAAAGTAACCATATATCGTTCGGATTTAGATTATATCGGATCAGTTCGAATATACCCGAAATAAAATCTAAAATTTAAAAGAAAACATAAGAACTATATAGTTAGAATGAAGTATTTAAGATACTTATTTAAATTTTAGATATTTATTGATAGATATCATATCAAAATAAATATGTAATTCAATATTTTAAGTATATATTTATCTTTCAAATATTTATATTATATATAAATTTGGACATTCAGATCAGTTTTTTTTAGATATTTTTTAGATTATTCACTTGTTCTGGGTTCGGTTGATAACACTTTGGATTTGGATATGTTTTATAACACCCTACAAAACTCATTCAGTTTTTTTTTTTTTTTTTGCATTTTGAACTTGGTATGAGTCAGTTTTTGGTTCGGGCTTGGTTCAAACTTCATGTTAAAGATTTTATGTCCAGCCCTAATTAATGTCTTTGGATCTTAATTGGATTTTAATTTGGACTATAAAAATAATTAAATGGAAAAGGAATAGTATTTGTCATTTTAATGAATTTATATAATTTTTAAGTTTCAGTTTATTTATTAGAGTGATAATATTTTTTTTGTTTTACGGTTTTTTTACTGTAATTGTGTTTACCTTTTATATAATGTTTAAACTTTCTTTGTATTTATTAAATTAATAGAAAAAGAATTGATAAGAATTTGTATTTTTAGATATTTAATTTACAAAATTATTTTTAACATTTGGTTAAATAAACTAATTCAATAAATTAGCTTAATCAGCTAGATCTGCATTTGTTCTGCATGATCTGCTTTTTGGGTTGGATCTTCGTTTTCTTGATCTGCATATCATTAGAAGTCAGAAAAAATTGGTGTAGTTGCTTCCACGCGCCATTAGTATTAGGAGAATACCCTTCACTTGTAGATACTATTTTCCATGATGATTTTGCCCCTACCCCAACCTCCATCTATGATAAGGGCATAAGAGTTTCCTGCAGACGTGGTCCCACTGGCAAGTGGTCATACCAGCAGTTTCTCTTTCTTTCATCGATTATGTTCTCTCTTCTTCTCTGTTTTTTTTTTTAAAAAAGGTAGCTTTCTTTATTCTTAACAACCACTCTTGTAATTTTTCTTTTCCGATTTTTTCCCTTTATATTCATGATCAGATCTTTTCCACTTAAATTCGATTTCATATCGATTAAAAATATGTAAACATGGGGTTTTTGGGTTTATTTCAGTTTGAATTCCGTTTTACCGGTTTAAGTAAACACTTGAGCTTCTGAATAATTTTGATTTGGTCTTCATCATCGTTCGTATTCTGCTATGAAACATATAATATTTATGTTACACCGTTGAGTCATATATATATATATATATATATATATATATACACTTATACTATACTGTTATTTTTAACATGCTAACTTTTTATAATGCTAATTATATCTTTTATTAGGATGCTAACTTTAAAATTAGTTAGTTAAATTTGTATGTTAACCGTTAAATAGTGTGTTTTTAGTGATTAATTCTGAATTATATAGTGTATTATTAAGTTATTGATTTGTGTTAATGTGTTATAACAAAATATAACTCGATAACAAAATTATTAACATGTTAAAAAGTAGTATTCAATGTTAACAAAATGTGTACCATGTTACAAAATTTGTAACATGTTTGATAGTCAAGTTCATCGTTGAGATCTACTGTAGTTCATCATAAAACCAGAATAAGTATTTATCTAGTTTTCACTTTTCACAATCTTACTACTATAGATCTGTGTTTTTTGTGTAAGATGTGTTCATATAGCTGACTTGAATTTAGAATGAATGTGGCGATTCATTTATTATTTAGTGATAATACTTTTGAAATTTAGATGAGAACAAATTGTTAATAAATGAGAAGAGATTGCTAAAAAAATACGAGAGGAGAAAGAATCATGGTCGAGATCTAAGAAAGAGATGAGAGATGAGAAATAAAAAAAAATGAAAGATGAACTCCTTCGTAACAAAGTGAATCGGCCAAAGAAAAAGTTGCCAAAGAAAGAAGAAAATGACTGTTTGTGTCAGTGTACTCTGCGATGGGAGTGTAAGAGGAGCGGGGTAATTTCGGAATTCTTTGTAACAAAGTGTGTGTGTCGAATGGGTTCTTTCCCATCATGAGTACTTAGCTAATTTAGGCTTCTAATATGGGTATTGAGCTAAATCTCCTTTTAAAATATTTGTATTGCAGGGCGGATACAAGTTAAGTTATTTTCTTGTGAGGCACATTGATAAAATTCAAATTGCGGATATATGTCAATCCGCAAAAAAAGTTTAAAAGTTTTTTTCTTTATGACTGTTTGTGTCAGTGTACTCTGCGATGGGAGTGTAAGAGAAGCGGGGTAATTTCGGAATTCTTTGTAACAAAGTGTGTGTGTCGAATGGGTTCTTTCCCATCATGAGTACTTAGCTAATTTAGGCTTCTAATATAGGTATTGAGCTAAATCTCCTTTTAAAATATTTTTATTGCAGGGTGGATACAAGTTAAGTTATTTTCTTGTGAGACATATTGATAAAATTCAAATTGCGGATATATGTCAATCCACAAAAAAAAATTAAAAGTTTTTTTCTTTATGACGTATATAATAAAATAATGATTTTTTAAAAAATATATCATTTATAAATATAAATATTTCTATTATTTTAGTAAAAGATAAAAATAAAGTAAAATAATATTTATATTATTATTAGTATTATCTGCGGATCCCAGGGGCTACCTACAAATTTTGTGGGGCAGACACATATAATTTTATTCCTCGCAGATTATATTTTAACAAAAAATATTCAACCCGTAGGTTGGCAGATCAAACTGAGCAGGTTTGACCCGCAACCAAACACTAAATACAAAGACGAAACAGAGGTTTTAACTTCACGTGTTTAAAAAAATAAAACCATAAATGTATTTTTTGTAATTTTGTTTAAGATGATTTGGTTTAACTATTTTACTTTTATTTTATTTAAATTTCAATAGAGTTAAAATTACATTTTATAAAAATATTTTATATTCTACTGTATTTAATAATTAATTATTTTAAATATTTTTCTTATTCATTAATTTAAAATATGTTTTTATTTAAACATATCAATTCTAATAAATTGTAACATTTAGTTAAAATAAGTTAAACTAGTAAAATATAAATAAAAATGTAATCAATTAACAGTTATCAAATTTTTATTTGATTAGTATTGGTTTAGTTTAGCATTTGTCAATGCACACTTACAATTACTTTTGATAATATATGTGTATATATATGTATATATATTTATACAGATATATAAGTTGATGTAAAAAACTATATTTGTAACTATATTTAGTTTATTTTTTACGAATGTGATATATAGTTTACTTAATGGTGATATATATGATTTATCAAAGGGGAAATTCCCTTAAATAGATATTTTTAAGTTTTTGTCACGAAAAGAATCTCCGAGGAGGAAAATGACTAAAATAGATTTCATTAAAGAGACAAAAGACTCTTATACTCTAGATCTACAAATACAAATAAAAAATAATAAAATACTAAAAAAATTATCGTTTCGAGAATTATATGTTTTCAAATTCAAAATTTTCTATTAAAATTTATTTTCTGAATTTTTTTCAAATTATTTTCTTTATTTATTTTTCAGATTTTCTTTTTGAAATTTGAAAATGCTTTTTGAAACTATTTTAAAAATTTTAATTTTAATTTTTTATTTTAATAAATTTTAAACCTCACTCCATGAGTCTCACCCCTTAACTCCAAATCCTAAGTCTACATCAGTTAACCTTAGATGTATAAGTATATATTTACTTTTTTAATGAAATATTTTGGTTATTTTGATCGTTGGGAGCTATATTTGTGACAAAAACTTTTTTAAGGGCTATCATAAGGTATTTCTCTTTATAATTATTAATGTATTTTAAAAGTTTTGCTAAAAATAAATATTATAAAGAAAACTTACTTTAAAATGATATAAAATTTAACATATATTTATAACGTAGCCAAAAATATAGATCTTTAAGGGTGTACATATCACAATTAGATCAATGTCATGTCATATTTTTCAAAAGTTATGTCATTTTTTCTTGTTGAGGATGAATGTAGTGATGACACATATGCAAGTCACTTCACAAATAATGTTTAGGGGATTTAAGTCTTTTGGATTTTTAAAAGTAAATATAATATCTAGATTCTACATTTTTGCATTTTAAATATTTAGATATTCTTTATATTGTATCTAGATGCTGATGAATTAGTGTTTAAACAAACAACATTGAATATTAGATGCAAAAACTAACAGAGTCTAACACGATGGAGAGGCTTCCATCGACACCCTTGTTGGATGTTTGTGGATTTTCCTCCCATTTTGATATCAATGCTCAAAACCAAAAGCTGTGTCATTTAGATTTAATTTCTTTTCTCAATCATCTGGCAAAAACAGAGTGTATCAATACTATTAAAAGAGAAGGAGTTCTGAAAAATCTACTTACAAAAAGTTACTGCACCTCATTTTTAAGGTAATCTATTATAACTAACCAAATATTATAACTAACCTTCATTATAGCAAAATGTGGGACCCTTACACAAATTAAATCGATAACTACTCTTTTTATTTTGTTTCTTAATGGATACTAGATTTTGATCCGCGTTTTAAAAGCGCGGGATAGTTTTTGATTTAATTATTTGGTTTTAAAAGCAAGGAGAAGGGTGTGCGTTCGGGTACCCATTCGGATTCGGTTGGGGTCTATTCGGGTTTCGGGCTTTTGGGGTCAAAGACTTCAGCTTCATTCGGGTATTTCAAAAATTTTGTTCGGGTTCGATTCAGTTCTTTGCGGGTTCGGCTGGGGTTTGGATAACCTATTCAAATTATTTTTAAAATTTTAAAATTCATTATATACTTTATTTTTTTCAAAATCTATGAAAAATAATATATCACATATAAATTTAAATAACACATGCCAAAATACCTAAACTTTACATATAAATTTGTTTAGTTTGAATATTTGGATAAATAATCAATAGATATTTTTTAAAAATTGGTGTTTTGAGTATACTTTAACTATTTAAATATTTTGGTGTTTTGAGTATACTTTAACTATTTAAATATTTTGGTGTTTTGAGTATACTTTCAATATATCTTGGATGTTTTAAATATACATTTAAATCTAAAAATAATTAATATATTTAGGTATATAAATTTTATTTTGGATACATTTGGGTACCCAAAATATTTCGGTTCGGTCGGATTCAGTATCGGTTTTTTAAATACCAAAATTTTGAACCTGTTCGGATATTTAATCAATTTTGACTCGGGTTTGATATTATTTTTTCGGATCAGGTTTGATTTGGTTCTTCGGATTCGGGTTTTTTCCCCAGCCCTAACAAGGAGTGGGCATTTGGTACCCGTTCGGGATTTTATAAATTTTTGTTCAGATTGAGTTTTATTTTTTGCAGGTTTGGTTCGAATTTTGATAACCGCTTAAATGATTTTTAAAAACTTAAAATTCATATACACTTAAAATTTCTCAAACATCTAAAAAGAAAAATAATATAGTTTTAATAATGTATGCCAAAATACCTGAACTTAATATATAAATTGGTTTGACTTGAATATTTGGATAGAGAACTAATAGATATTTCAAATATTTTTGATGTTTTGAGTATTGTTTATTTATTTTAGACATTTATTTTTGATTGTTTATATATTTTTAATTCGGATATCCAAAATTTTTTTGTTCGGGTTGGATTCGGTTTTGGTTTTCTAAATACTAATTTTCTAATCCATTTGAATATTTAATCAATTGCGATCGATGTAATTAATTTTTAATCCATATAATTTAGAAGGTCAAACCATATTCTTTGGAATGTAAGTTGATGTATATTGTGGATCCGATATCTTTTTAAAATAAAAAAATTCATATATTGTGGATCATGTCAGCTTATGATGGTTAAATTTATATATATTAATACTTAATAGGTACTTAATCAAAGGTTTGCAATATTTTGTAGATTGTAATATATTTCAAAAACGTAAAGTTAATAATATCTAGTGTTGCACAAGTTATTCATAGGAATATATTCTTAGAAATTATTCAAGTTCTATATTTTTATATATGCAAAATCTCATTAACTGTCATGTCAAAATTATGGAAGTTATATATTTCAAAATTAAGGAAGTACTATAGTTTTTTATATTAGGCTATTATAATTTTTGAAGTAAAAAATATTTTTAAAATGAAACACAAGTTATTTATAGGGATATCATCACATAATTTGAAAATATTTATAAAATTAAAGAGAAAATCTCATTAACTGTCATGTCAAAATTATGGAAGTTATATATTTCGACATTAAGGAGGTTCTATATTTAATTATATTAGGCTATTTTATTTTTTGAAGTACAAAATATTTTTAAAATGAAATACAAGTTATTTATAGGGATATCATCACATAATTTGCAAATATTTTTCAAACGAAAGAGAAAATCTTGTATGATAACTGAAATGAGTTAAATGCTTAGATTTGTTACAATTTAGTTAGTTAGATTATTCAAAATACTGTTGGTGTATAAGAAACCTGTTTATATAAACTTGTACCGACATATACATCATATTCTCAATATAATCAATTGCATATAATTTCTTGTATAAAACAAATAAATACAGTATTTTGTTGAACAGAGAAAATATACATTGCCATTTGACCAATAATAATATGTGGTAGGCTGGTAGCTGACCTGTACACCACCTTGCTTCTTAAGATGTTGAACCTGCAACATATTTGTAATCCAGTAACGCATATAAACTCAGAATCTTTGACGTGCTACAAGTGACATACCTCCATTCATTAATAAACCAGTTCAGTCACCGTATAAATAAATCTTCAGTGAACTCTCAGCATTATCAAATACTGATGTAGGTTGATAAAACTAATGTTACAATCATAAACAGAGTCCACGAAAGCAGGGGACCAAATTGATACCAAAACAAAGAGCGTGTAATCATCATAGGGATGAGGAAGACCAAAAATATGTCTTTGTAAATCAATCATACGAAACCAACCATTAAACTGAAAATCATAAGAACACTTTTTAAAAATAGTGTCTTCATCAACAAACCATTAATCAAACAGAGATCAGTACACTCTCATTACTAAACAAACGAACAGCACATCATTCCATCGTTTCTGACTTGTAAAACCACCACAATCCACCATATAAACCTCATCTCATAAAGATGAAAACCACACTCAATACTTTTAGAAATCTCAAAAAGAAATCATCTTTCGATCCATGATTTCATCCCTTTACCATTCGATAGCCGTAATAATAACAAATACTCTGAATAGCATCTCACGTTACTTAAATCACCAGCATTCAAATCAAAATCAAATCTAGTCATGTCCGTTTCCAATCTATCTTGTCCCCATTCCAAATCGATTAAACGAAGTCCATGAAGAACCCTTACCTTTGAGAGAACCCAAAGATCTGGTGCCTGAACCACCGTAAAACTCAAAGCTTTGTGGGGGAAAATCATTGTTTCCATCGTCTGCCCAGATTGAAAAATGAAATAGAATTAAATAATAATTTTTTTGTTAGATTAAAAAGTTTTTCGTAGAATAATATTTAAGTAAATAAAAGCATAGCTTAAAATATTCCAGTGGCAAAATTTTGTAAATATTGTTGAAACAGAAGGGCATCTAAAAAAAGAGCCTTCTGTTTTAATTGTATAGATTATTCTTAGGGGTGGGCAAAAAACCCAAACCGAATCGAACCGAACCGACCTAACCGAAGTTAAACCGAACCAAACCAAACCGTGTTCTTTACATAACCCAATTGGTTCATGTTTTACTCAACCCGAATGGTTCGGTTTGGTTTGGTTTTAAACCGAACCAAACCGATAAACCCAATATATATATATATATTAACATATTGTAAATTTTAGTTAAAGTTTCGTTTTCCACATTTTCTTAACTTCTATATATTCTTAAAAAATTTCAAATATGATTCAAATAAATGAATAATACTATTATATATATTCTCTAATTCTAATACCTAAAGATTGTACTAAAAACAAAATCTAAAAGCTATAAGCATCTATACCGTAGTCATCTTGTCTCGTCCATCTTCTCCAATTTCCATTATCTAAAAGTAAAATTATGTAACAGAGTTATAACAGAATCAATAAAAACAAAAAGGTCGATGCAAATAGTGTTTTAGTTTATAGATTTTGGAATGCTTACAAGTCTTTTTACGTTAACTTGATTAGCCATCATATTTTATAACCAACCCGAACTACACCGAACCAAACTACACCATAATAAAGTAAACCGAACTAAATCAAAACCAAACCGAACTAAATCTAAACCAAACCGAACTAAACCAAACCAAACTAAACTCGAACCAAACCCAAACCAAAGCTACTTTGGTTTGAATTGGGTTGAATTTTATAGAACCCAAACTAACCAAACCAAACCGAACCCAAACCGAACCCGAAACTAAACCGATATGCCCAGCCCTAATTATTCTTAACTTAAGTCAAACACATAATATTGAACCAAAAGAAGATAATATTAGGGACAAAGGTCCCACATCGGGTATTGGAAGGGATCCCTAGTAGTATATAAGATAGATGAGTCACTCCACTTATCACCAATTGGTTTTAGGTTGGAAGCTCATCTAGCTTAACATGGTATCAGAGCCCGATCCGAACAATCCAACCCGATCCATTATCGATCCAGCCCAAAGTCGGCCCATCGATCCTTGCCCAAGCATTCCGAGATTGACGCTCAAAGAGCCATCATCTCGAGGGGGCGTATTAGGGACAAAGGTCCCACATCGGGTATTGGAAGGGATCCCTAGTAGTATATAAGATAGATGAGTCACTCCACTTATCACCAATTGGTTTTAGGTTGGAAGCTCATCTAGCTTAACAGATAAAACACATATATTGACCTTCTTACTAATCAACGTTAAAAAAGTCATACAACAACATTTATTTCCCTAATTTATTTATTTAACATAATATATGAAAGAAATAACTAATAACCAATGATCCATACATTTTAATATTTTATCACATAAGATAGTTCTCTAACATTTGACAAAATGCATCCATAGATCTACGTCATCACTCATTAGGCACCCATGTATAAACCAAAATATTACAAAATACATATTTTAGACTTATAAAGTGCATTACACAAATAAAATGAATTTAACTTATATGAAAAATCAAAAATTTTATTTAGTTTTATGTATAATTATAAATTATATGAAAATTTAATCAATTTTTCCAAAAAATATAATAAGATTTTATGAGTTTTTTCTGAATGAACCTGTGTCAGTGCACATGCTAATAGAGGATTTCTGGGTTAATCTGTTTTTTAATTAATAGGTTTTCATTAAGTTTGAATTTTTTTAGGGAAACATATCAGTTGGTAGAATTCTACATAGAGAACATAAGTCAGTTCTAATTATATACGACAACTGGGTTTATCGGTTCGAGCATGGATCCGGATCTGATATAAAAACACTCATTATTTCATCTATAATCCATATATAGCCCCACTAAAAAGAGTTAGAAAATTTGTAAAAACAGAAGGATTTCTTAGCAGCATTTGAGTGTATATACAATATTACTTTTCATCATTCGTTTCAGTTCGTATATTTTGGTTTTGGTATTTTAATTCTAGAATTTTAGGAATCGTTCAATTATTTACAGAATTTAGTTTGGTTTCAGTTAGGTTATTTTATTTTTTGGTTCGGTTTAATAGTAAAGTTGGGACTGGATAATATGCAAAAAAAAAAAAAAAATTGGCCTAACTCAGTTTCAGTTCGATTCTGGGTTTTCTGGTAAATATTGAGATATAGATAAAAATATCAGACAATTTAAAGCTTTCAGTTAAATATCGAGTAACTCAGATTTTTCGGATTAAAATATCGAATAATTCAAATAATTTTTGATATTTTGAATAAAAATATTTGGATAATTTTTTTTCTGAGTAATTCGGTTTATAAATAGTGTTTTAGAAGATTCAGTTATTTATAAATCGAATATACTTAAAATTTATAAGTATATAATCTGTATTTAAAAATTTTAAGTACTCATTTGATTCTCGGTTCGGTTTCAGTTTTTCGGTTCTAGAGATATATGATATTTTTGGTTCCATAGATATATGTTATTTTCGGTTATTTATCAAATTCCATTAAGTTTTGGTTTTTGTTTTTCAATTTAGTACTGTTTGGTTTGTAGTTCCGAATAAATGTATCGGAACCTATACACTATCTCATACATAAATTCATTTAAAATTATCTAGTTTCAAAAACAAACCCGCGCTTTCTAAGCGCTGGTCAAAATCTAGTCTTCGCTTTATAAACACTATATTAGAGCACCATGGAAATAGAAGAAGAAAACCTTTTTTGTTGTTGTTCTTTTGATATGTTTCATTTCATGATTGTTCAATTGACACTATGAACAGTTCAGGAATTTAGACTTGTTCTTCAATATGTATTGAATGAACTCACTTATGGAGACAAGATCTTCCAGACATCACATAAGATCCTATCTTATGTCTCTTTCATAATCTCCAATTCCTACTGTTTCCTTGTGATATAGGATTTGCCTATATGGCATCCAGTGTCAACTTCATTATTCTCTTTTTAAAATAATAAAAGACAGTTTGTTTTCTCCTCAAACTGAAACATGGATCTCTTGATCAAGTCGTCTACTTGCATTAAGAAACTTGTATAATTCTAAACTTGTATTCTTAAAACAATTTTGCAACCAATGTCTTAAGGTTGTTTTTAGAATACAATTTCTTTTTTGACAAGCTGGATTCTGGATCTAAAATTCCACCGTTCTCCTGGACGAGCCTTTTCTAATTCTGATTTGATTTTTCATCCAAATTAAGAGAAAATGGAGGAACTCAATTTCAGCATATTTATAGGCAAAATCCTAAAATGATGATAGAATCCCATGAGATTCATTTCAATGAAACTTGATAATTGAATCATGGTCATTTAATCATCTACTATATATAATCACTTCCTAGATATTAAAAGGATATTATATTGTATGAAATAATTTTGGATGATATATTATATTTTGGCACAAATTAGATCCAATGACTTAATATAAAAGGAATCGAAACATTGGAGAAGCATGGCATATGCAATAACTAAATGGTGGTCACAATTAATCATGTTAAGCACATGAATGCTCATCATTTGGTCTTTGCTTATATACTTAACAACACCAAACGCCAAAAAGAATGAAGAGTGATCTAACTTATCTTCACTTTCGGCATTTTAAATTTGTAATGGTTATAATAATATTAGCAGTTACCTTGTTAGTATATAGCTTCATTATTACTCTAATCCGAAATTCATGAATGCGGTTAGGTAAGCTTGTGGTTTAATCATAGACTACTTAACTTTGTCTTATGTGTAATACTAATAAAATTAGTGCTTTGGTTTTATTTACTCAAAATTCCATTTTAAACTTCTGTGACAACTAATTATTTTTCCTAACATATTTTCTTAGAATGTTCACACATTTCTATAAATATATGTTTTATCTAAATTTTAAATATTAGTATGACTGATATAGTAACAAAAACAAGTGATATGAACATTGTCCCATAGCCAAATCAGCAATAATCAAACAAAGAAGAAAATCAGAATTGGACAAATAAGAGAAATTGAGTTAGGTAAAGCTTTAAACGAGAGGAGTTCACTTCTTTCCACCTAATAACAAGAGTAACAAGAAAGAAAATAAAACCTTTGCAAACAAAAAATGCGGAACCCTATGTTGTTCAAACAAAAAAAAAACAGTCTAATCAATCTGAGAATTATGTTGAAATTCTTAAAACTTGAAATATAACATGATTTTTGTTTATTCAGAATTAAATCAAAGTTGGAAAAACCTAATTGTCATAATAGTAAAAAAAAAACACATACAATATTTAGGCTATTGTCGATATATCATCAACTTTCTAGCTTACTAATTAACAAGTATTTCTTGAGTTCTCTTGAAAAAAAGGTTTGTTTCTTGAATTCCGATAATGAATATATAATTCTATATTTTATGTGTATGCAATTTTTTTTTTGTTTTTGTTCACTTCTAGATTATATTTTGAGAGAATTTGTTCAATATACAAAACACAAATGGAAATAAAGAATATATCACTAATTTTGACATAATTAAGCGGATGACATTATATTCCATTTCTTTTCGGTTCTAACCTCATGTGTAGAAGGTAAGCGGTAAAAGCAAAAATATTTGACGACGTCACCAAATATAACATATGTGGTCAGCAATTTTTTTTAGAAATATCACATAATGTCATCCACATCACACACTTATTGACCATATAAATATGTACTCATATGTTATATTATATATCGTCGAAATAGTATAGGACTTCATCCACACTCATAACCCTTAAATACTAAACCCTACTCCAACCCAACCAAACCCAACCCTTAATTACTAAACCCTAAATCCTAGTCACTAAATTCTAATCACTAAACCCTAATTTCAAAACCCTAAACCCAATTATAATCTATAATATCTCAAATTAAATAAACTGAAAATAAACAATATTATAGTATCTTGTAGTTTAAATAGTATAAAAATACATGAAAATAGAATATTGTAGTTTAAATAGTATAGTAGTATTACATAATAGCTATGTTACTATATTTTATTTTATTCCATATAGTATGTGGGTTCGTCTTCTTCATCTCCTTCTTTTTCCGGATACATCGACACTCTTCTGAAATCACAACAGAGTATCAACATGAGACACATGTGACATTAATCATCAATGATGATAATCAATCATAGAATTTTATTGGTAACGATGACGATAGTCTAGCAAAAAAGAACATCAGTGATGTAGGAGAACATATCATCGGCAATATGGATTAAGAAAAAGTCGCGTTTCACTTTTCGATTAATTCAACCTTTGGTGCAGAAAAATCTGTCAACAATATCATTAAAGAGGATTTTGAGATTCAAACAAAAAAAAAACAGAAACTTGGTTGAAAAAGTTGAGCCGATAGATATAAAGGGTGTTTTGGTATATAAGATATAAAATACGTTGAATATCACAGTCAACTTTTTTTTAGCCATGCAGTGAATTATTAATTTTTTTTTTGATATAGAGTGCAATTTCCCTTGTATTTTCCATATTGTTTAGAACATTAAGGTAAATATGGCATTTTGCTAAATTGGCATAAAAGGTAAATATGTGCATGTACGCCTGTCTTATTACTTTAAAATATAATAAAAAACAGTTTTGTAATACATATTATGCTATTAGAGATATTTATATTTTAAATTTTCACTATTATATTATCAAACCAATTTTTAACTGATTAAATCATATTATGTTTTATAATTTATATTATTTTTAAATGTATGTTTTTAATTATCACAAAATGTCAAATTTATTTGTCTAAAATAATCAATATAAATTTTAGTTAATAAAATATTAAAATGAAATTAATTTAAATTCATAAAATTTGATAATATATATAAATATATAATGTAATTACACTATTAAATTAAACAATAACTACATTTAAATTTATAAATTTATTAACTAATATTTTAGAAATTTTAAAATTAAAATTTAATAATATACACACATAAATACTGGTAATATATTTTAAAGTGTAATATAAAAATTCTGGTAATATATTTTAAATTTCATAAAATAAAATTTAGTCATTATTATTGTATTAGTTATATGATAATCGAGTTATGCTTATGTTTATGTTTATGTTTATATGATAACAGTTTTTGAAGGGTTATTTTACTAATCATGCAAAATATCTAAATTATTATAAAGTATTTTAAATACTAAAAGAAAAATTAGCAAATGTTGGTTATATAAAAGACTTAAGTAAATGCAAGATGTATAAAATAAATGGATTATCTGATTTTAGCTCACATATTATTTATATCAAGTTACATAATTAGTTATTAAAATAGGATAACATAAATAAATTATATATGTCGTTCCATAGAAAATATTTTGAATCAATATAACACACATTAAACTTATATCAAATAATATGTATAAAATTTATTTTATTAAAATTAAATATTATGAAATTAATCTTAAAACGACTATATTGCATTTCAGATTAATAAGATTTATGTATGTAAATAAATTTTGTAGTTTGTATTAATTTAATTTTAAGATTTTTGAATTTTCGACATTCAAAAAATTTAGTTTCTATTCTTAAATTTAAAACAAAATAAGTATTTACAATAAGAAAAATTGAAAATACTAATATTATACATGAATTCTTATTTAAAATTAAAATATTCTGCGTATAATGAATATCTACGTGTAAAAAGTTAATTACAATTTTTCTTTTGCATAAGACACACCAGAACTTACACTAAAAAGTCAGTTAGATTAACAGTTGCTAAAGGTTGACAAAAAAAAAAGATTAACAGTTGCTAAAGTAAATAATATCACTATCATCATACGATGTTTTGTGGGGGTCAACGATTTAAAATTATAAATAGTTCAACATTTTCTCTTTATTTAGGTAATAACCAACCCATATAATTATAAACAAACGACCCATCAAAATATTTTGATGCAGCAGTAAAGAAAAGAAAATTCAATCTCTTTTTACTCTTAAAGAGTTTTCAAATTCACAAAATCGTCAAAATTGTTTCTCTTCGGCGAGGAATAGCACACTTTGGGTTATACTCTAATCACATTCGGATCTGATTGTTTTCACCATTCTCTCGATTTCCAGGTTCGAATCACCAGAACCCAGCTTCGATTTCATGTTAGTTTGTCCTGTTTACGGCATCAAAATTAGAAACTCTAATATTCAGAATAGATTGGATTCAAAATTAAAAATAAAGAATCTGGTTTAGTCGACACTGCCAGGTCCTGTTTCCGTTTTTGGCGTTTAGAGAGAGAGAGAGAGATTTAATGAACGAAGAACAATTTAAGATTTGCAGATTTGATTATTAAATTCTAAATAGTTTCGATCGATAAAACTTGTCTGCTTCGTGAGAAACACGAGCCATGTTAATAAAAACAGACTCTTTTGGATTCTTCTCATTTCATTACAAACCCAAAAGAAAAATATTGTTTTTGAATCCAAATTTTCATTTTCCCAATAAAATTTGAATGTTTTCTTCTTATATTTTCTTTCATATTGGTCAAAACATAAACTATATTTTAATCACTAGGAGGGATCAAACGTAAAAATCATCTGCATTATTGTCACCTACTCCCTCGGTTTTCTTTTATAAGTCGTTTTAGAACCTTGCACATAGGTTAAGAAAAACATAAATTTCTTATATTTTCTAAACAAAAATATCATTAATTATTTACTTAACCACAAATCAACCAATGAAAAAAATAGAAGACATATTATCATACAACATTAATTATTAATAAATTTTACGTAGAAAACCGAAAACTTCGTATAATTTAGAACAAAAAATTTCTTGAAAACAACTTATAAAAAAAAAAATCGGAGGGAGTAGTATTACTGCAAAAAAAAAAAAAAAAATTCACCGTTTAACTTAAAGAATGGACACTGATTCTTCTATACACATGGTCATCTTTGTCTCTTCTTATAAGAAACACACATATGAATCTGCAAATCCAATTATAATAAATAACTCGTAGCATAATTATAATATATGTAACTCATACCATTTCTAAATGAATTATTAGAAATCTTAGTCTAGGAAACTTCTTTTTGTGAACTTTGATGGCTCTGATTTTGATGGAAAGAGAAGGAAGATGAAAGGTGGGGGTCTGTGAATGAAACTTGAAATCTTCATTAATTACTCCAACCCATCAGACCATGGCACACCCGTGACAATGACACTGAAAATTAGATCTTATTTCCTCTGATGTTTTAAAAGTAATGTCTTTGATCCAAATCAAGAATATCTCTGTATATGTGAAAGTTCAATTAAACTACTACTAGTGCTAGCTAGACCTGCCTTTCTCTCTCCCTCCCTCCCTCAGCTTTCTTGTTTGACACTTGATTTCATAGTCCTAGGCTCAACTTTTCTTATCTCTTTCAATCCTAGGTCTCAAGCTGTTCTTGCTGTCCCTTTTTCTTTTCTTTTTTTCTTAGGGGACCCCAACTATAGAACCTCACTTTATTGTGATATATGAAACAAGTCATCTTGTCCCAAGGACCAAAGCTTTTTTTTTTTTCAGTCTCCATGCCTTGATCTGTTTGGATTTCTGTTCTGTTTTGGTTTCTTGATGTAAAACCCATCTCAAAAACACCTAGAGATCTCATCTTTTTGACTTGGATTGCTTTAAAGAGATTCTTGATCTGAGTCTCTGTTGTAAAGATGTATAATATTTTCTTTTCTTTCTTTATCATCTTGGTTGTCTAAATATTCTCTCTGCTTTTCTCCATCTTACACATCTGTGAGGTATCTTACTTTTCTCCTCTGCCTTATTGCAGAATAAAAGGGCATTAGCTGTTGAAACCATATCAATGCAAGGTTGTATTTGTTATGCTTGAATGGAAGTATTATATGGTTCCAAGAAAGCAGCAATGGGGAAGCAGCAACAGCAATCTGTAACAGATACTACAAGACCGCCTCTTGTTCCAGCGGAGAAGAACAACGCAGTTGCTGCAACTCGCCGGTCTAGAACAATGGAAGTCAGTTCAAGATACAGATCATCGACTCCTACTAAAACAAGGAGATGCCCTTCACCTAATGTCACGAGGACTGTGTCTTCAAGCTCTCAGTCCTTATCATCGAAAAGAGCGGTTTCAGCAGAAAGGAAACGCTCTTCAACGCCAACAACTCCCACTAATCCATCCACGCCGGTTAGTGATGTATCTAAAGATTTACCGGTTTCATCTAGGAGACTATCTACTAGTCTTTTACCTGAAGGCTTATGGCCTTCTACTATGAGAAGCCTCAGCGTTTCATTTCAGTCTGATTCAGTCTCAGTTCCTGTTAGTAAGAAGGAGAAACCACTTGTTTCGATTGATCGGACACTGAGACCATCCTCAAATATAACACACAAACAGAAGAGCGAGACAACAACAACGTCTGTGTCTAGGAAACATACGCCCGAGAGGAAAAGAAGTCCATTGAAAGGGAAGAATGTTCCTGCAGCTCAATCAGAGAATTCGAAACCTGTAGATGGTCCTCATAGTAGGTTAATAGAACAGCATCGATGGCCTAGTAGAATCGGTGGAAAGATCATCTCAGATTCTATGAACAGAAGCTTGGATCTTGGTGATAAAGCAGTTAGGAGAATGTCTAAAAGCTCTAAACATTTGCAGAAGTCTTCTAGTGACACAGCGAGGTTGTTGTCCTCTTACGAAAGCAATGGATTCGTTAAGTCTCCAACAAACTCAGAAGATGGTAACACTTTAACATGGACATCTGAGTCATCTAGACACAGGCTTTTGTCTGCAAGTTCATTAGATAGGGAAACTTCAGCTAGAGTACATCCCCTGTCTGCTCCTGGATCACGCACTGCTTCTCCTAGCAGATCCTCGTTTTCATCATCATCCTCTAACTCTCGACGCATGAGTCCCTTGAGAGGATTGAGTCCTTCAAGAGGCTCGTGTTTGAGATCGTCTACACCGCCACCTAGAGGTGTAAGTCCTTCTCGGATAAGACAAGCCAACACGTGCACACAATCGAGTAGTACCACAACCTCGGTTCTCAGTTTCATCGCTGATGTCAAGAAAGGAAAAAAAGCAAGTTACATAGAAGATGTTCATCAACTTCGCTTGCTCTATAATAGATATTCGCAGTGGCGGTTCGCAAATGCTAGAGCTGAGGGAGTAAGCTATATTCAGAGGCTAATTGCTGAGGTAAAATGCTCAAAAGGATAAACAATCTTTCTGCTTTATTGTTACGATGTATTAACAATCTTGAGGTTACAGGAAACTCTATACAATGTCTGGCATGCAACATCAGACCTGAGAGATCTTGTGACAACCCAAAGAATTTGCCTCCAGCAGATGAAGCTAGAAATCAAGCTTGATGATATCTTAAATAAGCAGGTACGTCTTCTCTCTGTCTCTCTCTCTCATGAGACAGAATCCGTGTTCATCAGATTATCATCCTCGTGGTCTTAATGTATTTTCACAGATGGTTTGCCTTGAAGATTGGGCCATACTTGAGAGAGAACATATCAGTTCTTTAGCTGGTGCCATTGCAGACTTGGAAGCAAATACTCTCCGCCTTCCACTAACCGGAGGAACAAAGGTATATGGTTTACCTTTTCACAGAGTGATAGAATACAAGTTGAAGATCAAGAATCGAGTATTGATTTAGTAAAAGCTCTTGTCATCACAGGTGGACCTCAGATCTCTGAAGTTGGCTATGTCATCAGCTCTTGATGTAATTCATACAATGGGATCATCCATATGGTCTTTACACTCCCAGGTGAGACTAATTTTCATGAATCCAAATAAGTCCAGCTTTCAAATATGTCCTCTCAAGTGCATGAACTTGTCCCTCTATTGCAACTGCAGATGGAAGAGATGACTAGGCTTGTTTCAGATCTCGCCGTTATAGCTACAAAGGAGAATTTCATGCTTGGCAGATGTGAAGATATCTTGGCATCCACCGCAGTCATGGAGGTAGCAAATCAAACACAAAAAGCCAAGAATCTATATTATATGTTTCAACAAGTTAACCCTGTTTGTCGTTGTGGGAATCCAGATAGAAGAGAGTAGCCTCATGACTCATTTAATGCAAAAGAAGCAAGAAGAAGAAGAGATGATGCAAAGTCTCCATTGTTGCCATTAAAGCAAGTTTTCATGGCTATAAACAACACACTTGCAGTTTCCACGGCCAACACTTAACAATGACTTGTAAATTGCTCTTTTTGGCTGCCATTTTCTTCTGCCACCATCCTTTCTCCATTTTGTCTTTTACTTGTAGGAAGAGGATGTGAAATAAATGGTTTAAAGAAAATCAATGCAGAAAAGGTAGTTTAATAGTATCTTTCATGTAAGCTCATTTTTTCTTCTTTTTTTAAGTAATCCGTATATATAACTAGATATGGATCCGTGCGATGCACGGGTTTTATTGGATGTTTTAATGTTACGAACACATAAAAAGAGTAAAAATCTTTTTTACACTAGTTCTTGGATTTTTCAGTATATATTGGTGACTTATTTTAGTAATAAATAAATTTTTAGTATTTCTATTTCAATAGTAACAGAGTTTTAAATAGTATATAAGTTTTTATTTTTTATTTTTTAACAAATACTTCACTTTTAATTATGTTACAAAATAATATTAGTTGTAGTTAGATGAAACATATAGAACTGTGAACTCCCATATATTGTTTAAGACAAATTAAAATAACACAATTCAAAATATTAATGTTACACAACACCAATCAATATGTATTATTGATAGTCATCTAAATATCAAATATATTGCTAGATAAAATATCAAATTTAATTACTTTAGTATCCATGGCGTGATTTTAACCTCTTTTTCTATATATCATATTTTATTGAAAACTTCTTGATATATAATATTTTTAGAACAATACTGTTATTATGTTTTAAGAATCTGAATCTTTGTAGTTGTAGTGATTTTTGATAATGCAGCATATAATTGTAAGATTGGACTTGGCAAATATAGACTAACTTTTTAAATTTTGATCTTAACTCTTGTTGATAGTCATTGGATAGCAAACTCTTATAGCAAATTACTATCTTTTCAGTTTGAAATGTTATCTTGCATCTATTGGTAAGAGACTTATTCTAGAAATAAAATTCATTTTTCCACATAACTTTCGATTAGGATTTCTGCTTCAATAATCATGTTTTCTAGATCTTCTCTTTGATTTAAATTTCTTACTAGCATGACCTAGAACAGCATAACCAATTTTCTTAGTAGCATGGAAAATCCATTTTTCCACATAACTTCCGGTTATGATTTTGGCTTCAATAATTAGTAACCTTGTTCCATTGCAAAGTACTTCTTTTTTATTTAAATTCTTTAGTAGCATGGCCTACAATAGCATAACCTACAATAGCATAACCAATTTTATATGTCGATAAAAACAAACACACATAAACATAATCATATATAAGCATAATAGTCACCTTAACTTTCCCCCATTAACTTATGTACAACAACTTAACATTTCTATGTAGAAACACCTAAGTATAACTATGGCAATTATGATTTTCTTAAAAAAAAAAAAATCAAAATCAGTTTAATGTGAAGATCAGGTTAATCAGCATGACATATATATCTAGTTATTTCTTCAGCATGTGACACCAAAAAAAACACACGAAGATGTGAAAAACATGTAGAAATACTCACCTAGTATTTTTCATGTATCTCTTATTATGTTTGATATCAAAAAATGAGAAGTGACAAAATATGAGAGCTTATTCATATATATAGATGAAAATATTTGTAGTTCCTTTTGGTTTATGATTTTTAAAAAGAAAATTAACTATTTAAATAGGAAAGTTGATTATTTATAAAAAAATATTTGAAATAATTATTCAACAAATATTTTTATAATTTAAATTTGAAGAAATGATAACTACTATTAAACACTCTTTACAATTTTCTTATGTTTAAGATTATAGAAAAGAACAATTACTATAAAATGGTTTTTTACAATTTTATTTTCTTTTGAATTTCAGAAAAGAAAAATCAGAACAAAATAAATTGTTTGACAAATCTTTTTTTGTCTAAAATTTAATAATAAAAAGTAGAAAAAAATAATGTTAATAACTTTAAAATTACATTTTAATTTTTTTTTATTATCTTATTATATATTTTATTAATCATGAGATATTTTAAATCGTGTCAAAATTTTAAGAGGAAAAATTACTATCAAATAATCTTTTACAATATCTTTTCTTTAGGATTTTAGAAAATAAAAATGTATTTAATATTAATTTTAGTCTTCAAAAATCCTAAAGAAAAGATATTGTAAAAGATTATTTGATAGTACTTTTCCTCTTATTGTAAAAGATTACTACTAAAGATTATTTAATTATATATATTTAAACACATGTCACAATCTTAGATATATAATTGCTATGTGTCGCGGTCTTGTTAATTAGCAACTTTGAATTTTATGATTTTTAGAACAAAAATTAACTATTTAAATGGGAAAGTTGATTATTTATAAAAAATAATTTGAAATAATAATTTTACAAATATTTTTTGATTTGCATTTGAAGAAAGGAAAACTACTATTTTACAATTTTACTATGTTTAAGATTATAGAAAAGGACAATTACTAACAAATTAATTTTTATAATTGTATTTATTTTTACTATTAAAAAACTTTGAAAACATTTTTTTTCTAAATTGTTTTTTTTTTAATTTTCTTAGTATATATATTTTAATCATGAGGTATTCCAACACATGTTAAAATATTAAAAAGAAATTTACTATCAAATAATATTTTGAAATTATACTTTATTAAGATTTTAAAAATAGAAAATTAATATTTAAAAAATATTTATAATATTTAACTAAAAATCATTTGTTATTATCGTAGTATATATATTTTTAAATTATGAGAAAGTTTAACACATATCACAATTTTAATTATATAATTTGCATGTGTTACAAACATGTTAATTAGCAACTTTGAAGAACCAAGCTAAATATAATATTTTATAATTATATTCATTCAAATTTTTGATCGAAAAGGAAAAATATTATTAAATAAATTATTTTCAAATCGTTTTTGTTTAGGATTTTGAAAAAGAAAATTTCTAAAAAATTTACTATTAGATAATTTATACTATTAAATAATTTTTAAATTATTTTTTTTTCAAAATTCGTTTTTATTATATAAGTACTTATTTTTAACCATTATAATTTAAACATATGTAACAATATTAGAAGAAAAAATATTTTTTTTTTGTCACTGAATATTTCATTAAAAAACTAAGAAGAAGAAATGAGCCTAAAACGATGGCCCAAATCATGATGTCCGTTACAAAGGGAAATGAGTTTGAAAAGCCCTTTTGCTAAAACATGATAGAAAGAAATTGTTGCAAAACCAGAGGAGATCGATCGTATGTCTTTCACAATTCCGATGATTTCTTTTGACTGGATGTTGCCGGAGATAGCTCTCATGAGCGTTAAACTGTCGGAGAGAACCTTGAGTGTCGAGAACTCCAAGGTTAGCGCCATACAAAGTGCCGATTCAAATGTTCTGATAGTAATTGTTCTTTTCAAATAATCTTTTGCAGTTATCTTTTGTTTAGGATTTGAAAAATGGAAAAATTACTATTAATAATATTTATAATTATTTTTTAACAAAATTCGTTTATGTTATTATCTACATATATTTTTTTCTTCAGTATTCTTTTCAAAAAGAACCTTTCTAGAAAAATTACTACTAAATCATTTTAAAAATTTATTTTTACTATTTTATAATTTTGAAAATATTTTTTCAAAATTTGTTTTTATTTTTATTTTCTTAGTATATATATTTAATCATGAGATATTCTAACACATGTTAAAATAGTAAAAAGAAAATTACTATCGTATATTTTATGTAAGATTTTAAAACCGGAAAATTAATATTAAATAATATTTATAATTATTTTTTAACGAAAATCATTTGTTATTATCGTATATATTTTTAATTATGAGATAGTTTAATACATATCATAATTTTAATTATATAATTTTCATGTGTTACAATTATGTTAATTAGCAAGTTTGAAGAACCAATCTTAACATAATCTTTTACAATTATATTTCATCCAAATTTTTGATCGAAAAGGAAAAATATTTTTAAATAAATTATTTTTCAAATTGTTTTTGTTTACGAGTTTGAAAAAGGAAAATTGCTAAAAAATTACTATTAGATAATTTTTACTATTAAATAATTTTTAAATTAAGCTGTTTCAAAATTCGTTTTTATTATATAAGTACTTGTATTTTTAACCTTTATATATATTTAAACATATGTAACAATATTAGAAGAAAAATTACTATCAAATAATCTTTTGCAGTTATCTTTTTTTTAGGATTTAAAAAATTTTAAAATAAAAATAAATATTAAAAATTTTCAGATAAAAAATTTTAAAATAATTTCAAAAAGAAATTTGAGAAAAATAAAAAATTGATTTTTTTGAAAACATATAATTGAAACTATAAAAAAAATATTTTAAATTTTAACTTTTAATTTTTAATTTATTTATTTTAATTTACATATGTAGCATATAAATGCACTTTTCTTCTTTAATAAAATTTATTTTGCTCATTTTCCTCTTTCGGATCTTTTTGTGACAAATTTTAAAAATATCTATTTGAGATTATTGCCCTCAGTTTAATGATCAGTGAATTTTGTAAACAGCAGTAAGATCTGGGCAGCTTGGTGAATACCGACATCTGAGGTACTTACGTACATGACAAAACATCTAGGAGAGCTGCCAATGCCAAAAGATGCAGTACAATACTGTAAGTTCCAAAAGATATGAGAAAGTTAATGAATTGCGAAAGATGTGAGAAAGTATTAAATAACTGAAGATAAAGGGTATTTTTGAAAATAGTAAAAGATTATCAGTTTGGATAGTTTAGTAAATACATAAAGAGCTGAGGTAGATTGACCAAAAATAAAGACACATTCATTTTGCAAATAACAAAAATTGTGAGACTACTTTATAAATAGTCTAAGATATGGGAGTACAGTAAAAACTCTATCAAATTAATAATATTAAGACTATGAAAAATTATTAATTTATAGAATTATTAATTTAAGAAAATTTTCTTCTTAAAATTTATATATTTTATTTAAAAAATATTTTACGTGTAGAAAACGAAAAGAATATTTCACTCATGATATTATATATTGGTTAGAGTTTATAGATTTGAATTTTGACTATCTTTATAAGATAATTCATATACTTTAAGTATGATGAATACATATCATATAATACAAATTCACTTTTATATGTAATTCTAAAAATAAATTCACATTTAATTAGATTATTCATATATTTTAAGTATGATGAATACATATCATATAATACAGATTCACTTTTATATGTAAAACTAAAAAGAAAATTAGAGATGAAATCATTTTTAAGAAAGATACATAACAAAAAAAGTTGGGAAAATTTCAATTATACACTTTGTGGTGTACCACTTTTCATTTTTACCACCACTAAATGGACATTTTCAAAAATACCTTCTTCATTAAATGGCAAAAGACTAAATTAACCTTTCCTTATCTTCAACCATAAACGCCTCTTTTCAGATCTATCTTCTCTCTCGTGGAGATCCGCTGTCGCCGTATTCATGAGTTTCACGGTGTCCGTCTTTAACGAGTTCGTCCACTTCTTCGTCAAGCTTCTCTTTCGTCTTCCTCAAACATGTCGTTGCTGTATTTATGAGCTTCACCGTGTCTGTCTTTAACGAGTTCGTCGTCTTCTTCATCGAGCCCCGCCGTCGTCGTATTCATGAAATTCAGTGCGTATGTCTTTAACGAGTTTGTGTTTTAGTATCAATTGCTCTTTCTACGATGAATTATGAAAGTAAGACTTTTTAAATTAGCTTCTCTCTTTCTTCCAAATATGTTGATTTAGTTTTTTTTTTGGCTGATTAGTGACAGTTCTGTCTATCTTGGTTCCTTATAATTTCTGGAAAAGTTTCCAATGAAACAATCAAACAAGATTGCTTTAGACTTCTCATTTGAACATGTTGATCTAAAAGAAACAGTTTTGATAGTGAATATTGAGTTTGGCAACTTAGAACCATTTATAAATCTGAGTTTTAAGTAATTTTAGGGTTTTCTCCTTTCTGTTATCCAAAAATAGAATACAGTTAATTTGGATTTGTCATCTGAAGGGGTTCCGGCTAAGAGAGAGATTATCGATAGTAAACACTGCATATTAAAGAATTATAACCCTTTATAAATCTAGATTTTAGGTTATTGTTGATAATGCAACTCAACGATTTACAGGGTTCTATAAAAGAAGTATTTTTAACAAGAGTTGTATATGTCTATACATATAAATTTGTGAACTCAAGAAGTCTTTTGTTGTGTTATCCTATATTATTTGTAAGAATTTTGTCTAAATACATGAACACTATGCTTATCCATCTTAGACCATGATTAGAAGTTCATATCATCGTTTTATTAAGTTCATATCAAAATGCTTCAGACTTCTCATTTGAACATGTCGATTTAAGAGAGGTATTTTCCAATAGTACACTGCATATTAAGGAATTATAACCCCTTATAAGTCTGGTTTTTAGGATATTGCTGATAATACATCTCAACTATTTACAAGGTGTTATAAAAGAAGTTCTTAAACAAGAGTTCATCGTATATATCTGTAGAACAACATATAAACGTGTGAACATGAGAAGTCTTGTGTTGTGTTATCCTATATTCTTTGTAAGACTGTTACCAAAATACATGAACATTATGCTTGGATAAGGTATCTTTACACGATTAAAAGTTAACATTATCTTTTTATTTCGTCAGGCAGTTAGATAGCAATGAATTTTGCACATCTTCGTGATTCCTCTGAGGATTTATGAAGCTGGAACAGATCCACTAGACAATCCAAAAGTGATTATCCAATCGGTGTCTTGGTCAATAATGTGAAGCATTTTATAAGAGATTATAAATGTAGTTTTATATGGGTTTATAAATTTGTAAATTAGAGATTTGGGAGACTTATAAAACTTGTTTATTATTTGTTACATCTTTTGGTTAATACAATGTTTGGATTCTCTAAGGAATACAAACATTTGGTGACCCCAACGCATCCAGATCTTAATGACATAGATTTTGACAGTGTTGTACAATTAGTTCAAGAAGGATATAAAAAGAAGAAAAGTTAATGGGAACAAAATTTTGTGGATTTACTTTTTGCAGTATATGATATAGAGCAATAACACATGAAAGAAGATAAAAGTGAAGAGAAAAGAAAATTTAAGGGCAAATAAGAGTTTATAAATCATTTACAAAAGTTTATAAAACATTTTTGTAAGTTTATAAACGACTTATAAATAAATTATTTGTAAGAGTCTCTAAGATCTATGGTTCACTTTCTCAGATCAACCAATGGGGGTAGATCTATGATTATTGATGAATGTAAATAATTTATAAGGGTTTATAAAAGCAATTTATAAACTATTTATAAAAGTTTATAAAAATGTTATGAAATCATATATTCAATTTATAAGGGGTATTATAAGAGTTGTATAGGTTTATAAATCAACTAAAGAGTCTGTATCCATTTAGAAAGCTTTATAAAACAACTTATAATGGTTTGTATAATAGTTTATAAGAGTTTATAAAGGTATATAAATAATTTATAAGGGTTTATAAAATAATTTATAAAATTGATACACCATTATAAAATAATTTATAAGGGTATGTAAAATTATTTGTAGGAGTCTATAAACCATTTATAAAGACATATAAGATTTGTAAGTCTGACAAAGGAGGTTTCTTCGTTCGTGGAGCTGAAGCGGTGGGGTCTGAAGCGGTGGAGCATTGTTCGATGTCTGCATGTGCCTCAGAATCTGCCATGTATCATCATCTCTTTATAAAACATGCACGTGTTCTTTATTTTTATGAATTTAATCTTGTGTATCAAAGTGTTGGGCTTTAAGCCGAAAGACTTGTGCCCATAATTTCAGCCCATGAGGCTTAAATGAAAAGAATGTTGACAAAAAAAAAAAGATTTATAAGGGTTAATAAAAGATTTTAATGGGTTTTGAAGAGTTTGTATAGGGTTTACAAAAAAAATATAAAGGTTTTATAAGACTTTATCAAAAGATTTATAAATATTTTAGAGAGTCTTTTTAAGCTGTTAGAGAAATATCTATTCAGCCAAAAAACATATCAGAAGAATCAGGTTAGTGGTATTTTGAAGTGTTACAACTTTTTATTTCATGAAATCAGGTGTAGAGTGTATGACAAAGCGTTGTAAGTATGTTAAGAAATGAAGCATTGTTAAAAGATAGTTGCTTGTTACTAGTATTTAATCTGAAGGATGAATGCTTCTTGAGACATTAAGAAACATACATTCAGAAAGAAGTCGTTATAGTCTTCTTTGAGTGTGAATTCAGCTGAATCAAACCGCCAAGCAAGAGGAGTAGAAGGCATCATCATCATAGAGCCATGGCGGATTGGGGAGCACCAAGTTGATGAGCTCTTCAAGCAATCAGTAGACTTGGGATATTTTATTTTGATTTACAAGAATGTATAAATTGATTCATATAGGTTTATAAATAGATTTGTAATACTTTATAAAATATCTACTGCAGTCTATAAGTTAATTATAAATATTTATAAACTAATTTATAAAGCTTTGTAAATCATTTGAATCTAGCTCCAATAGAGTTTGTACTTGCAAAACTCAGTTTTTGTTAGTTGTTACTAACATGATCTGAGAATATCAAGGCTTCTCCATATCTCATTCTTCTATAAAAGAAACGATTGGAACCACACTCATTTACATGTCGAACTAATCTCTTCAACAATGCAACTCGTAAGAGGATATACAATTGGTTTAGTATAAGAGATGTCTGAAGAAGATGAGGGAGAAGGATGTATAAAGAAGCCAACTCTGCAACTTTTATAAAGAGTTATAAATATTTAATTCTTTGATCATACAAAACACATTCTTGTTCAGAGTTCCTCTTGCTTCTTCAAACAGCTCACCAACCTCGTCGATCTTCAAAATCTGAGCGCAAGCCAATCACATGTTATTCATATGCATCATCACTCACTTTTGAAAATAAGATTCAAAAATAATATGCTTTGGTAACTCAACAAACTCATGCTCCATCTCCACTGCTTCTATAGATATTATACACAAAACAAGACATAGAAAATGAATCTCATATAGTACCAAACAGAACATTACACTACCAAAACACCAACCTTCCAGCTCATATACTGCACATACTAAACCTTGCTAGTCAAACTACAAATGGTACCATTGTATTACCTCAAGAAAGTGAGGTACTTGATATGCATATCATCACACATATTCTCCACAGCATCCCTTAAATCCAAAAACTCACAACACACCTTTGTAATTTCCTGCAACATTAACATATCAACCAAGAGAAGAAGAAATCATGGAATAATCTTAATCTTAAGTTAGTAATTTCTCATGATTTAAATATATGTTAAGTTCTATGTCTTTTGATTGCTAACAGATCAACAGTAAGATTCCAAAGGACCCAATTTATAAGGTCTTATAAATTTGAGATTTGAAAACTTCATGAGAAAAATTTCAAAACTTCGTCTTCTTTCCTAGAAATTGATCGAATTTGATATACCAACCTACAATTACAGAAAGAGACAAAAATCACCATCTATTATCCTCTTACTTTTGTTAGCGTTTCTTAGGTGTTGGGAGAGAGATCGTCTCGTTCGTTTGAGCTTGTAAAGTCTGTTAGCTTCGCAGAGAACTCGTCATTGTCGTGAGATCTCGCCGGAAAACTCGTCAACGTCATCAGATCTCGTCCGGAACTCGTCAGTATTCATCAAATCTCGTCGGAAAGCGTCGTTAAATCTTCTCAGAATCTCACATATCCGATAGTTGTCTTTTGTCGGAGCTCGCCGGATTCTCACATCGAGGAAGAAGATAGAAATTAATTAAGGACATAATGGTCATTTTTCTGTTAAAATTTTGATGGTAAAGTTGGTTAGTGTATTTTTGAAAAGTGGTATCATAAAAGTGGTATTAGTGGCAATTTCCCAAAAAAGTTTGCATATGTTTATAAAAATTTAAATATGATAATTATTAATCTATAGTTTTAATGACCATATATTTACCAAAATGTTTTTAAAAATATTATTATCTTATTATTTTATCAATTTGTGTTATATTTTACACCGATTCAACTTAAGACCAATTTTTTATTAATTTGTCAAATATTAATTTGTAGAGTTTCTACTCTATTTACTAAAATGTCTAATACTTCTGATGTAATCAAGTAAATCTTCTAGAACTAAATATAACATTTTTATAGAACTATGTGTAGAGAATCCAAACCCCTGGAAGATGAAAACTTCTTGTGGCAAGCTCTTATAAATTCTTTCCAGAAAATACATTATTTTAGTGGTATTTGCTTTACAAAGTGTATATGTTCAATAAATCAGTTCAAAATTGAACTATGTAGTATAATTTATATTAGAAGTATTTTATCAATTATATTCACTACAGAAATATAACATTATTTGTTGAAATATGAAATCAAATGTCAGAATAATGATGAATGTATATAAAATGAACATATCTGCTTTACAAAGTGTATATTAACATAGCATGATGGCAATGGTTATATATTTTTATTTTTATATTTCTTAATATATTAACTAGATAGTTAAAACCTAAAGTACATTGATACTTCACTTTTCATATTATGTAGATAAAAATATGAATAAACATTAAGAAATAAGAACTACCAGATATACAATAAATCAAGCACCAACTCGGAAATATAGGTATAAAGTTATATGTATAATAATAAATATATGTAATACACTAATAAAAATTAAATCTGAAATATTATGTTAAGAGTAATATGTAAATGGTATAAAACATCTCTATGCTCTCCTGCGAGCATGACCTTGTTCAAATCTAGTGCAAAACTTCCCAACTTTCTTGCTCTTCTCGATAACCACTCGATCACGCGAAAACAAAATCTCAAACAAAACATAAACCCATTCATAAAACTCATATAATCTAGAGCATGAGCTTAAGGAACAGAAAAATATTTAAACGGGTTTACAAAATCAACAAACTATTACGGGTTGAAGTTTTTCAACACACACTTCTTAAACTCCTCCAGACTAATTTCAAGTAGACTCATGTTGGGTTTTGTTCCGGACGACCCATGCTTCTCCACCCAATCCTTCAAAACCGTTAACGTCGGTTGCTTGTTGACAAAATTAAGCGATAACATAACATTTTTCTGACTGTGGTTACTTTTCTAGGTATCTTTCTATGACTTCATCTTTGGCAAGATTGATGGCTTTAGTGAGGAGAAGCTTCATCTTGGTGTGGAAACCTTCAATTTTGGAGATGATTTTTTGGTCCACCGGAGGAGCAGGCGGTGAAGTTGAAATCTGAGGAGGAGGAGGTGGAGAAGCCTGAGATCCTGAATGTCTACCGCTTCCAAGATCCGCGCTTTGGACTTGCTGAAATCGGATGTAGATGAGTTCTCAGAAGAATGAAAATGCTTGAGCTACTACATGGAAGCTTTTAGATGGAAATGTTGCTAAATAGTCCTCTCACCACCACCAAATAGAGCTTTTTAAAATAAAACTCTATTTTTTCTCCAATATAGATTCAGATTTACGTTAATCGTACATATTTTGGAGTAGAAAGTTGAGTAATAAATCAAATTTAAAACATTACTCCATTTATGGAGTAAACTTATTTTTGCTCCATTATGGAATTGGGTTAGAGCATTTTTTAATTTCAAACTTTATTTTAAAGTAAAACTAGGGTCGGCCCAGGCTACGCCCGGATTTTTTGTATGAATTCTAATTTTAATTATACATTTAGCATGTTTATTTTAATATAGAAATATTATAATCTATTATAAAAATTAAAGTAGCTAGACAATTATAAAATAATTTTAAATTATTCTTTGTTTTGGTCTTATACAAATCAAATTTCTTAGTATTGAATCTTTTTATTGGAAATTATATATAAAGTAATGAGTAGAATGAACAAATCATTCTAAAGGATCGAGAAATATTGATAGGGAAGAATTGTAACAGAGCAAATGAAAGTAAAATGAAAAATATAGATAATGAAAATCGTGAAGTATGAAATTGGCCGGATGACTTTGGATGTTGGATTTCTATGTTGAAACGAAGCGTAAGAATTTCTCCAACTGATTATAGCAAAAACAATCAGTGCAATGGTGTTTCAGGTCATTGAGGCGACATCTTCTTGGTAGCGTTATTAGGATCATCTTATGGGAGACACACCAGACTGTAGTTTCTTATGGGAGATTCTTGATGTGTAATGGGAATTCAATTTGTTCCGCTCTTTTTAACAAACCATGTATCGATTTTACCACTCAAATCTACTTTTAGAGAGCTTTTCCATATGAAGAAGTAATAAATAAAAAATATTCAATTCATTATCTAAAATATTATGGATAAAAGTTTACAGTTCCTTCACATCCAAAACAAAATCATATAATATTAGCATCATTTCACGCGTCACTCGATAATATCATTTCCAAAAGGTTCAGAAGCATTTTAGTTAATAATATTGACAATGTCTTGTTTACGTTTTTTTTTTTTGAGAATTTGTCTTAAAATTATATTGTCTTATTGAATTTGTTAAATAAAACAGGGGTTGAGTGACAAATTGAATAGCATCCAAAAGGCAGAGAAACCCAGCCTACCCATCTAAGTTTTGTTTTGCTTGTAATATTATGGTTTATAGGGATGGCTCTCATTACTTTCTTCAGTGTACATTAGCAGTGTTTGACATATTTGCATGTATTTCGGGACTGTATCATAATTTTAAAGTTTACTTACACTTACAGCCGATGAGTAAGCCACTGGTTGATAATGCGGAGTGGCTCTTACGTGCAATAATACTAAGCTAAAAACACACATAAATTTGAGGAAATATATATTACTAAGTAAGGACAGAAAAAGAGAGAGGCGATGGCGATGGCGACTGCGACCTACTAGGGTTCATGAGAGATCGGAGGTGGAATCCGGGTATCGATGGGTTTTGTAGGGAAAGATTGGTGGATCTTAACGAAGGGAAAATGGGAAAGGATAAGATCCGGAGAAGTAAACCGGAGAAAGGATCTCGATGGGTTAAGATACGCGATATCATTAGATGGCGAATCAGAAAGGAAATAGGGAGGAAATCATTAAGATCTGGCGAATGGATTGGGTTCTTATTCATCATAAACAATAAGGCTCTGGAAATTGAAGGTAAGATCTCTATTATCATTAAAATAGAATCGAAGTTTATCAGATATGGGAAAAAAGAGAATCTGGTTTCTGTGGAGGATTGGAAAGCTCGGGATCTCCATCTTATAATCACCGAGATAATTGATTCGGTGGATTCGGTGGATGAATATGATTTTGGTAATCTTGGCATTAACAAGATACAGAATTGCGAAAGGGGAATAGAGAATGTGAAATGCTATATAAAGAGGCTTGAGAGCCTTGTTTTTCATATCATTCTCATCGATTCTTACTCACAAAAATTCATCTTTACCTTTGTTGATCTGGTTTCTTTGGTTAACATGTCTCAGAGCCAGCTTTTGGGGAGTTCGGGAGAGAAGGAGAACGGTGTGGGAGGCCGTAAAAGATTGAAGATTTCGGTCCCTCATTTCAACAACAAGGATCTCATCAAGGGCTATTCCAAAACATTGATTGGAAGATGCATGAACCCAACGGAGCAGAACCTCAATTACCTATTGGTGACGATGCCTAGAATCTGGAATTTGGAGGATAAGGTGGTGGGCACATACTTGGGGCTAGGCAGATTCCAGTTCGATTTTGATGAGGAGGCTGACATCGATACAGTGTTGAAGATGCAACCATTTCACTTCGACTATTGGATGATATCGTTGGTACGCTGGCAGCCGAAGAACAACAAGAACTACCCTTTTGAAATCACATTTTGGATCAAGGTGTTGGGAGTTCCACTTCAGTTTTGGGAAGAGCCTACTTTCCGTAGCATTGGGGACGCGATAGGGGAGACTAAGGCTGTTGATTTGGATAATGGAAGGGTGCAAGTGGTGGTTGATGGTTTCAAGGAGATGATCTTTGAGACGTCTGCTAATTTCACTGGTGGAGAGTATTACGAGGGGGCAGAAGTTCCAGTGTCATTGAAGTATGAAAAACTCTTGGATACTGTAAAACATGTTTCAGTCTCTGCCACAAAACCGAGAAGTGCCCACTAACAATGAAGAGTCCAGAAAAAGCGAAGGAGGTTAGAAATGGCAACGAGGGACGACATGAGGATATAGCTCGCAGTTACAAGGGAGTGGTACTTAATGGAAATGGTGCGAACACGACAAGAAGAGGGAGACACGCGAGTATCAAGGTAAAGGCAAGGGAAAGATGTTTGAGGAAGATGGTTCAAAGTGGGATAGGGCCGCGGAGAGAGAGCAAAAGAAATACTATATCTCTCGTAAAGACCACAAAGGAGACGAGGAAGGCTCCCGATATCAGAGTACCAAGAAGGGACAAAACGTGTCCTCTCAGCAGGAGAGTCGCTCCAGAGCTTTGGGACCACAGAGGGTTGAAACAGGATCTAGGGGTGATACCAGCAATGTGACGAGAGAAGAAGGAGAGCTCGGAGAAGTGATGGTTTCTCAACAGATGAAGGGAAACCCAGGTCCCTCAAGCTCTTTCCTTGCTGAGCTTTTGGAGACCCAAGAAGACGTTCCTAAGGTAAACTCTGTACCCCTTAACATGAACCGAGGAGTGGAAATGGTAGCTCTAGACCAAAGGGACAGTTTGATGGTAGATGCGGGGAAAAATTCAGCTATGACAGTACATGGATCTGATAGTCTTGAGTATGGTCCTAAGGATGATGTGGAGATTGAGTTACAGTCATTAACTGACGTTGAGATGGATGAGGATGTAAGAATGTTGGAGGTGATGAATGATGGTGTTGAGGGTGAGAAGCTATTGGATGGTGAGAAAGGGAACGACACGGTGGCTGGGGATGCGGCACGACGACAGGGTACTCGGAAGAAGACTCTCAAGCCAAATGCTGGCGTTGGAGCTTCCAACAAGCTGAAGATGGCTCAGATGATGAATGCAAAACGCTTACCCGCAAAACCAGGAATCCGTCATGGTGACTCCTCTAGGCAGGTGGAGGATAAGGGAACGTCAAACCCGAAACAGGAACCTGCTAAAAAAATAAATTTTCTCATGATTCAAGCCTCATTAGAGTGCTTAGGTGGACGCCTTATGTCCGATTTGTTTTTCTTTTCAGCTTTTCCTTTATTTTCAATAAGCTCGTGGAACTTTGATATGAGCCGCATGAATGGTATTGAGTTGGTAGGGGTTTTCTGCTTATCATGTTGGGTATGGGGGGGGGGGGGGGGGGGGGGGGGCTTTTGTAATGGCTTATTATTGGAATAAAATTATGGTTTTGATTCTGGAATGTTGGTGGTGTCTTATGGATCAGCATTTAATTTTTGGAGACTCTGATCTTCTGGCATGTACTTGTATGGAACTTTGTATGAGTTGTGGTCCTGGTTTTACAATTAAACAGTGGTTATTATATGTAGATGGTCAATGGGGACAAGAATTGATCCGGTGGTTGCCTATTTCACACAATCAGTGTTTGGTCTCTTCATACCAAACACAGAAAATAATCTATATAATGGAAGACGTTTGGAGAATTCAGGTTCAGTGGGTCTTATCTGGACTAAATACACAAGAAGCATGGTCTGACTTATATTTTACGAGGTTTTTTATGAGTGTGGACACTGGTTCATTTGAGGTTTTCTTTATACCTAATCCATTAGCTCGACAGAGCATCTTTGTCATTTTTTTATGAGAGTCCTAAGCTGGAATTGCAGAGGTGCGGGAAGTAAATACACAATAAGCTATCTACGGGAAATATGGCACAAGCATAGACCTGACTTTTTGTTTTTATCAGAAACAAAACAAGAGTTTGCTTTCCTTCAAGGATTTCAATCTCATTTTGGCTATGACAATATGGTTACAGTGGATCCAATCGGCTTGAGTGGAGGTTTAGCTCTTTATTACAATAATCATCATCATGTGAAAATCCTCTATTCTAGTAACCGCATGATAGATGTGGAAGCAGAGGTACTTGGGAAACAAGTTTTCATAAAATTTGTATACGGAGAACCGGTTCAAAGATTAAGAGACCAAGTATGGGAACGCCTGACGAGATATGGATTGGCTCTATCAGAACCTTGGTTCATTATTAGGGATCTGAATGAGATTACTGGTAATCATGAAAAAGAAGGTGGTACCATACGAGGCTTAGAATCTTTCATTCCTTTCAATGATATGATTAGGAATTCTGGCTTACTAGAATTTCCAGCCAGGGGAAATAAAATGTCCTGGCAAGGAAGAAGGAATAAAGTCATGGTTAAATGTCGACTAGATCGTGCATTAGCAAATGAAGACTGGCATACTCTCTTTCCATGCTCCTATACAGAATACCTAGGACTGGTGGGATCTGACCACAGGCCAATAGTGGCCTATCTTGAGGACAAAGTTCAGAAATGCAGGGGACAATTTCGGTTTGATAAACGGTGGATAGGCAAGAATGGTCTGATGGAGTCCATTGAGAGGGGGTGGGGTGAAACCATAACGGAAAACTCAGGGGAGAGTTCGAGTGTTTTTGTTTCGAGGATTACAAATTGTCGGCATGAGATTTCAACATGGCGAAAGAATAATCCACCTTATGGAAAAGAAAAAATTAGTGAACTTCAGAAGGCCCTAGAAGAGGTACAAACGGATAACAATAGAACTCAGGAGGATATTATGGATGTAACTAGGAAACTACAAGAAGCATATAAGGATGAAGAGGAATATTGGCACCAAAAAAGTCGGAATATGTGGAACACAGCAGGGGACCTCAACACAAAATTCTATCACGGCCTCACAAAACAACGTCGAGCACGAAATAGGATAGTCGGACTTTATGATGAAAATGGAAATTGGATAGTAAAGGAACAAGGATTGGAGAAGGTAGCAGTGGACTATTTTGATAATTTATTTCAGACTATTTTGATAATGAAGGCTTTTTAGAGGAGATAACACCAACCATTACTCCACAGATGAATCAGAGATTAATCAGATTAGCAACTGAGGAGGAGGTTCGCCAGGCTTTGTTTATGATGCATCCAGAAAAAGCTCCTGGACCGGATGGAATGACGGCTTTGTTTTTTCAACATTCCTGGCATGTCATCAAAAAGGAGTTACTGGAGATGGTCAACAATTTCATAATTTCTGGAAGATTGGATACAAGGTTGAATACAACAAACATACGCCTAATCCCTAAAACGGAGAGGCCTACACGGATGAAAGAGCTAAGACCCATCAGTCTATGTAATGTAGGATATAAGATCATTTCAAAAGCTTTATGCCAGAGACTGAATGCATGCCTGCCTTCACTTATCTCAGAAACCCAATCAGCCTTCATGGCGGGAAGACTGATCTCGGACAATATACTCATTGCTCAAGAAATGTTCCACGGATTGAGGACAAACAAGTCATGCCAAAATAAATTTATGGAAATTAAAACGGATATGAGTAAGGCTTACGATAGAGTGGAATGGATCTTCATTGAGAAGGTACTATCCAAAATGGGGTTTGATCATCATTGGATTAAGCTCATCATGGAATGTATTTCCTCGGTTCAATATAGGGTTCTGCTGAATGGCCACCCAAAAGGAAATATAATCCCTCAGCGAGGACTTCGGCAAGGGGATCCATTATCTCCTTATCTCTTTATAATGTGCACGGAAGCGCTGGTTGAAAATATTAAAAAAGCTGAACGGGAAAAACAGCTGACAGGTATAAAGGTTGCTCGAGCATGTCCTGCTATCTCACATTTGCTTTTTGCAGATGATAGCCTCTTTTTCTGTAGAGCACAAAAAGAGGAGTGCCAGACAATTCTTCGGATTCTAAAGGAGTATGAAGGGGTTTCGGGACAGCAGATCAATTTCGATAAATCGTCTATTCAATTTGGACACAAAATTGAGGAACCAATCAGACAGGAAACTCGGGATATATTGGGAATACAAAATCAAGGTGGGATGGGATTCTATTTGGGAATACCTGAAAATATAGGAGGATCCAAAGTCCAGGTTTTCGGCTTTGTTCAAGAAAGGTTAAATAATAGGATTAATGGATGGACTTTTAAGTTTTTTTCTAAGGGGGGCAAGGAAGTAATTATAAAATCAGTAGTGACATCATTACCAAATCATGTAATGTCTAGTTTTCATATTCCTAAAACAGTAATCAAGAAGCTTACGAGTGCAGTGGCAAAGTTCTGGTGGAGTCCAGGAGGTTCTACGAGGGGTATGCATTGGCAGTCATGGGACAAAATATATCTGCCCAAGGAAGATGGAGGACTGGGGTTTAAGGACCTTACAGATTTTAATACAGCCATGCTTGGCAAGCAATTTTAGAGACTAATAGAGAAACCTCAGACTCTATTCTATCGGATTTTCAAAGGTAGGTATTTCAGGAATGCATCGCCTTTGGAACCCATCCGTTCTTATTCGTCATCATACGGATGGCGAAGTATTATCTCTGCTAGATCTCTGGTAAGTAAAGGACTAATCAAAAAGGTAGGATCCGGTTCGTCTATATCAGTACGGAATGATCCATGGATCCCATCCACTCGCCCGAGACCAGCAAATAAAAATCAACATAACCTCTATCCGGACCTCAAGGTAGATTCACTCATTAATGAAAACTCGCGAACATGGAATATACAGACAATTCAGAGTCTGGTAGACCATGAGGATGTGGATATTATACTAAGTATTCCGTTAAGCAGAACTCAGACAACGGATCGTGATGGCTGACACTTTACTAATAATGGAAGGTATACGGTAAAATCGACCTATCAACTCGAAAGGGTGTACCCAGATAGGGAAAGAGCCATACCCGTATTGGGGCCTTCCATCGTCCCTTTGAAGGCATTCTGTTGGAAAATTCGCTGTCCACCTAAGATGAAACATTTTTTATGGCAGATTGTGTCGGGATGCCTGGCGGTAAAGAAGAATCTTAAGGCTAGAGGAATACAGGGAGACACTACGTGCACTAGATGCGGAGATCAGGAAGAATCCATAAATCATGTGTTCTTCGAATGCCCACCTGCGGTAAGTCTGGGCCCTTTCCAGGATTCCATCAAATCCAATGATCTTCCCAAGTAATTCTTTATTTGCAAATATGGATCACTTATTTTGGCGGGTCCCTCCGGTAATTGATGATCATCATTTTGCTTGGATATTATGGTACATTTGGAAGGCGCGAAATAATAAAGATTTTAGTAATCTGGATATTGATCCAAAGGATACCCTTCAGCTGGCTGAATCGGAGTCCTGTCTCTGGAAGGAGGCGCAGAGCTCCCTTAACCAGATAGTGGAGCAATCTAGATCAACACCCATACCATCTGTACCGGCTATCCCGGGCAGGTGGTATTTTTCGGATGGGTCTTGGAAGGAGAAAGAAATTTTCTCGAGTCAAGGATGGTACAATACCTTAGAAGGTTTTGATGGTTTAATGGGTGCAAGAAATACAAGAGCGAGTCTGTCTCCTTTACATTCAGAGATTGAGGCGCTCATCTGGTCCATGGAATGTATGCGGAATTTACGTCAGTATACTGTTACTTTTGCAACGGATTGCTCGCAGCTGGTGAAGATGGTTTCAGAACCAGAAGAATGGCCAGCCTTTGCAAATTATTTAGAAGACATAAGAAGTTTGAAGAGAAGTTTCAATTACTCGGCGATTATCCATGTTCCTCGAACGCAAAACACAAAGGCGGATTGTCTTGCACGTAGTGCACAAAAGCAATCGTCCTATGTCGTTCATATGGATGCAGCTCCCCCACTTTGGTTCACAGAGTCAATATGATTCTGTATTGTTGCTGTAAAAAAAAGATAAGAATATGAACTCATAAACGTTCTTGTGTCTAAGAACAGAGTGATTGTAGTTTATTAAATCTTAAAAATCAGACTACTCGCAGGAGCTTTAATTGCGAGGCATTGTTCTTATTCCAAACAAATCACTATTTGAAAGATAAAACTAAGTGTTTATCAACTGTCTTTACTTCTTCACAAAGGTAACACCTTTCGCAATACTCCCTTCAGGCTCTTTCTTTGCCTTCTCCAGTCCCATCCTGGCCAATAGGGAACCAAACCGATCTGAACACAAAAAAAAATTTGGAGCCATACTGAAGACATAAGATTTAAAATATATATTACCTCTCGTATTCATTCAATGGTCCGAGACCGTACACTTCATCGACCCCACATCTTCCTAGAAGCACCTTTGATGCGAAGAAGGGAAGCACAGTCACCTGCGTGACAAATAAGACATAAGTTATATGTAACTAAAGAAGCTAAAGAAAGATTATACAAAATGATACTTTTCAGAAGGACAGTACATGAGATGCCACAAATGCACACTCGACAATAATTTGCATTGCCTCGTAGACCCTCGAGGCAAGTATCTGCAAAACTTCACTGCTAGGTAAGCCTGTATTTTACATTCAATGTGATGAGATATAAGATTCAAAATGTAAAATCTGAAACTGCAGATGTTACAATACATATCTGCATAGTGTCGCAGAACCTGCACCAGCTTTCGCCTGGAAAGTGATTAAAAACAGTCAATTCAAAGATAATAGCAAAGGAAGATGAGAGAAGGGCTTATATGTACCTCGACAACTTCAGTGCCACCATTTTGGATACGTCTGTGAGATACTCAATCTCTTTTTAGTGAAAGAGCAAGGAGGTTTCACCTGTAACATACATAGTGATGAGAACATACACATACATAAGAGTTTTTGAACAATCAGAAAAGATGGTGAATCATGTTAAACCTGAGAAAGCAGAGGCAATATTGTAACTCCTGCATGTCCTCCAACAACAGGAACAACAACTTCTCGAGGATCAAGAGTCATTACTTCCGCCTGTTTCAAACCGTAAAAGGCCATCCATTAACAATTTATCAAACCCAAGTGATAATGAGTTCAAGAAGAGCAATACATACATATATTTATACCATTTACACACCGCCTTTCAGATCTAAGCAAAGCATTGAAGATGAATCGTGGAGAGGTGAATCAATGTGATTAATCATGAAGCCATTAATCAGACCGTTTCAGATCGCAAGAAGAATCACAAAAGTCACCGCTTAGCCGTCGCATCGAAGAGGAGAGGCGAATTTCGTTCTTCGCTAGGGTTAGCAGAACTCAATCCTATCGGGCCGGATACGCTTTCAAACCCACAACCCAATAACACATAAAAGAACGAAGCCCAGGACGATTATGTTTAATGAAACGCTGCGGTTTTTGCTTATGTATACGTGTCGCGCTCTCAGAGCACGAATTTATGTGCTGGCATCCTAGGTGGCTTTCTAAGGAGAGAGCAAACCTGTTTTTATATAAATAGATATGAATTGAAGTTGGAGATGCTCATACTAACACATCTCGGCTAAAATCATTTTCTCTATTCGTTGGTGCTAATCCACTTCCTCTCTAGTCACATGTTTAACACACCATGTAGTATGCCAAAGACCAAATTATACCACAAACCTGCCACAAACTTTAATGATCATTGATATCTTAACTATAGTTTCCGGTTTTAGAGATCTGATTTCATACCTTGAAGTACATGTCACTTAAGAACCATACCAATCAAGGAACAATTTCAAATCTCAAATCTCAAATTTTATTAAATTATATTTTATTCGTGTTTGGATGGATACACAAAAATCGGGTTTATTATCGGCTAGATTCAGTTTAGCAATGTCTAATCAATGAAACCATTTTGGTTTGTTTTTATTGTGACTTTGATTTGTCAATTTCAGTTTGTTCCAGGCTTTCTTCCACCCATACTCTCCCAAGCAAGTTTTATTCAGAATTCTTGACTCGGTTCTCTTGTATGGAGGAGAAAAACATGACAATGATGAATCCGGATAACTCTGCCGACAATCTTCTTTCGTATTCAGCCTCTAATCAATCTTATCATATACGTTTTCTGGCGACAAGTCATCGTGTCTCGTGATTCTATTTTGGTTATCTTCTTCCGAGGAGTGATGAAAATGCTAAATAATTTAGAAAAATAGCACACACATTTTTATTATTTTTATTCAAGAAAAAATGACCAAACATTAAATATACATGTCTTTAAGATTAATTGGTTAAAAAGTAGAAATTAGATTTAAGGTTTAGAATTTAATTGTTCCTTTTAGGTATAAAATTTAAAGCAATACATTTTTATACTATTTAATTGTCATTTTTATTTATATGCTATTTTGTGATAATTTTTTGTGTGTGTTTTAATGGAATATCCAAATAAACTATTTACATTAATAATTTGGGGTAGTATTTCTTAATTTTATTTAGTTGACGTGGCCATTACAAAAAAAAAGTCCTGAATTTTTTTTTTAAAAAAAGAAGCATTTCCTTCCTCCTCCTTTTTATCTTCGCCCTTTCTCTCATCTCTCTTATCTCCTCCTCCAGTAGAAGAACCATGGCTTCGACCACCGATTTCACAAAGTCTTTACTATCTCCCTTCTCCCAACATGGTCAGTCTCTCTCTCTCTCTCTCTCTCTCTCTCTCTCTCTCTCTCTCACTTCTGTATCTCTCTATCCATTTTAGGTTTAAATTATACATTTCGATTGAATTTTCTTTGATAAATTTGCAGGCTTTAATTCCCAGAGAGGAAGTAGTAGACTGAACAAGAACGCGACATGGCCAAATCTGCACAAACCCAAAAGGTCTCTTCGTGTGAATGGGTTGTTCGGAGGTGGAAACAACAAAGATAATAATACTGAGGATGGACAGTCAAAGGTTTTAGCTTTGTAATACTTGATTTAGAATACGACATAGGTTTGGTCGGAACTTATGATATTTGTGTCTTTTTTTTTGTCTTAGGCAGGAGGAATCTTTGGTAATATGCAGAATATGTATGAGACTGTCAAGAAAGCTCAAATGGTTGTTCAAGTTGAGGCTGTTCGTGTTCAAAAAGAGTTAGCTGCGTATGTCTCTCTCTCATTGTCAGTTAGATTCTTTCAAATATCTGTGTTATTGAGTTTTGTCTCCTGTTTTCCTTCCAATCTCTCAGCGCAGAGTTTGATGGTTATTGTGAAGGCGAGCTTGTCAAGGTCAGTTCTGCAAGTCTTGCCCCACTAGATCAGTTCCACAGTTTAATGAGAGTAGATTTTTCTTTTGTCCTAAGACTTGTTGTTTTGTCCTAATAGATAATTTACACACAACAGGTTAACTATTTGTTACCAAATTCTGATGACCTGAAACCCTGTTTCAGGTTACGTTATCAGGTAACCAGCAACCAATCCGTACTGATATAACTGAGGCAGCTATGGAGTTAGGCTCTGAGGTTAGTGACCACACCTCCTACCTTGTGTTAATCAGAATGGCTTCTCATGTTGTGTGTGTTTTCCCTTTGGCAGAAACTTTCACTGTTGGTCACAGAGGCCTACAAGGACGCACACGCAAAGAGTGTCGTGGTAAAGCAATCGCTGACCATTTTTTTATCACAATGCAAGTAAAGTATATGTCTTTCTTCATCTCTTCTAATTTGAGAGATTTCTTGAATTTTCACAGGCTATGAAAGAAAGAATGAGTGACCTTGCGCAGAGCTTAGGCATGCCGCCAGGCCTCAGCGAAGGAATGAAGTAAAGAAACACTGTTTTTGTTTGTCACATTCAAGTTTCAGATGTGAGTTTTTCTCTATTTATCAGTCAGGCAGAGAAGCAAAGACCTTTGTACTACTATACTCTTATGGAATCAGATATTTGTCTTATTACCCTGAGTATCTATAATTTTAACGCAGTTCCTATTCTATCGAAATACATTCCTCGACTAAGATTTTGAAATCCTAAGCATGTAATATCACTGGCTCATCACCATAAGCATATACTATGGAAAGTAGAAATATATGTGTATGTGTGATGTAACATCACTGGTACCAGCGAGTTTTCACCATAAGATTTAGAGAAAATCGAGTCCCAATCATTGGAACAACCGAGTTTGTATCGCCACTGCATCACTATATACTCAGCATGTGGGTTTAATGACCAAACGTGTGTACTTTACTTTGAAGTTAGTTACTTGAACACCCAGATCCTCCTTGTGTATATGGTCAACATCGAACTGTTGGAATCTCCCCAGGCTCAGTTCTCAAACAAAGCTTTATTACAGGCTGTGGAGGTATGGACACTTCTATCGCTGATGCTACTCACCATAGTATCTCAATTCTCAACAATTAAATATTAAGAAAAAAGTAAGAGAGAGAGAGACATGAGAAAAACACTAGAAGGGTTCTTATCTATGAGAAATTGGATTTAATATCCAGAAGAAACAATTTATTTGAAGTGTATACCCATAACTATGTATAGAGGATATGATATACTATTTAGAGAGACGAATTAGTCTTGCCTGCGGGTGAAAAAGTTTGCTTTGATAGTTGTTTCTCGTGAAATAAAAAAGAAACCAAAAAGACAAAAAAAAAAAGAGTGAAAAGAGAGAAACTTGACGACGGCAATATTTGTGTAGCTCGCGCGCGACAATGAAGTTTACTGGCAGTTTCATTCATGTCGCTCGCACACGACAATGTCGTGATCAATAGAGAAGTTTGATTATCAAATTGTTCATTTTCTTTGATTGATACATGAAAGTGAACATTTGAAAAAGATTTTGAGTTAAATTATGGGAAAATTGGAAAGAGAAAAAAAAAACTAGTTTGTTGTTCTATTTGGTATTAAATTATTTTTGTCCATTTTTCTCCTTTTTACCCTTTGTATTTTTGAAAACTAATGAAATAAATAATTTTATGAATCAAAAAATTATTAAAAATATAAAAATTTAATAAAACACCCATATACACAAGCTAGTAATTTTTTTGTTCAAAAACTTGATAAATAAAAGTTTTAAAGTACGTTCTACTAAAAGTAGAATGCGTCTTCTACGAAAAATGGTATAGTAGAAAACGATTTCTAAAATAAACACGTTTATCTACTTCTTTTAGAACGCCCATTCTACTATTTACTAAATTTCTAAATAAGAGGAATGCGCATTCTACTAATCGTAAAGGTATCCACTTTCTTTCTGAATGCATCTTCTACTTTTATAAAGTATTCTAAATTTTGGGGAATGTGTTTTCTACAATGTACTCTTACGTCTACTCGAAGTAGAAAGTGTATTCAGGATTTTTATCATTCTTCTAAACTTTTAGAAGACACCTTCTACGGATAAAAATACATGATTTTTTGCAAAAATTAATGAAATTTCAGTTAAGGAAATCTCCTAAAAATATTCTAACTTCCTAAAACGTGTTATGGTCGATTTTATTTGTGAAAAATTGATTTTGCATTTTTTCTTCATCAATCTATGATATCTCCATAGTTTGTCTTGTGATTTTCACAAACTTTTGTTCTATGTTTTTTTATAAGTTTAATAAAGCTAAAAAATTTACAAACGTCTTAAGCTTTTTATAAAAAAGAACTTTTTAAACGTTTTTTATAAAGTTTATTTAATGTTTTCTACTAAAAACTTTTTGTAAAGTTATATTTTTATTTTTATAAAGTTTACCAAGTTTACTTTAATTAAAAAAAATTTAAAAAGTTTTATTTTTATTAAAAAGTTTGATAAAATTAAAACGTTTACAAACGTTTTAAAATTTTTATAAAAATAAAACTTTGTAAAATATTTTGTATAAAGTTTGTTTAAAGTTTTTATTAAAAACTTTTTGTAAAGTTTTATTTTTATTTTTATAAAATTTACAAATTTTATTTTATTAAAGTTTTATCAAAAACGTTTTAAACTTTTTATAAAAATAAATTTGTAAAAAGTTTTTTATAAATTTTATTTAACGTTTTTTATTAAAAATATTTTGTAAATTATTTTTATTTTATAAAGTTTACAAATTTTATTTTTATTAAAAACTTTTTTAAAAAGTTTTATTTTTATTTTGTCTTTTTAAAACGTTTTTAGTTAATTTAAAAAAATTATATTAGTTTGATGTGTTTAATTAGATTAATCAATAGTTACTTTTGGGAATATGAAAAAATTATACTAAATGGACAACTAAATGATGGTTTTATACTATATGGACAACTATGCTGAATTTTTGTTTTATTTTGGCAATTTTCCCTTGAATTATTCTATCCTGTTAAAGAAACATAGAATGGAAAATCAATTATATTTCTTCTCTTTCAATTTTTTTTTTGTTATGTTTTATTGAACATTCTATTGGTTTAGTTATTTGATGATTTAATAAGCGACATTGAAAATGTAATTCAAAACTTGAAAAGATGAACAATGGTTCTTATGTAGTATGCTATATTTCATATTTTTGTCTTTGTAACAAATAAAATAGAAACAATTCTTCAAAATAGTATATTATAATAATCTAATATATTATCACAATATAGTATGCATTTTCTTATTTTCCACCTCATGTAATAATTACTTCTCCTCTTTCATCAACTCTAGACGATAATTCCACAAGTTCCTTTGCAGAGACCGTATTCTCCCCGATAAACGTCATGGCTTTTATCTTTCATCTCTGGAGAAAATAAACAGTTCACATTGAAATGTAATATTTGTTTTGTTAGATTGACAAAAATATAATGAAAATGTGTGTGTGTGTCTCTCTCTCTCTCTATCTATATATTCTTCCCTTTATGCTAGTTTACAACTCTTTCTTTCCTCCTCTTCCTCTTCCATCTCCTCCCTTTTTTCACGATGTGCTATTACCATGAATTAGTTGATCTGTACTATCTATTTATTATAATAGTAGTATTGTATAATATGACAATTATGAATATTCATTGACGAATGGTCACATGCGAAAAGATTTTTTTTTTTTTTTTATATTCAACTGTCACATTTTCTGCACAAATCAAAATATGAATGTATTTTTATTCTTTTTCTTTCATTATGTACATTTCAAAAATTCACCCATTTAAGATATTCCCTAGAGTTTATTTTAGCACGTGGCAATTTACAGACCACACAGCCTTTCTAAAAACATTTTGATTTAACTAAGGGCCTGATTGGCAAAGCAGATGAGAAAGCAGTAGTTGTATGCTATAAAAGCAGTATGTTGCAGAAAACTGTATGTTTGCTAAACGGTTAATAGAGATGAGGGTAGAGCAGGTATGGACATGCGAGTTAAAAGTATACAAAATAGTAAAAGATAGATATATGTAGTGGAGAATGAGAATTTCTAAGAGAGAAGATAGAGGGATGGGATGGAGAGAAATATAGAGGAGGGAGGAAGATATAAAAGATGAGATAATGAGTTGATTTGATTACGAATTTCAAAAATATGTATTATCGAAATGGGTAGTGAAAAAAGAAGTGGGATGAATTAAAAATCTATGGTGAAAAGATATATGTTGCAGGGAAAAGAGAAAGAAGGAGTGGAGCAAGTGGAAGGTATAGAGGGGAAAATTATAGGTAGATAAGTGAATTTAAAAAGTTATATAATTAATAAAATATAATTATATAATTAATTGTATATATTATTTTATATAATTTATTTAATCATTTTATAATTAATTTATATAATAATTTAAAATATAATTTATAAAATTAATTTAATATAATATTATATTTAAATGTGAAATAATATTTAAAATATATTTATATGGTAAATTATTTTAGAGAATCAAAATTTCATTTTCTGGATATAAAATAATTTTATGATATTAAAAAATCAAATAAATGAACTAATTATATATTATTCTTAAATTTATAAATTATAAATGCAAATGCTCTTCCAAAAGCTTCATGTGAGAGCATTTGCCAGAGAGCATTTGGAGAGCATTAACATTTAGTAAATGCTCTTTTAAATGCTTTTCTAACAAATGTTGATTGGATAATGTAGAGCATAATGCTAATGCTCTAACAATCAAGGCCTAAGTAACATAATTTAATTATGTTAAAGTTAGGATTGGACAAAATTTGAATCTGAAGAATCAAACCAAATTTGATCCAAAAAAGTAGTATCAAATCCGAACAAAAATTGGTTAAATATCCGAATGGATTCAAAATTTTGGTATCTAATGAAAAAATAAATACTAAAATAAAATTTAATGCTGAAATGACATTAAATTAATAAATTTAGTGTCGTAGGAATTAAAGTGTTTGAGAAATTATGTTTTCACATGTCATTTTTGAAGAATTATTGGTTAAAATATTGAACTGAATTTTTGAGAAATTCAGAAGACTTGAAAAATAGTGATGTCCTCATGGTCTTAAATACTAACATGCATCTTTTTTAGTTACATAAAAATCTTTTTCTTACTAAAATGCTTATCTGTCTTTGGACTGTTCCGAATCAATCGATTTAAAACAGACAAATGGGAAATAAACACCAAGTTTATTCAGATTCCACATGTGGCCAATTCGCTTGTCCAACTAATAAGATCTCGGTAGCTCTTTGCCAGCCAAGAAATATTTTAAAAGAATCAGTGCACTCTGCGGTTTGAACAATGGCACCTCGTGGCCCGCTCCTCTTACCGTCACAAAGGTAAGCCCCTCATATACTTCTGTTCTTCCTCCTACCTGTTTTTTGCCATAAAACATCACTAGTAGCTCTCTATTACTGGAAAATGTGTATATGTGTAATGAGGTCATGAATATACCTGGTTCCCGGAGTACCAAGGGTACCAACGAGTTTTTACTGGAAGACTGAGTTTGCTGAGGGAAAACCGAGTCGCTGTCACTGGAATCACCGAGTCTGTATCACCGCTGCATCACCATGTGATTAATAAAATATGGTTCAATAACTAAAGGACTTATTAATTACTAGTGTGATCACATTCTTAAACACAGTGTACCTATAGACCCATATCCTCAGACCAGCCTCCATGAGTTCTTTGTATATTGGCAACATCGAATTGTCAGACGGTCTCCAATTCCAGTTGTTAAACACAGGGTCACTGCATTATTTGGGAAGAACAAAAAATATGTTTGACTTAGTTCCAATAGAACAGTTGAATTTATTTATATTTTGATATATTTCTTCTTCCAGATTCGTTTTTTAGTTTGGTTTTAACTTCTAAGCAATTTTAACCAAGGTTAATTCGGTTCGGTTTTAATTGTCGACCCTTGAATCATTGTCCTTGATTAGTAATGATATAGTTAAGATACCTGCAAGCGGTCCATTTATAAGGAATGGCTGTCTGGTTTGCATGCATAGCTCGCTGTACATCAGGGCGGTTATAGTATATATCAGCGTAGCTCTCAGTACAAGGGTCATACTCTGTAGTCTGTCTAGCTAGCACGGCTTTGCGCAGTTGGTTCATCCGTACGCACTTGGGTGTGTAGATGCTGTACTGATCGATTTCACCAAAGTCTGCCGCAGCATTGTATATTGAGGAGTTGCACTCTTTGGAGAAACTGTCTGCCGTGAAATTGCAGTTTCTGAGAATGAGGTTGTAGGTTGTGTCGGAGATCATCGCGTGAGACCACCAATATGTTATGGTCCCTAACTTGTCGTTGTTTTTGTCCATGTCTGGGTTTCCAACCTTGAAGAGGAGGTAATTCATTTTATTATTACTACAATAGTTTTGTTTTTTTTTGACAAAATAAATAGATCTTAGCTTTACCATGAATCCTTTGATATTGATGGTTGGTTTATTGAAGGCTTTGTTGTACTCATTGATCTTTTTGGCAAGCTGAGGAACGTAATGCCCTGTGAAAATAGAGTTATTCTTAGGTTCACCCCCTAGGGTGAACCTCTAGGTTCACCAACCAATAGAATTGTGTTATTTCAAATTTAATATCTTTTAAAAAAGGAAACAAAATCTTGTTAAATTATATTATGTTTTTAAAAATAAAAATAAATAAATAATAATAATCATTAATAAAAACGAAAATAATTCTTTTAAAAAATATATTTTAACACTAAATCCTAAACACTAAATCCTAAACTCTAATTCTAAACCCTAAACCCTTGGGTAAATCATAAACACTAAACCTTAAAATCTAATCCTAAACCCTAAACCCTTGGATAATCATAAACATTAAATTTTTAACACTAAAACACTAAACCCTAAACTCTAATCCTAAACCCTAAATCCTTGGATAAATCATAAAGAATAAACCCTAAACTCTAATCCTAAACCCTAAACCCTAGGGTAAACCATAAAATAAAAATACAAAAATAAATAAAAATAGTAATATTTACAAAAAAACAAAAAAAAAATCTTTAAAAAAAACACTAAACCCTAAACCCTAATCCTAAACCCTAAACCCTTGGGTAAACCATAAACCCTTTGGATAAATATTAAACATTAAATCAAAATTAAATATTAAACATTCAAAAATATTTTGCAATTATTACTTTATTTATTTATATTTCTCTTTTTATTTTAAAAACATAATATAATGTTACAATATTTTTTTAAAAGATTTTTTCGTTTTTTATAAATATTATTATTTTTTGTATTTTTATTTTAAAAACATAATATAACTTAACAAGATTTTGTTTCCCTTTTTAAAAGATATCAAATATGAAATAACAATATCCTATTGGTTGGTGAACCTCTAGGTTCACCCTAGGGGGTGAATCCAAAAATAAGTCGTGAAAATAGGCATTAAATTAAATAATTGAAGGGATTTTAAGTAATCAAATAGAAATTGTTATAAAAAAGAACTGTAGTTATCCAATTTGTTTTCATTCATATAAATCAGATTTGGTATAAACTTGTATTTAAAACTATCTTGGTTTGTGTTTGATTAAACAAGATTAACTAGAAACCATTCTAACAATAATTTGAATGATTGGAACTTGGAAGAGTGTCTATATGGCAACATACCAGCGTAGCTTTCACCAGCAATGTAGAAATCTCTATATTGATACTGAGGAAATCTTGACATCCATTTAATAAGAAATATCAGGTTTTCCTGAGCTGCATCATGCAATTATTCAATCAGTTTCGGTCAACAAAATTATCAATGCTGAGTTTTTTTTACATCTATTAATGCTAGATTGTAACTAACAAATTTTATAGCCAGCGCTGTCCCTAAATAATTAGAAGTCTAAAGCAAATATGAAAGTGTGGCCTTTAGTCATTTTCTAAAACTTCGAGTATTTATTATTAAAATTACTTTAATCTAATTACATATGTGGATTTATATGTATATATATCTCTTTTTTGTAAAAAGGATTTAGTGCTATTTGAAAAAAAAGTTTTTCAGAAAAGCCAATGATTTAGTTTTGAATTGTTTACGTAATTTTTTTTATATGTATATAAAAAGATATTGAGTTTCTTATAAGAAGACAGTAGAAAGTATTTAAAAAAACTATTACAAATTTTAAAGGAAAAAATCTATGTTTTTAAAATTGAAAATATATACACTAACCAAGTTTTGGAACACTTACATGGAAAATAAAAAATGAATCATCTAATTATGATCATTTAGTTTACATATAAATTGATATTTTGAGGCCCTTTAAAATGTAGTTTGATATGTTTGCTGATGTCTATACTAATTTGAAAGTTTTTAAAACGTTATGTAAAATTTGCTTGTAGTCAATCATGTATGTTCATTGAAAATCAATTTCTAACATCGGACAAATGGTTAATGAAACAAAAGTTTGTTAACTTTACGAATCAATTAAGCTTTGTTATATAACTACATATACCAATTGAAAGTATTGTCTAGTCGCCCCAAGTAGTGATTAATGCATGATGACAATCATAATATATACGAGTAGAATATGTTATGTAGCTAGTCTCCCTTAATTTCTTAAGAGTTTCCATACGGAATTACGGATCGATTAAATTGGTTTACGTTATTAATTAAATGAAAATTGAAACTTGATCTAAGCCCAAATGAAAACCCTAGCCATATCCAATTGAAAACTATGTGATATATATACTAAGTAAATAAAATAATTATGACCTGTACGTTCGTCTCCTAACTCTTTGAAATCGGAGCTTGTGTTAGTGTATGAAAATCCAACTCCAACGGGCGATTCCAGAAACAAAAGGTTTGCCTCTGTTATTACACATGTACACATGTTACATATAATGAATAGAAACATATATACATACAATTATTTTTGATAGTGGGAGTTGTATAACGAAAGCAAACTTGATTAGTATATATAAAGATAGAAACATATCGAAATGAACTAGTGAGTACGTACCTATGTTCCAAGAAAAACTGTTGAGATAGAGATTTGAACCTCTGTTGATCCGAAATGGTCCAATTTCCTCCGTAGCTCCATAAGCAATAGACGAGCAGCCCGGTCCTGTAGATTTAGTTACCTATGTTTTAAGTTAATGAACATATACACAATGATTGGTACGTTTTTCGCATCTTTACTTTTTTGTCAATCACATGCATTATATAGATTTAAATGTCGGTCAACATCGAAAAGGCTAACATAAACTCATATAAAATCCTTTATAAAGTTTCTTATATGTAAATCAAAGAAAATGGTCATACAACATAAATTAAAAGGTCACATTTTTCTTAAACTCCTAATTAAAATTTTTTTTTGCGGTGAGCCTTTTATACATGCATGTTTCTGTCATTCCTACCAATTGTTAAAAGGAGAAAAGTAATTGAAAAGTTGATGTTTGAAAGTAATAATAGGGTTAGAGATATATAGCTACATAGTTGTATATCCAATCTTATTTTTGCTTTCTCTTGTGGTCCTGAGACTGGATATGTATATGTAATTAGGATCTTCGATCTGTTGACCCTACCTTCAACTTCTGCCGGCTTTTGTTTATATAATTAGTAACAAAATTGAATATTTTGGTGATTAAGGAAATAAATAATGTTTCTTTCTTATATTTAAATTTTCTTTACCCAGATTTTAATTCGCATGTGACGTAATACATTTTTCTAGATTTAGTAAGAAGAGTCGGTTCTAATAAAAATGAGGATAGAAGCCATATTCGTACCACCCACTAGGGGTTACTTGTATGTTTCGGTTGGCATAGCATCAATGTTCAAAAAATCGTTTGGCGGTAACTAAGTGTTTTATAGAAAACTAACGATTAGGCGGATTATTCGAGGTCTAGGCGAGGCCTCGACATTAATGAATTATTGACTTATTTTATATATATTTTACATTTATATGAAATATTTTGGTTTTTGAATTTAATTATAAAATTATTGTAATGAATTATCAAAATTAGATATATAAAATAAAAAAATTAAACAAATTTGTTGATTTATATTAACATTATTACTTAATTTAACACATTTAGACTAATTTATATTGATTTAAACCAATTTAAAACAGTTTAAACCTACTTAAATTGTATAAATCAGTATAAATCGGATTTTAAGAAAATCGTTTCGGATGGGGCCGAGTTGCCGCCTAGAATTTAAAACAAAACTTTGACTAAAAATTTAGATTAATCAAAAATTAGTTTTAAAGCTTTTATATAATGTTAGCTTTTGTTAAGTTTTATCGGCTTTCAAATTAAAACCAATTATCGGTAAGTAAAGTGGTCAAAGTCCTTTGTATATTATTTATGTTTCATCGATTTTTCGATGCGAAATTTTTTCTCTGACACTATTCTTCGAGATAATGCTCTATATAACCATTGATCTCGATAGAACATTGTATCCGACTGACACCTGATATTGGATCATCTTATGGTTGTTGTTCCCACAATTGTCCACGGATGAGTGTGAAGAAAGGTGTTAATGAATGAAAGTCTCATATTGATAGTTAAAAAATTTAATAAACTAATATATAAACAGTTAGTACCAATACATTTATTGTTAATTAGTTTTAAGTTGGAATCTTATGATAAACCAAAATTTAATAGGGTTATATATTAAATATGTGCAGTTAACGGTTATTGATGTTTGGTCTAGTATAGTGTCCTGCCTAATGTCACATGTGTGATTGGTAATGATCGTATGTGCTGTCTTGAGCATCATTTATTTCTAAAGCACCAAATTCATAGCAATCAAGTTTTAATGATTTTTTAAAAAAATTACAGTTCCTGTAATAACCTATAGATGTACATGTGTTTTCTAGAGTTAAATATTCAAAGTAATTTTTTTGAGCTTTCCATAAAATCTACAGCAATAAAATCTAAAGTCACGGCAAAAAATCTACAGTTTTTTTTCTACCACAAATTTTTTAAAGCTAGAGTCATTACCAATCGGATCCATAATCAGATAATCTCTGTTCGGGAAGAAGTGCCATTTCTTGGTTGTTAGGTTTAATTAAATATGAAATGACAAAAGTATTCTCGTTTTCAACCTTTTAAGATCTGCGAATTTTACAATCCTTTTTCTTCGCTTTTTTTCCTTATGATTTCAGTGCTTTTTCTTGTGAATTTTAACCTAAACTTAACATATATATAACCTAATATGTGATTTTGAACTTAAAATCTACAAAACAATGGAATTTTTTCGAGTAACTGACCGAACAATATCAAATCGTCTAAGTCGCCGTTGTATGCTATTAAATGGCTGCGGAGAGTGCATTTTCGGACAGGGGATAGAAGCTATAACAGAGAATTCGCGTTGATTAAATGTTAAAACATATAAATACAAAGCAGTTCTGACCAAACCTTGAAAACTACTACCCCTAGATCAAAGTAGTAGTTTTTAATAATAGGCCACTATTGTTCATATTTCCCTTTATACTATTTTTTTTATGAGCTTGCCGCGGAAAAGATAGTGGACTAATGCTTTTATGTCGTTGTCATGCGCATGATCTGAATGAAGAGGATATGTTGACATAAGTGTTTGAGTATATTCCAATATTCCTGCAGGTCTAATTTAGTGAGAATTGTGGACTTCTGCTAAAAGATAATTGCATGTTTTCTTTTGTTTGTTTTTAACAAAAATTGCATGTTTCACTTATCAGAGTCATATTGGATTGTTGATGTTGTTTTGGTGGACATGGATTTGCGTTAATCACAATTAAAAATTGTGATACCGCATAAAGTAGTTGCCTTCATATATATTTTACTTTTAGCTAATTTAATTAAGAATAGTCATGATCATGAGATTTGGCGCCTTCCACTTTTAGTTGACGAAAAGATTTAGGATTAATATGTTTGTGTTGAGAAGAATTACAATTGACTAATTATAATGGAATACAAGCTATAACTGTATGTATTGATATAGTGACTGATTCTATATAATTTAACAAAAAGTATCTACAATTATTTTATTAACCTTAAATTATATAATCGATTTTGTAATATAGTAGTCTTAAACTTCTAGGATCGTAATCTTATCATCATCCAGATTCACAAGCAATTTGTGGGTGATGCAAATTATTGTAGAGAAAACAAAACTCAATTATTTTTATTTTTTTTTTTGTTAAAAAACTCAATTATTTTGTAGGAGAATACAAAAATCAGTTATATACACGATCTCAAGTACGTACCTACAAGGCTACAACTAAATAAATTTTAGGAGCAAGCAACTATATATGGCCAGTTAAGAATACAAAACTACAACGCAACAATAGTACCTTGTGGTTAAAAAAATGTATTGTGTGTGTTTTAAAGAAATATATAGTTTTTTTTTTCTGTTGCAACCTTCGCTTGTATAGTTAATTATATAGATTTATGTCCATAACTATTTTTTTTTCAAAAAATGTCCATAACTATCAATTATAGAGTCAATAACTTTTTTGGCTTAGTTTTCGTTATATGCCGAAATTGAGTGTTGTACACTTTTATACTGGATCCGAACTTGAATACAATGGTACATTTGGACATATATCAAGATATAACACCACTATTAATAAAAATATCTATTCATTCTTTAAAAAAAACAAATGAGTAGTTCGCATTAAAGTAATTATCACAGAGAAGATATAACACCAATATATGAAGATACACTAGAGATTCATGCATGTGTATATATCTGTGATTCTGTATGAATGGAGAGTGGAGACATAAAAAGGAATCTAACCTCCATTGAGCCAAAGAAGAAGTGGTTTAGTGTGAGGGGAAGAAGGTGACTCAGTGAGCCAGTAAAAGAGTGACCGACCGTGTGACTCGTTCACTGTCACATAACCCGAAAACTGTGAGAATCCTACTTTTGGTTGCCCTGGAAGTGCTTCGATCCTGTCCTCCTCTTGCTCTCTTGATGGTGATGATGATACTGTTGTTGATGCTGATGATAATGGTGATGATGAAAGCAGTAGTAGGAAAAGGAACAGACGTGTTCTTGCCATTTCTCCTCCTATCCTTTTCTTCAATGGTATTTCTTAGACCAATAGAATTGAATAAGACGTGTTACCTCAATACATGGCATAAATATATATACTAACATACACATCCCACACACACACACACACACATGTAAGTGTGTAATATATATGCAGGGCCGGCTCATCATTTTGATGAGCCCCGGGGCAAAGAAAAAATTTGTACCCCTAAAAGTCTATGTTTATTCAAAATTAAAAAATATTTAGAAAACATTATAAATAACTATTTTGTAAATTTTATGATGAAAAAAAATTTAACTGTTTTTGGACCCTTTTCAATCTATTTTTTATTAAAAACAGTTGAAAATTGTGTAAAATCTATAAATACACAAAAGATAAAAAAAATTTAACTGTTTTTGGACCCTATTCAATATATTTTTTATTAAAAACAGTTGAAAATTGTGTAAAATCTATAAATACACAAAAGATAAAAAAAATTAACTATAATTATACGGGGGACATAAGGTTGGACCCGGGACGGTCGCACCCATTGTCCCCCCTCCTAAGCCGGTACTGTATATATGTGTGTGTGTATGTATATATATACTTGTGTTATGTGTGGGAGAGACATAAGGAAAGATGGATGGGATTCGGAGGCTCTCATGCAATGTGTTAGCTGAATCATTCATTGCACAATGTGGGCCACTCTCTCTCCCTCTTTCGAGAAATAAAATTGGGCTTTGTGCAAAAGTAACTCAAAACTTGGAGTCAAACAGAAAACTAACCTTTTCTTTTGACTCATTTTTTTTTTTGAGATTTTCACCCCACACCTGCATTTTATCTACGAAAATGCCATTAACTTTTTTTTTTTTTGTTTTTCGAAAATGGCTTCTTTACTGTCTCAACCTCATCTTCTTCAATTATTTACAATAGTGCCACTACCATGAATAGTTCAACAACCTTGTACTAACTGTTTGGAGCTTTTAATGCCCTTTAATGCACGTAAATCTCTTTACACTCTCTCTGTTTCAATTGTTATGAACTAAAAACAACATTTCTTTCACTTTCTCTCCATATTCATCCAAAAAACTCAAGCTTTTGATTCAAAATATTTTATGGTTGACAGAGCCATATTTCTTTCGTTTTGACTTACGGTTGCTTTCGTTTGAGGTTCTGGGTGGTTGGAGAAGACCCTGTGTGCAAACGAAGTCATCTCACCTAGTTTAAGGTACGAATTTGAATTTTTTTCAAGATCTGTTCGCGTAGAAGACTTACTAGTAAGTCATCTGTATGTAGAAGACTTACTGATAAGTCTTCTGGTCAAACGGACGACTTAAACTAAGTCGTCCGGCTTTGTTTGTTAAAAAAAAAACTCCAGACGACTTATATATAAGTCGTCTACGAGAAACGGGCTAGTTTTGCATTTGACCGAATCGTGTCAGATCTTTGACTATTTCTGGACGACTTATAATTCAGTCGTCTCTGGGAAAGTTAAAATTTCAATATTTTATTAAACTAGACGACTTACGAGTAAGTCGTCTTAGGTTAGTTTTGTAATTGAAAAATAAAACTTCATCATTTAACTTTTACCAGACGACATAATATAAAGTCGTCCTGACAGAAGACTTAATTTAAAGTCGTCCGGGGAAAGCAAAGTCGTCCAGAATTTTTCCCAATTTTCTGGTCAAACCTTGCTTATCCCGGACGACCTTAAATTAGGTCGTCTAGCTGGACGACTTTCAATTAAGTCGTCTGGAGAAAGTTAAATTTCAAGTTTTATTTTTCAATTACAAAACTAACCTAGGACGACTTACGTTTAAGTCGTCTAGTTTGAATAAAATATTGAAATTTTAACTTTCCCAGAGACGACTGAATTATAAGTCGTCCAGAAATAGTCAAAGATCTGACACGAGTCGGTCAAATGCAAAACTAGCCCATTTCTCGTAGACGACTTATATATAAGTCGTCTGGAGTTTTTTTTAACAAACAAAGCCGGACGACTTAGAATTAAGTCGTCCCATTTAATTTTAAATTGCAAAAGTGACCTCTTTAGACGACTTACCTTTAAGTCTTCTGGATGACTTATTTCGAAGTCGTCTGCGGCAATGTTTATTGAACTTCTTCATTTTCTCTATATTTACTAATGTGTTTTATTTTGAATATTTGCAGATGATTTGTCAGTTACATGCAGTTTATGGAGAATGGTTGTTGAGAGATTGCCGTTGGGATTTTGTGGTTGATGATCTCAAAGGAGCAAAATTGTTTTTATTGAATGAAGATTCAACACATGCTGAACTTGTTGCAATGGCTCAAGAAGATTATAACCTGGACATGAGAACAGTGACTGTGGAGATTAGCTACTCATTACCAGCAGAAATGATGATGGCTCCAGGCAGTCCTCCCATTCATGTTACAAGTGATAGACAAGTTCGAAACTTGCTTGAGATACTCAAAACGCATAGAGTATGTCTTTGTGTATCAAGCCGCAGCAAGGTGGAAACGGTATCAGAGAAAAAGGATAATGATGAAGCTGGTGAATGGGAAGAAGATGTTGGTGATGATGAAGCTGGTGAATGGAAAGAAGATGTTGGTGATAATGATGAAGCTGATGAATGGGAAGAAGATGTTGGTGATAATGAGTTTGTTGAAGATGAAAATCAAGATGGGGAGGAGGAAAATGGGGAGGAGGATGCTGATAACTCTATTGTTGGTGAAACGGATCAGAATGGTGGGGATTACAGTCTTTATGGAAAGGTTCAAGACGAGGACGAGGAAGATGATGATAATATTTGTTTTGAAGAAATCGAAAAGACATATGCTAAGACAAATGCTATTGAAGGAGGAAAATCGGATGGTACCAGTATCTATGTCAACCAGAGTTTTGTTAGCAAGGATGCACTGCTTTCAGAGCTGCGGTTGGCAGCAGTGAGGGGTAGGTTTTCTTTCACAATATACAAATCAACGAAAACTCTCATTGTGGCAACATGTCGGGTTAGCGGTTGTGGATGGAAGATCAGAGCGAGTGTGAAACATGGGACAAACACGTTTTGGGTAACAAAGTATGTGGAAAAACATTTATGCTCAGTGGGAGACCGAATCGCTCAGCGGAGACACTGTACTCCGAAGTATGTTGGTAGTCTTTTCATTGATCGTGTTGGAATCATTGATGGGATAACTCCGCAGCATATCACTGATGCAATGAGGAACATGTTTGGCATGGAGCTTGATTACACCACTTCATACAGAGCACTGTTATATGCACAAACATTGGTGAGAGGATCAGCAGAAGAAGGGTATTCGCGTCTGGCATCATATCTCGAGCAAATCTCCATTGAAAATCCTGATTCTATCACGGCTATAGAACTTGATTCTATGAAAAGATTTAAGTATCTATTTCTCTCTTTTGGAGCTTCTATAAAAGGTTTTAAGTATCAGAGAAGGGTCATTGTGGTGGATGGAACTCACCTAAGTGGAAAGTATGGAGGTGTTATGTTAGTTGCAGCCGCACAAGATGGCAATTTTCAGATATTCCCATTGGCTTTTGGGATCGTGGATGCTGAAGATGAACCTTCTTGGGAATAGTTTTTCACAAAATTGGCTAGTTGTATATCTCATGACAAGCCTCTGGTGATAGTCTCCGACCGGCACGCGGCCATTAAAAGTGCGTGTGATAAGGTGTTTCCTTGGGTAACCCGAAGAATATGTTATTATCACCTTCAAGATAACATTGTCAAAAAGTTTAAAGGGAAACATCTCATGTACTTGGTGAAAGGGGCTGCTTATGCTCACACGGTTTACGATTTTGACCGGTACATGGCTGAGATACGGAGTGCAAACCCGGAACTTGCAACGTATTTGGAGAATGCCGACGCCAGCCTATGGTCAAGGGTTTATTGTAAGGGGAACATGTACAACATAAAAACAAGCAACATCGCTGAATCTATTAATTCCGCACTGAAGCGAGCAAGAAGATTTCCGATTCCGTTCCTGCTGGAGTTCATAAGGCAGAAGTTAGGAAAATGGTATTGGAAAAGGAGACAAGATGCATTGAGTCTCACAACTCAACATAGCCGGGGTGTTGAATACTTGCTTGCTGTTCGAACAGAGATAGCGGATACGATGACGGTCCAACCAATTGATGGATGGCGATTCTTTGTCAAAGGTGGCAAAATGGACTGTGTGGTTGATTTGGAACATGCAAAGTGTGATTGTGGTGTCTATGGAGTGGAGAAAATACCTTGCTCTCATGCTATAGCTGCTGGAACACATATTCGTTTGCATATCTCCACATTTGTATGTCCAGTGTACTCAAAGAATTATTTGTATGCAGGATACTCAGAGAATATATATCATATCGTGTCACAACATATTGAGGAACGAGAATGCTTTCCTCCAGACGTAAAGCGTGGTCCGGGGAGACAGAAGAAATCAAGATGGCAATCTTGGTTGGAGCTATCTAGGATGAGAGGACACAAACCCAGGAAGAAACACAGGGCAAGGAGATGCTCAAACTGCAAGGAAACTGGCCATACGAAACCACAATGTACACAACCAGTTGATTAGTTGTCCAGACGACCTAAATTTAAGTCGTCCAGTCTTGATTACCCGTCCAGACGACTTATATATAAGTCGTCCAGTGTTTCGTCTACCAGATAACCTTCAAGTAAGTCGTCCAGAAGACCTTCTACTAAGTCCTCCAGCGTATTTTATATTTAGACGACCTTCTACTAAGTCATCCAGTGTATTTTATTTTTAGACGACCTTCTACTAAGTCGTCCAGTGTATTTTATTTTTAGACTACCTTCTACTAAGTCGTCCAGTGTATTTTATTTTTAGACGAACTTCTACTAAGTCGTCCAGTGTATTTTATTTTTAGACTACCTTCTACTAAGTCGTCCAGTATATTTTCAATTATTGCGTGTGTGTGTGTCAAATTTTATGATTAACTTGAGAGATAACATATTATAATGGTAAGTCGTCTACAAAATATGAATATAACAAATAATAGAATTTAAAGTCGTCTACAAATATTAGAAAATAAAGTCGTCTACAAAGTCGTCCAAGTAGACGACTTACAAATACGTCGTCTGTAACAGGCAAGTTGGAAGACCTTCCAGACGACTTATTTGTAAGTCGTCCAGCTGGAAGACCTTCCAGACGACTTATAAGTTACAAATCTATATAAAATCTATACAAAATCAAGTTACAAATCTATACAAAATCTATAGAAAATCTATACAAAATCTATACAAAATCAAGTTACAAATCTATACAAAATCTATACAAAATCAAGTTACAAATCTATACAAAATCGTTAGAAAATCATGTTCAAATACAAAGAGAAAATCAAAGCCATACACAAATCTAATCATACATGCCCACGAACATATCACCATCCACATTTTCTTTCAAATGCTGATCAAGAAGCTCCGTCCATATATCCACTGCCATTTTATCCCTCATATTCTTCGCGTAGGCCCTAGCAAAGTCTTTAGAGTTAAAGGGGACCCCAAGAGCATGACATTCAATGTACTTTAGAGTGTACACGCCACAATCACCATTGTTGGCCGTGGGTACATCTTGTCTCTCATATGTGTATGGCTCCAACCCGTATTTGACCCGTATTTCGTCGGTGGCAGCGCACTCAACAAGCAGATGAAGGTATGCTGTCCCAGACGACTATGTGCCTCTTAGGGATCGATATCCAAATAGCAACCCAATGAGCGTTGTTCAAGTTCACTGGCGCATAGATATCATCAATGTCCTCCCCCCACACCTTGTTTGATTGGCAAAATGAAGGTATTGATCCGTCATAAAAATTCCACGCCCCACCAGGTAGAGCTCTTCCTAAACCTTTGTGATCGGGTACGGATAATTTGAAGAACTGATACTGGTCTCTCCAAGACTGGGAAAAGTTGTGATCCAGGAAGCACATTCGCTCGCTCCTGACAGCTTGTGGGTTCTCCTGATACCTCTGCCTCAGCACATTAATCCAAGCATCTATATGCTGCATATAAAATAATACAAGTTAGAAGATACCAGACGACTTAAATATAAGTCATCTGGAAAGTCGTCTACGTGGACGACTTTCCAGACGACTTATCAGTAAGTCGTCTACTTGGACGACTTTGTAGACGACTTTCCAGACGACTTATCTTTAAGTCGTCTGGTAAATATAAGTCGTCTGGAAAGTAGTCTACTTGGACAACTTTGTAGACGACTTTCCAGACGACTTATATTTACCAGACGACTTAAAGATAAGTCGTCTGGAAAGTCGTCTACTTGGACGACTTTGTAGACGACTTTCCAGACGACCTATATTTAAGTCCAGACGACAAAGATACAAGATAAGCAGAAGACTTACGCAGTCTTCCAGCCATTCTCTGGCAGTCCGGAGGATGTGATACCACCAAGTTGGTGATGTACGTGGTTTTTCATCATGCTTAGTGAAATAATGACTGCAAACAAAAACGCAATCACTTACGGATCAGAAATAATCAGTTTTGGTAGACTAAATCAAGCTATTATGGGTAAAGCAATCACTTACGGATCAGTTTTCAACCAACCAGCGAGTTCCTTCAACTTAGGTCTGTTTACTGGCTGAAATGGATTATAGGCTGCCACTTTATCTTTATTTTTCTCTGCCGTATAAGGAGATATCTGCGTGGGAGAAGGTTTCTTCGCTCGTTCACTCCTTGCACGCACAGAAGCAGTGGGAGCTATTTTGTCCAATACAACCAGGCTCGGTTCTTGTACGGTGGAAGCGACGCTCGGTTGTTGTACGGTGGAAGCGACGCTCGGTTGTTGATCGGTGGAAGCGACGCTCGGTTGTTGATCGGTGGAAGCGACGCTCGGTTGTTGATCGGTGGAAGCGACGCTCGGTTGGTCAGTGGAAGTGACAGCAACAATCTCTTTGGAGGAGACACCATCTGCTTTATCCGGCAAGATCTTGTTTCCCGCGTTTGCCTCATCGCAAATTTCTCTCTGCAATAAAAGTTGCACACTAGTTAACCCTGGGACGACTTAAATAAAAGTTGTCTGGACGTCTAGTTGACCATGGACGACTTAATTTTAAGTCGTCCATGGTCAACTAGTCATCCAGACAACTTACATTTAAGTCGTCCAGAGTCAACTAGTCGTCCAGACAACTTACATTTAAGTCGTCCGGAAAACTAGTTAACCCTGGACGACTTAATTCTTGTTGGGAGAGGATTTGATAACCTCGGATTGTTTGGATTGAGGGGTAGGTTGTTTCTTTTGAAGAGTAGGCTTTTTGGTTTGAGGAGTAGGCTTTTTGGTTTGAGGAGTAGGCTGTTTCTGTTGAGGAGTAGGCTGTTTCTTTTGAGTAGGCTGTTTCTATTGAGGAGTAGGCTGTTTGGTTTGAGAAGTAGGCTGTTTCTCTTGAGGAGTAGGCTGTTTCTCTTGAGGGGTTGTCTGATTGGTTAGAGGTGTAGGCTGTTTGTTACTAACCCCGGTTTGTTTGGCTTGAGGGGTAGCCTGATTGGTGACACCAACCTTCTTCTCCACAGCTTCCACCCTATCGGACAACTTCCTAATCTCCTTGATGCACTTCCTAAACCCTTCTTTCATGCAGTCAACTACCCCTTCTTTCATGCAGTCAACTACGTCCTTGAAAATATTTTCCAACTCCTCTCTAGTCACCCAACTAGCCTCTTCTCTAGCCTCTTCACTAGCCTCTGTAGGAGCCTCTGTAGGAGCCTCTTTACGAGCCTCTTTAGCAGCCTCTGTAGGAGCCTCTTTAGGAGCCTCTTTAGGAGCCCCTTTACGAGCTTTCTTCAGAGGTCTTGGATTGTCTTCCTCCTCCTCCACCACAACCATCTCTATCTCTTTGGTTTTCTTAGTACCAGTGACTTCCCAGCAATCCTTGGTCCACTTCCACGGTCTCCGATCATACATGACTTTAATGATGTTCTCCGCGGGCACGTCCTCAACCTCAGAGTCCCATTTTGGCCACATTTCACTAATGTCCTTCTCAACAAAGTTGATCACACGGGTCTGCAGTAAATAGAAGAATCGAGTTAGATATTTGAAAAAAAGACTAAATAGACGACTTAATTATAAGTCGTCTGGTAAGTCGTCCAGCTGGACGACCTTCCAGACGACTTAATTAAGTCGTCTGGAAGGTCGTTCAGCTGGAAGATCTTCCAGACGACTATATATAAGTCGTCTGGATGGTCGTCCAGCTGGAAGACCTTCCAGACGACTTATATATAGTCGTCTACTAAGTCGTCCAGCTGGAAGACCTTCCAGACGACTTAATTAAGTAGATACATGTCTCAAGATAGCTTCTTTCATTGATCTGCGGCCTCTGCTGCCCCCGTAAGCCAGTATCGGTGGAGACGGACTGTTTCCTCTGGGACCACCAATACTAGCACCCAATTCCGGCATAGCTGTGTACACCCAGACCTGAAGAACTTGTATAAACCCATCCACGGTGTAACAACCAGTAATATCTTTGTTCCACAAAGAGTCCATCAGCATCTTAAACGCGACTCTCCCCCATGGATAATTCTCAAACCGTTCTAAATTCATCACTAGCCTTGCCAGACTAGATCGTGTAGCGGTTGAAAACTTTCTCCCTTCAATGAATCCAGTGAAGATGGAAAGGTACGCGAGCCGCTTGCGATCTTCCGTGGACCAATCCTCGCATCTCTTCAGTGCTGCTATTATCTGATCAGTAGTTGGCCCAGCTTCCAGATGAACTCCCAGCATCCCCCAGAAAGAAACCATCTCTTTGGTAACTTCACATTTTGGTGTCTCAAGGTCCTCGATGTACTCGCAGTCTAGACCAGTGAGGTTTTCAAACTCTAACAGTGAAAACCTCAAAGGTTCTGGAACAATGAGAGACCACATCTCATACTTCTTCTTAATGTCCAGCTTGAAACTGAGCATGTAGTGAACCAGCCTTCAAGCCCAACCAAATCCCTGCTCCTTGAACTTGATGAAAACTCCCAAACTCGACTCCTTGAGCTCTTCAAATTCGTCATCAGTAAGAGCTTCCCTAAGAGCAGTATGCAACTTGTTATTATCCGTATGATACGAAATGCTATTGTGGGCTTCTGGCTCTTCCCCTAATGTGTATAACCTACGGGGGAGTTCTGGAATATCCATCATTTTTGTCTGCAAAATAATCAAAGACAACAATAGAGATAAGCTAAACAAGCTAAATCTAACAAGAACACACAGAAAAGTCAGAACACAAGCTAAATCAATCACGCCTTAATTGTAACTCCAGACGACTTAGTAGACGACTTAGATATAAGTCGTCTGGAAAGTCGTCCAACTGGACGACTTAGTAGACGACTTATATTTAAGTCGTCTGGAAAGTCTTCCAACTGGACGACTTATATTTAGGTCGTCTACTAAGTCGTCCAGTTGGAAGACTTTCCAGACGACTTAAATTACAAGTCTTCCAGTAGAAAAATTAAGCGGACCTGATTAGTAGCAGAAGGAGTACTCGTCATTGCGGTTATAGATCTGAATAAATAAACGTGAAACAGTGAGAATGAGTAAATTGATAGAGACAACGTTTTATGTTCATCTTTTCCTCGAGATTGATGACTTACCGGCGTTAAGGTTTACAGAGAAACGGCGCTACGGTTTACAGAGAAGAAGCGGCGGCGCTAGGGTTTAGAAGAAGCGGCGGCGCTAGTGTTTAGAGGAAGCGGCGGTGAGATAATGTTGGTGAGCACGGTGGAGAGGGCGACGGTTTGTTCGGAAATAGTGGAAGCGGCGGCGCTAGGGTTTAGAGGAAGCGGCGGCGCTAGGGTTAGAAGAAGTGGCGGCGAGAACGGTGAGAATGAAGTGAGATAGATAGCCGACGTTGAGGACGATGGTTTGTTCGGAAATAGTGGGAATTCAAATCGCCTTTGATATCGCCGGTGAGAGAGAACTGTTAGGTTAGGGTTTCTAAATTTCGCGAAAAATGAACAAAAAAAAATCACCTTATATATTGGGTAAATAATCCGGTTAGCTTTAAAAGTACGTTGGTAAAATTTAAGGTTTGGTCCGGTTTAGACGACTTATTCTGGCTCATAATGTACATCAGACGACTAAATATTTAGTCGTCTGTTTACAGAAGACTAAATATTAAGTCGTCCCAGACCCTACAATGAACCCCTAAACTAAAATGACTAAATTAACTAACTAACCACGTTATAAAATCAAATTATACTTCAATAGTGTTTACTATACACAGAAATGAACACGCTTATGTAATTTTTAAATTTTTCAAAAACGGTTTTAATGCTTTCCGAAATCTAACCCTAAGAACATATACAATACTACAACATATGTTGATGAAAGTTAAACTAAAGAATATCATGACTCACTACTTTCACTCATCTATGCTGAAAACAATTGAAATTTGTTATATCTTAATTTATATCTCTTAATACATATGTTAATTACATAATTCCCATTTTTCACTTATCAAAATATTTTTTACAAAATTTTTAAATTATGTTTAAGAATAACTGTCCAGACGACTTTCGAGGGGTAGAAACGTAAAAAAAATTCTGTTTTTTTGTTTGTTCACAAGGGGATAGTTGTAATTTCAATAGTCTTTTATGTTACTTTTGCCTTTGACCCAAGTTGGGGTATTCTTTTGGGTTTGACTCCAAGTTTTGAGTCACACTTGGCAATTCTCCAATAAAATTAGGTATAGTAGTTTAACATTTTAACCAGTTTACAAGTTTTGTTATTTCAGATATACCAAATTTCATGCGTCGTCTTTATTTCAATATAATGTTTTAATCATACAATCCATTATTTGCTGCGAGAAATAGCCAGGCTTGATTTTTTTTTTGTCACAAAGCCAGGCTTGATCATTTAGAATTAAAATAAGGAAAATATATTTTGGTTGTAAAAAATATATTTCTTCAACAATGAGATATATATTACGAAAAAAACTTAAAGGCCATCGAGCTGATAATTTTAAATAATGAAAATACTATAATATGACAGTAGTGGTTTTTATTTAACTAACAATTATTGTATTGTTGCGATTGGGTCATCCTCACTAATATTTACTAAAAGAATATTTTGAATTATTCCCTTTAGTTCTTATTTTGGGTAAAATTATATATTCTAGTGTTTTCATGTAAAATTTGGAAATAACTAAAATTTAAGTAGCTAACTCGTTAAAATTTGTATACAGTTTTTTTAAAGCTAAATAGTAAACATAGTCAAAACTGGCTTTTACAAGACATCAAAAATCCACCAAAACACGTAATCTACGTCTTTAAATACTATGGCGGCCACATAACACAATGATGATCTATATAGTATATAATTTGTAAGGTTTTATATATTATTTATAAAAGTTTATAAGAATCTATTGTACATACATAATAAGTTAATAACCTTATACTTCATGTGGTGGTATTCCAGTGGCATTCGAGGGAAATAAAAATTCAATACTGCGAAATTCTGATTCGATCCTCGCTGGCTACCAGGATTGTTTTAAATAATAATATACAGCTGCTGCGGATTTCATGGGATTAGTCAATTGATCTTAGTCACCGTTTCCCCATGATCATCAAAACAAATTTTATATATAAATCATTTATATAGGATAATTAAGAAATATCTTATAAAACATTATAGAAGTTTTTAATTTATTTATAAAAATATTTATAATAGTTTATAAATCATTTTAATTATAAGGGTTTAGAAATCACATGAATATGTATGATACATAACTTAACATTTATATATTTTATAAGAACTTTATAAATCATTTTAAGAGAAAAATATTTATAAGAGTTTATAATTTTTTTAACAAAATAACTATTTATTAGCGTTTTATAAATCTTTTATTAAGTTTATTAGCATCTATAATGGTTTATAAATAATTTATGGAGATTTATAAATATATTTTTAACTGTATAAATATACATACAAAAGGTTTACAAATCATACTAACTCATTTATAAAAATTTATAAATTATTTATAAGTATTTATAAATCACATATACTGATTTATAAGTTACTTATAATAGTTTATAAATCATTATTAAGAGTTTATAACTATTTATAAGGATTTCTAAATTATTTGATTTTTTAAGATATTATCTACTTATAAATTTATTTCCACATATACATTTTTTTTACTTAGATCCAGTTCTTTTAGGTATATAAATCATTACAAATTTGTGTATGCTTTTTAAAGTTGTAACACGACTTGTAAAATGCAGTTTTGCGTAGTTTAGATAATTTCATAAGGTTTTTAAATGTGTCAAATATAATGTACATATTGTTACAATGCTATTAAAGCTCTTATAACATACTTTAGAAATATTATTATAATATTTATAAGTTCTTATAAACTGGTTTTTAATTGTTTATAAAAAAAATGTTTTTAGATTTGTATAATCATTACAATGCTATATAATTTTTGTTGAATAAATAAGATTTTTTTATAAGGATTTGTAATAAAAAATTGAAAGATCTTATAATTGTTTTGATAACACTTTACAGAATCATATAGAACATTTACGTCAGTGATCTCATCAAAGTTCTGAACTTCTATTGGGTGAAGCATTCTGCAGCTAAATTTATATAATAAAAAAAAACAAAACTGCAACAAAGAAAACTGTAAACTAAAATCTTCACGAACATAACCAAAAACCAAAAACTTGAATTTGAGGTTCAAGCCGTACGGTTGTATTATGATTATGTCACTGGTGGTTTAAAGAGAAGCATATTTGTTAGTCAGTAAGGAAGCAGAGTTTGTAAGATTGATACGAGAACTATTATGCGCTTAAAGCACGACGATGTTTATGGGAATTATGGTTTAAAGCTTATGATGGTAGAAAAAACTTTGAGGTGGAAGAAACGCACCGTTTTGGGCTCTGAGGCGAAAATTTAGGCGACTAGGGTTTTGCTTGCTCCTTTGTCACGCAAGCTCTCCGGCGGCGCTATCATGTCTCCGACGGAGGCAGTGGCGAATTCGGAGGGGCTGATGGGTGATTCCAGTCAGTCTTTTCCGAGGTTACAGACAATTCATGGTTCTCAGAAGGGTTCGTGGGTGAACGCAGTGGAAGGTTCAAAGGTGTTGAAAAAATACGATGTGGAGGTTAAGTTGATTGATGGGATGGGTTCAGTGGAGGTTCCGGAGGAGGTGTTCCAGGACGCTTCTCCTCTTCTCATTGGGAAATTTTTGGAGAGAGTTCCACATATAGCTAAGGTGCATGCTATTGTGAACAAAATATGGGCTTTGAGTGATAAATCTCAGATGATTGATGTCTTCGAAGTTAACTCAACTACAATGAAGTTTCGAATCGCAAACCCTACTGTCAGGAATAGAATCCTGAAAAGAGGGATGTGGAATCTTGCGCAGGTCCCTGTGGTTATGTCCAAATGGACTCCTATGGTAGAGGATGCTCAACCAGCTATGCAATCAATACCACTTTGGGTGCATCTTCGCAATGTGCCTATGGACATGTACTCGTGGAAAGGTCTCAGTTTTGTTGCTAGTCCAGTTGGCGTTCCGGACAGATTACATCCAGAAACAGCACAATGTCTTAATCTTAAGGTGGCAAAGATATTTGTCAAAGCTGATTTGACTAAACCTCTGCCCAAAAAGATGAGTTTCAATTTTCATGGCAAGGAAACTGTTGTCGAGTACACTTTCCCTTGGCTACCATCTAAATGCTCTAACTGTGACAAATGGGGTCACTCGGTGAAAGCATGTCTAGCAGCTCCAAAAGGCCTCACAGAGGAAACTATGGAGAAGATTAATGTAGTGGAGGTGGATCAGCAGATCGATGTTGAAAAGGATAATGGAAGTATGGAACTTTCAGTAGAGCAGACAAAAATGGAAGGAAAGGGACAAGAAAGGGAACTAGTGAATGATCTGGTTCAAGAGGCTCATTATGAAGGGACAAAGAATAATGATGTAGGAAAGTATATTGAAAGTGAAACAGATTCGGTGGAGAAAGGTTGGTCTGAGGTGCATCCATCAAAGGCCAGTCGAACTCCAAGCCCAAAGAAAAATTCGGAACATGAACAATTATCCATTCTCTCGAAGACGAGGTTCTCTGTTCTTAGTCTAACTGAGGAAGAGGATAAAGAGGATGATGAACAGAAGGTAGTGGAGAAAGAGGAAGAGGGGGAAATAGAGGACAAGGAAGATGAAGTGAATACAGTGGAACATGTGACCGATGGAGTCAGAACTGAAGAGGGCGAGATTGTTGACGGGAGTGCAGACTCTACTGACGTTCACAGTGAGCATGGTATTGAGATTTCTACTGAGGCGGCTAACTCAGATAAGATCTCTCAAGAACAGGAGGTTACACTACGACAATCTCTTCCTAGAGGGTCGAAGAATAATCACAAATATTTATCTGATGTGTCTGTTCAAAAACAAAGGGATGTGAACCCCTCTGGAATGAACAAAAAGAAGACTCGTAAAACGCAATAATGTCTGGATTTTCCTGGAACATTAGAGGTTTTAATAAAAAATCTAAGCATTCTGTTGTTTGGGAGTGGTTACGAGGAGGATCCTTTCAGTTTGGGTGTCTGCTTGAAACAAGAGTTAGAGAAGGTAAAGCGATGGAAATAATGTCCTCTGTGTTTCGGGATTGGTCTTACCTGTCCAACTACGAGCACAATAGGCTAGGAAGAATTTGGGTGGTCTGGAGTCCACAAGTCAGAGTTACCCCTTTTCTTAAAAGCGATCAAATTGTAACTTGTTCAATTTTACTGGAGGGAGCAGATGAAGAGTTCTTTTGTTCCTTTGTTTATGCAGCAAATGGAATAACAGAAAGGAAGGAGCTTTGGGCTGATCTAAAATGTCATGGTGATTCTCCAATTTTTCGTGGCAAGCCATGGATCATAGTTGGAGATTTCAATGAAATTTTGGATATTGAAGAACATTCAAACTATGAAGTTGCGCAAATAAGTCCTCCTGGTATGCATGATTTTCAGACCTTGGTACGTCACTGTTCTTTACTGGATATGTCTTATCAAGGATCAAAATTCACATGGTGCAATAAGAGATCGAATGGTTTGATATGTAAGAAGCTGGATCGTGTCCTTATGAATGATATTTGGATGCAAAAATACCCTCAATCTTATAGTGTATTTGAAGCTGGAGGTTGTTCGGATCATATGAGATGTCGGTATAAAATCATGGCTGATGTTTTCAAACCAAGGAAACCCTTCAAGTTTACTAATGCAGTTACATAAATGGCGGATTTTCTCCATGTGGTGGAACAATACTGGAACACAACAGATGCATTATTCAAGTCTACTTCTGCATTGCATCGTTTCTCCAAGAAACTAAAAGCTCTAAAGCCTATGATCAGAGAACTGTGTAGGAAGAACATTGGTGAGATATCAAAAAAGACAAAAGAAGCGTACACTCAACTCTGTGCTGGCCAGTTGCTTACACTAACAACCCCCACTACACAACATTTGGAGGAAGAAGCTAGATTATATGACAGATGGAGTTTTCTCTCGGGTTTAGAGGAAAAATACCTCAGTCAAAGAGCTAAGCTTCATTGGTTAAAGGTTGGAGATGGTAATAACAAGCAGTTTCATCAAGCTGCTCAGATCCGGCAAGTGAGAAATGCCATCAAGGAAGTTCAGCGAGGAGATGGAACTTTAGCAAAAACTCAGGAGGATATTAAGACAGAGGCTGTGAACTATTTTAATGGGTTTATGGCTCAGACGCCAGAGGATTATTTGGGAGTTTCGATGGAGGTGGTTAAAGACCTGCTGGGGTTTGAATGCGATGAGGGAGAACAAAACATGCTAACACATGAGATATCTGAAACAGAGATTAAGCAGGTTCTTTTTGCAATGGCAAGCGACAAATCCCCTGGACCGGATGGTTATACTTGTGAGTTCTATAAATCTGCTTGGTCTATTGTTGGAAGAGAATTTGTTCTGGCAGTCCAATCCTTTTTTGAGTTTGGCTTCCTTCCCAAAGGTATCAATTCTACAATTTTGGCTCTCATCCCTAAAAAGGTGAAGCAAAGCAAATGAAGGACTATCGCCCTATCTCTTGCTGTAATGTGGTGTATAAGGTAATCTCGAAGATATTGGCTAATCGTTTGAAGAAAATTCTTCCAAATTCCATATCAGCTAATCAATCAGCTTTTGTAAAGGATTGGTTACTTATGGAAAATGTCCTCCTTGCTTCAGAACTGGTGAAAAGTTATCATAAGGTTTCGGTTTCCCAGCGATGTGCTATGCAAATTGATATCTCAAAGGCCTTTGACTCTGTACAATGGTCTTTTGTGCTCACTGTGCTCACTGCTATGAGAGTTCCAGATAGGTTTGTTCATTGGATCAGGAGGTGCATTGAGATGGCGTCTTTCTCTGTCCAAATCAATGGAGAATTGGCTGGTTATTTTCAAAATAAAAGAGGGTTGCGCCAAGGATGTTCTTTATCTCCTTATCTCTTTGTGGTGTGTATGCAAGTGTTATCAAAAATGTTGGATCGAGCGGCTGCGACAAAGCTCATTGGTTTTCATCCTTATTGCCAAGGTATTAACCACACACACTTGTGTTTTGCGGACGATCTCTTGGTATTCACAGATGGAAAGAAGAATTCTATAGAAGGAGTCCTAAAGGTTTTCAAGGAATTTGCGGAATACTCGGGCTTGAAGATTAGTCTGGAGAAATCCACTCTCTTTATGGCTGGAGTTCAGGAAGCTGATCAAAATGAGATATTAGAAAGCTTTCCCTTTGCCGCAGGAACACTTCCGGTTCGATACTTGGGGCTACCGTTGCTAACCAAGAGAATGACTGTTGCAGATTATACTCCCTTGATTGAAAGAGTCAGGAAGCGCATTACTTCATGGACGGATAGAAATCTCTCATTTGCTGGGAGGCTTCAGGTTATTGGGTCAGTGATACATAGTATTACTAATTTCTGGATGACTGCTTTCAAACTTCCAAAGCAGTGCATAGCTGAGATAGACAAACTTTGTTCATCTTTTCTCTGGTCCGGTCCTTCGCTGAATCATAATAAAGCGAAAATAGCTTGGTCAGATGTGTGTAAACCTAAAGAAGAAGGAGGCTTAGGTCTTAGATCGCTGGCTGAGGCAAATCTCGTTTGTTGTCTTAGGCTTATATGGAGAATTCTCACAGCAAAAGCGTCTCTATGGGTTCAATGGGTGAAGGTTTATCTCATTCGAAAAGGTTCTTTTTGGAGTGCAAATGACAGAAGTTCTCTTGGATCCTGGATGTGGAAGAAGTTGCTCAAATGCAGAGCTATAACAGAAGGTTTCACAAAGGTTGATATCCAAAGCGGTTCTGAGACATCATTTTGGTTTGACGATTGGAACCCGTTAGGGAAGTTGATCAATATAACGGGTGTCAGGGGGTGCATTGATCTCGGCATTAGTATTGATGCCACTGTGTAAAAGGCTATTCAGACCTACAGACCGCGAAGACACAGAGCTGAAATGCTTATACAAATCGAAGACGAAATACTTCTACTCAGAACCAGAGGACTCACATCTTTGGGTGATGTTCGACTTTGGAAAGGAGTAGGAGATACTTTTAAAAACTTTTTCAACACGAAAGCTACCTGGCTTCTCATTCGATCTCCTACTCCACATCGCGACTGGCATAAGGGTATCTGGTTTGCTTCTGCAACACCTAAATTCACCTTTGTAACTTGGATTGCAGTGCATAATAGGCTGGCTACAGGGGACAGGATGGTGAAGTGGTACCCTCAAGCTGATGCTATATGTGTTTTCTGCAATGCCATGGAGGAGACGAGGGACCATCTCTTCTTTGAATGTACTTTCTCGAGTGCTATATGGAAAGGGCTGACTTCAAAGCTCCTGGGAAACCTCTACTCAAGCAACTGGTCCACACTACTAAGGTTGATGGTCGACAAAAGACAGGACAAAACTCTACTATTTCTTCTTCGGTCAGTGTTCCAGTCAACTGTCTACACGGTGTGGCGGGAAAGAAATGGGCGAAAGCATGGTGAACTGTCACAAACTGTGACACAGATCGAGAGCTACATTGAAAAGCATATCAGAAACAAAATCTCCACGATCAGGTTGCTGGGAAGAAAAGGACATGAGGACACTATGAGAAGATGGTTGGAAGCTCGATAACACATTGTTTTTTTTTCTGAAGCTTTGTTAATCTAGATTACAAATAGAAAACATGATGCATTCATTGTAAAAATGGTTTTTTGAGTTGAATAAATTTAACATTCTTTCAAACAAAAAAAAAGCTTATGATGGCTTTCAAAGGAAGAGGCAAGATACTCATCTCCACTGTTTGTGCGGGAAACGGTAAATACATGTGAAATGCGGGCTTAGCAAAGACGTCTTATTAATGGTCGAAAGAACGTACGGACGGTTACAAGGTAAAGAATCGACTAAACGGAAGACCGGAGCTCGAGAGCGTCGGTCGGAAAAGTACAGAACGGTGCGAATATATATAAGTGAAAACCCTAGTTCTAGCCGTTCTTCTCTCTATTTCGGATCCCCTTTCCGTTGTCGTTCGTCCCCTATTTATAGCCGTCCTTCGTCCTTTTGTGACCTAGTTCGCGTCGTGCTAATGGGCTTTAGCTCGTTGGGCCGGGTTTCGGCGAGCGTCCGTTAAGCCGGCTTCGCTTGGTCGCTGATGAGCGACCAAAAGTACTCTGGGGCCGCGCCGAGACTTTGGCGTCTCGAGCCGTTAAGTCGAGCCGTGTTCTTATGGAAACGGGCCTGGGCATCTGTCTTTTGGGCCCTGAAGGGATGGTCGAATTCATCCCTTACAGTAAGTCCCCCCAATTCATCGAAGGGTGACGTCGTGTCGGGTTCGATGAATTTGCAGATTTGTGGGTTCGAGAAGACAGATGGCTGGAGTGGCATTTCCTTTGTCAAGAGATGAGCGGAGGGACACGAGAGATTGTATCTCTGCTTAGTTAACCCGAGCCTCGGTTATTTCCGAATGGGGTCGACGCGGCTCCTGGATTCGGATGTCGAAGAGGAGTTGAAACGTCGCAAGGATCCAACCGGTTATCGAGATGCATTAAAGAGGGGGGCGCGTAGGTTTCAAGCTCTCTTTAGTGAGCTTTCGAGGCCCAGGCCGGCCCATTTGGGGGTAATGATTACGCCTCGAAAGTTGCACGCTTCTCCTCTCCTATAAATAGTCCGCCCTTCCTCACTTCTTTCATTCTTCTTCGCACACCCAGGTACATTCGCTCTCTTCCTCCACTTCTCCCTCTAGGTTTGTTTGTAGAATTATATAGCGATATGTCGTCACGCGGAAGATTGTCTCGGGAGCAGAAAGGGAAGGCCGTCGCGTCGTCACCCAGCCCTGCGAGGGATCCCGATGGGACTCCCATCGAGGATTTCGACCTCATCCATCGGAAGGCGATGATGGATACGGTCAATTTGGACCTCCCTCAGCGAGTTCTAGTTTCCGATTCTGCGCGCCTTCTTCGCGAGGAAACGGCCGCGCAGGCGCGGGCGTGTCCGAGTTACGGTCAGGGGGTGCGAGGAGTCGATCCCATGACCCTGTGCCAATATGCTATTATCCGGGAGGGATTTTCGAGGAACTCCCAGCTCTCTCTCCCGAGCTCCTCCGTTCCCCAGTCGTGAGGGGTCAGTCTTGGGGAAACGTCAACTCGACGACGTCGTGCGCGGGAAGCGTGAAGGTCCTTCTCCGGAAATATCACGGAGTTGGAGTTACTTTTCTTATCCCCACCCCGGAGCAGAGACCGTGCTCGCCGCCGCTCGGGTATCAGTGCGTCTACGAATCTTATTTCCAAGACTATACGAAGCTCTGGTTTCCAATCCCTCGCATGGTGACCGCGTATGCGAGACGTCGAGACGGGGCAATCAGCCAGATGCTGAATGGCTCGTGGCGTATAGCGGTCGCCTTGATGGTGATGGCGGCTGAGAAGAACGTTACTTTCTCCGTTCCGCTTTCGAGGAGCTGACGTCTATCAACCCTCAAGCAGAGGGTCTCTGGGTGATGAAGATGCGGCCCAACTACAATGTGTTGGGAGGAAGCCCGAATAAGACGTCAGACTGGCAGAGGGCCTACTTTTTCATTAAGTCGGACGAGTTTGCCTTCGAAGATCCTCCTGGAGATAGCTATCGTGTGCTCTGGAATGCGATTCTCGGTAGACTACTTATTTCTTCTTTGCAAAGGTCTTGTATATACTGACGACCTCGTCTCTTTCTTCTTTTGTTTTTGCAGGCGATCGTCCGACTTCTCGCGAGTATCCGGAGGAATTCTTAGAAAGTGCTCGGGCTGTTGGGAGACTCGACACTGAGAATTGGGGCAACATCTCGAGAGCGAGGATTCGTCGCTGTATCGACCGCATCTCTAGAAGTAAGTCTCGCCTGCTATCTTGCCTGTTCGGCTTTTTCTCTTTCTTTTTTTTTTTAATTATCCTTGTCGCTTTTTCAGGGGATTGGAATTCGAGTTACCTTCCCTCGGAGAATACAACGAAGAGGTGGATTTCCCTTTTCGGCAGAGAGGAACAAAAGAGGATCATCGAAAGGCGGAGGATGAAAGGGCTTCCCGTCCTAAGCGTTTTGATCGCTCCTCGGCTCGACGTCCCGAGACACGGGCCCGTGGATCCTCCCAGGGAGGCGGAGGCTGCCGAGGGAACTGCCGAGAATGTGGAACTCCCGGTTCCCTCCCCGGTTGATGACACAACTGTCCCGCCTCCGAAGAAGAAGAGCAGGAAGAGGCCGCGCGATGACTCGGGGGTTGCCGAGACGCGTGAGACGGTTCCCGAAGAAACCGTCGTCGTCCAGCTTTCGGACGAGACCGGATCGTCGAGGGAGGCCAAGAAGAGAAGGACTGATGAATCTCCCCCTCTCGAGCCGGAGGAGAACGTTCCCGCTAGTCCCGGGCAGGAAACCAATGCCGGTGGGAACGAACCGGATACCGCGCCTCCACCTGCTTCCACAGGGATAGACGATACCAACTCGGCGGTTCCTCCGGTTCGTTCTAACTTGGAGACGAAGAAGAAGAAGAAAAAGAAGAAGAAGGTGGGAGTTCGCGACGACGCCCAGGACGCTCCCGAAGCCTCGGATATAGCGAAGGACGGCGCCCCGACAATGTCCAAGGTCAAGAGACCTATTTTTCCCGACCGTGTCTCGTTCTCCTACGAGGGTCCGGCTCCACTCATCTATGCTCCGCTGAAATGCGCCGAGCTGATTAGCCAGATAAGGAGTGAACCCAGATCTCTTCCCCTGGCACCCGATTTGGTTTTTGGGGAAGAGTACGCTGACGCGGCGCGAACGAGGCTTCTGGTAAGTATCCTCTCGGGTTTCCTCCTTTGGTTTGCAATTTCGAGTTGCTGTTTGATGAGTGTCTTGTGTGCGTCTTTCGCAGGGGGACGGAGACATGAACGCTGTCATCGAGAGGTACAACACCGCGTTAAAGGTGTCGGTTGCCGAGGCGGAGAAGTTTCGGAAGAGGGCGGCCGCCAAAAACAAACTTCTCCGTCGGAAAGAAGCAGAGTGGGAGAGCGCCCTCGCGGGAGAAGCCGTCAAGAAGAACAGAGCGATCGATCGTAGGCGGTTTCACCAGAAACGAGCCGACACGGCAGAAGCTGACCTCGCCGCAGCTTGCTCGAAGATCGCAAGCATGGATCGGGAGATGGCCGTCCTGAAAGAGGCTGCGAAGCATAGGGAGAATGAGCACAAGAGGGAGCTGAACCGTCTGCGGAGGTCGCGGGTTCTGGAAGTCACGAAGGAGCGGGTCAGGGTACAGACGGTGATGATTGCTAAATGCAATCGCCGTTTTGACAACATTCGGGACTATCAGAACCGCTGTGAGCTGTTCGATATGGATCGACTGCTCCTGAGCCAGGCCTTCGGGACGAAGAGGTGCCTGGAGACTTTGAAGGCTGGTGGAAGCGACATCCCGCAAGGGACGATCGACATGTTCGCGGATCAAGAGAAACGTCTCGAGGGGGAAGCCTTGAAGCTTGATGTCGGCAGTATCGCCGACGCGGATCTGACCCTATCTCCGCTGGTCCTTGCTTCTCAGTTCGTCGACGAGCGACTCATGGCGGGGCTCGACCAGTTCGGCTCGAACATTGAGATAATTGATGCCAACGCCGTCTTGATGCTTCGTACACCAACCGCTTCCCGTGAGACGTCCTTCGCCGAAGATAACGTTGATCCTCCTTTGGCAAAAGATCCCTCTCAGGTGTCGGGAGCTCGGGACCCCGTACCAGAGGACGCGATCCACGAGGAGCCTGCACCCGTCCTGATAGGCGAGGAAACTAATGATGTGGTGTCGTCTGACTCGTCTTTGAGTCAACAGGGAGACGCGACCGCCGAGGACGATGATGGCAACACGGTCGAGGAACCGGACGAGAGTGAAGAAGGATCTCCGCGTCGGGGCATCAGCGAGGAGCCGCCGAGGGACCCGGAAGATGTCGTTGCGAATCCTTTGGATGCGAACGAGGAGGCTGCTTGGATTAATGGGGCGCGCGAAGACGCTGAGGAAGTTAGAGTCGATTAAGCGAACCTTCGTCTTCCTTTTTGTGCTTGTCTTTTTGTAATTCGGTTCTTGTAATGATCTGTACTCTCTTGTTCTTTTTTTTTTTTTTAAAATCCGAATGACTTTTTCTTTTATATATATATATTTTTTGCTAAGTTTTTTTTTTACTGCGATTACTTGGAAGCTTACTTATGTCGAACTGGATCGTAGACCGACCGTTAATTCGCTGAAGTTCCATTTTTTGCGTAAAACTTATTGATGCCGTCATAAGGCTTTCGACCATTCGTTCAGTCAAATCTTACAATTTTAGGGGTACGGAAGTGTTTGACTTTTATTACCAAATCTCGGAGGTTCGGATTTGTGATGACAATAAAAGAACATTCGTACATTGCATGCATTTGTCATATTTTTTTTTGGAAATGACGACGGTTCCTCGTCGAATCTTGGTATATTCCGAAGCATTTGGTTGGCCAATCCTTGCTTCGTGAATTTGATGATGAGATGGAATCATCATTTCAGTCGTTTTGACTAAGATCGTGGTGTGATATGATCCCCACGAGCATTGGTCTGATCGGGACGTGCTCGGTGTAAGGATCCGAGTGCGGATGCATTGCGTCGAAAGACCGGAGTCCTCGAGGGTATTCACCGTTGTCTCGTGAAGCAACTGTTTGCTCATACCCGGGTTTGTTACCTCGTAGGATAGTTGCTTATTTTTAGTTATAGCTGCACCCGTAAGGGCTGCCTACGTACCCCGTTAGAGGATCAAGCCATTCGTAGTTCGAGGAGGGGGGGCGCCGAGTAAAAGTAGCTGGTATTGCGCATTTACTCGGCCGTTACGGCTGAACCTGCGAGGGGTGCATACGTATCCCGAGGGAATCAAGCCGTTCGTAGTTCGAGGAACCCGAGTGAAAGTGGCCGGGAGGGCGCGTTCGCTCGGGTGGTGTTGTTGTTGTTGTTTTTTTTTTTTTTTTTTTTTTTTTTTTTGGACTTGCTTTACCTGCGTGATTTAAGAGGCGAAGAGTCGGAGATGTTTCGAGTTCCAAGCTCTCGGAAACGTTTCCCCAGTTGAGGTCTCGAGGCGATAGACCCCTGGTTTAACTACTTCGATGACTCGATAAGGGCCTTCCCAATTTGCCCCGAGTTTGCCGGCCTTCCACTCCTTAGTGTTCTTGAATACCTTCTGGAGGACGAAGTCGCCAAGCCGAAGTGGTCGTGTCTTGACCTTCTTATTATAGTAGCTCTCGATTCGGTGTTGGTAGTTTTGAATTCGGAGTAACGCTTGATCGCGTGTTTCTTCGGTATCATCGAGGCCATCGAGGAGCATGTCCCAGTTGAGTTCCGCGTTAGCCGGCATTCGTGATCGGCGTAGGCTGGTAACGTTCACTTCAGCGGGCGCCATTGCCTCGACCCTGTAAGCCATCGAGAAAGGGGTGGACTGCGTTGCACTACGCGGAGTTGTTCTGTGGGACCATAGGACGCCGTCCAATTCGTCAGCCCAGCGGCCTTTCTTTAAGTCGAGTCGCTTCTTTAGGCCGTCGATAATGATTTTGTTCGTCGACTCAGCTTGGCCGTTGCTTTGGGGGTTCCTCGGTGTTGACATGTTGAGGCGGATCTTCCATCTCTTGCAGAATTCTTTGAAGTGTCGGGAAATGAATTGAGATCCATTGTCGGTGACTATTTCGTATGGTAGTCCGTGCCTGCAAATGATATTTTTCCAGACGAACTGCTGCACCTCGTTATCTGTGATTCGTACGTATGACTCAGCTTCGACCCACTTTGTGAAGTAATCCGTAAGTACTAAGATGTATTTCTTCTGGCGAGAGCTGACTAGTGGGCCGATTATGTCCATTCCCCATCGCATGAATGGGTAGGGCGCTGTTAATGTTTGGAGTAGCTCCGTTGGGCTGTGGATCGTTGAAGCGTGCCGTTGGCATTTATCGCACTTTCTCGCGTAGGCTTCGCAGTCTGCGTTCATCGTTGGCCAATAGAACCCGAGCCGCTTGACTTTGAGGGCGAGAGCTCGCCCTCCGGAGTGGTTGCCTGCCGCGCCTTCGTGTGTCTCTGCCATGACGAGCCTTGTGTCGTCTCCGTCTATACACTTGAGGAGCACTTTTGTTGCTGTCCATTGGTGGAGCTCGCCCTCCGTGAAGACGTAGTTTGTGCTGCGCCTTTTAAGTCTCCTTGCTTCCCATTTGTCGGATGGCAGCTTGCCGTCGACCATGTAATCGATGAAATCTTTTCGCCAGTCGGATGGGCTAGACTCTGTTGCCGGGAGCTCGATATCGCTGACTTCTGCTGCGGCGGTCAATGATGCTATGGTGCGATCTTGTGCGTTGGTATGGGCGATGCTTGGCTCGGCGATCTTATGGATCGGTATCGTTCGCTCTACTTGATCGTGCAATTTGCTTCCCAGAGCGGCCAGTGCGTCGGCGCAGACATTTTCTCCGCGGGGAACCTTGGTTAGTTCGAAAAATTCGAACTCTCGCGAGAGGTCCTGGACTAGTTTGAGGTAGGCGTCCATGCGTTCGTTCCGGACGTCGTAGTCTCCTAGGTACTGGCTGACGACAAGCTGGGAGTCGCAGTAGGCGCTGAGGCGCTTGGCCTTTACTGCCTTGGCGAGGCGGAGTCCCGCGATCAGCGATTCGTACTCGGCCTCATTGTTGGATGCGGCAAAGGCGAAGGTAAATGACTGCCGAATAAGTTCGCCGGTGGGTGACTGTAGTTGCATGCCTGCTCCCGCACCTTTGTTCGTAGACGAACCGTCTACGTGCAGTATCCAATTTTTGCTAGGCAATATCAGGTCTTGTTCGAGTTCCGGTGTCAGCTCGATCAGGAAGTCGGCGAGGACTTGAGATTTTGCCGCTGTGCGGTTTTTGTATATGATGTCGTGTTCACTGAGTTCCATCGCCCATTTTGTCAACTGGCCGGACTGATTTGTATTCTGCATTACCGTTCGGAGGGGTTGGTTGGAAAGTATCTCGATAGTATGCGACTGAAAATATGGGCGAAGCTTTCTCGCGGACGTGACGACGGCGAGGGCCATCTTTTCAAGCGTCGGGTAGCGAGTCTCTGGTGCCGTCATGCGTTTGCTGATATAGAAGATAGGTTTCTGCTCACCGCGATCCTCTAGAATGAGGACACTGCTGACTGCGGACGATGTGACCGCGATATACAGGGACAAGGTGTCCCCGACTTCCGGTTTTGAGAGGACTGGGGGGGTCGTGAGGTAGTGCTTCAGTTGGTTGAACGCTTCCTCGCATTTTTCCTCCCAGACGAACCTTTTGTTCCCTCGCAAGAGCTCGTAGAATGGGAGGCACTTGTCCGTGGAGCGCGAGTTGAACCTGTTGAGGGCGGCGATTCGGCCAGTGAGGCGTTGTACTTTGCGACTGTTTTTCGGGCTGGGTAGGTCCAGGATCGCCGTGATTTTTTTTGGATTTGCTTCGATGCCTCGTTGCGTCACGATGTATCCGAGGAACTCGCCCGAAGTGACGCCAAAGGTACATTTGGCAGGGTTCAGCTTCATTCTGTACTTGTTTAGGACTTTTAAACATTCACGCAGGTGGTTGAGATGGTCCTCGGCGCGTAGTGACTTTACCAGCATATCATAAATATACACCTCCATGGTGTTGCCGAGTTTGTCGGCGAACATTCGGTTGACGAGGCGCTGATACGTCGCCCCAGCGTTTTTTAGTCCGAAGGGCATCACCTTGTAAGAGTAGGTTCTCCTATCTGTAATGAATGCTATCTTTTCGCGGTCGTGCGGATGCATGAGAATCTGATTATATCCCGAGAACGCATCCATGAAGGTTAAGAGTTCGTTACCGGCTGTCGATTCTACCAGTCGATCGATATGAGGGAGCGGGTAACTGTCTTTGGGGCATGCTTTGTTTAGATCAGTGAAATCGACGCAAATTTGCCACTTCCCGTTCTTTTTCTTGACCACGACGGGGTTTGCTAACCATTCGGGATATCGAACCTCTGTTATAAAATCTGCAGCGAGTAGTCTGTCGACTTCGTCGTTTACGGCTTTCGCTCTCTCGGGGCCCAACTTTCGTCTCTTTTGTCGGATGGGTTTAAATGTCGGGTCGACGTTCAGTTCGTGGGAAGTGATGGATGGATCAATTCCCTTCATATCCGAGGTAGTCCAGGCGAAGGTTGACGCGTTCTCCTTCAGGAAGGAAATGATTTGTTGTTGCATATCGTCAGAGAGGTAGGCTCCGATTCGCGCCACCTTCGTCGTGTCGGCCTCGTCGATGGGAACTTCGCGGATTTCTTCTTCCTGCGGATATATTTTTCGAATTGGTTTGGCGACAGAACTGACGAGCGAGAGCGCCTGCTGTTGTTTTATGGTTGCGACGAGTAATTCCCTCGCGGCTCTCTGGTCTCCTCGAATTGTCTTGATGACGCCGTCCTTCCCGGGAAACTTGACACATTGATGGTAAGAGGACGGGATGGCGTGCATCGAGTGGAGCCAAGGGGTTCCCAGGATGGCGTTGTACGGGGCTTTGGCTCGCACGACTGAGAATTTCACTGTCTTCGTGACACCTCCTGCGTAAACTGGGAGCCGTATCGTTCCGATTATCTGTTCCGAAGCGCCGTTAAACCCGGTTAACGTGCGCGTAGATGGCTTCATGTCGCGCAGATCGACTCCCATTTTGTCGAGCGTATCCCGAAAGATGAGGTCGACCGAACTACCGGTGTCGACTAGAACCTTCGTGACCTGGCATTCTCCAATGTCGATTTCGATGAGAAGCGGATCGTTGTGTGGAGTCTGGACTCCGCGAGTGTCCTCAGCCGAGAAAGTGATCAAGGGGCCATTGACTTCCTGTGTTGGCCACTTTTGTTCAGTTATCGCCTTGCGGTGATAGTTCTTTACTGAACGTACGGATTCCGTTCCTGGTGGTAGTCCGCCCATGATTACGTTGATGCGGCGGTTGCGCTTACCTCTGGCGGACTCCAGCTGTTCTTGGAGATCGCTGATGTTTCTCGGTTCTTCGGCACTTTCGTGGGACTGCTTCGCTTTATCGAGGTAACATCAGAGGTCTGACCCTTTGGAACGGTTTAGCACTATCCGTAGGTCTTCGTTTTTGGAGTTGAGACGATCGCGCAGGTCAAATATCGGTGAGGATTGGACGCTCCGGTAATCTGTTGCGTTTTGCGCCTTTGATTTGTTGATGGTTGCGCGGAGATCCGTCTCAAGAACTGGTCTTGTTTCTTCCAGTTTTCTTTTCAAGGTATTGCGTAAATCGCATGAGGTCACAGAGAGGTGGCTGCCTGTAGTTGGTGATTTACGCGAGTCGGGGGACGCCGTTGGGCACTCTTCGTCGGATGAAGTGTCGTAAGGCTGGGAGAGTATTACGTCGACTCGTCTCCTGTGTCTTGGTTGTTCGTCGTCGGTGGAGTCGTCGGCTGGGTCGACATTATTCACGGGGGCTCTGTCTGGGCTCTCCTGCCTATCCTTCGGGGAAACCTTGGCTTGAGTCTTTTGAGTTTTCTTCTCCTTGTTCTTACTCCAGGTCTTGTAATTCTTAGGCTTCTGCGGGGGAGGCTCGATCTCAATTTCTCCCCTGTTGATGGACTCGAGGAATCGCCTGAAGAGAACTTTACAGTCCTTCGTGTCGTGTGATTTGACTTTATGATACGAACAATATTTCTTCGGCTCGGTGGCGTTTGAATTTGCCGGTTTTGACTCGGCCGAGGGTTTTGCGGTGGAGTCTCGGTCCCAGTGGTTCCATCCTTTCTCTCGCGTAACTGCCGCAGATTCCGCGGTCTCGCTTTCGTCGATAGAACTGACATACCCTTTCTTCGCACTTGGTTTTCCGCTTGAAGAGTGTTGGCGAGGCTCCGGCCGGGTATCGTTCGCTCTAGCGGACGATTGCTTACTCGCGGCCTCCTTCGCTGCTTTGGCTCTAGTATCTTCTTCCATACGGATGAAGTTGTGAGAACGGGCGATAGCGTCTGATATGGATCTCGTCGGGTTTCGGTAGAGGTCGTCCCGGAAACGTGACTTTAGATGGAGGGTGCTCTTTAGGGATTCTACTGCGATATGGTCGGGAACATCGACCTTCGAGAGAACAGCTTTGAATTTTTCCATGAAGTCTCGGAGGCTTTGGCCGTTTGCGTGGGTCAGGTTCTAGAGGTCTGAGGCGGTCGTCTCCTAACGGGTGAACATGATATAGTTCTTGAGGAACTCGGTGGACAGGTCGTGAAAGCAACCGATAGAGTTCTCCTGGAGGCCGGTGAACCAGCCGAGAGCTGGGCCTTCGAGGGTTTCGACGAACAATTGGCAAAAGCCGGCGTCTTTTTCTTCGTCAGAAAAGTTGGCGCGCCGCATCGTGATGTTGAAGGATGTGACATGAACGGAGGGGTCGGAGACACCGTCGAAGGTCGGAAGGCGCAGTTTTTCCATTTTCTGGAGTCGGACGCCAGTTATCTTTTGTGTGAATGGTGTCCGGAGGGATTCGGCAAGGACACGTTCGATCTGTGGTGCGGAGGTGGTGACATGGTGCATCCTTGAGTTGATGTCGACGACTGACTGCTTTAGTGCGGCGAGTTCGTTCATGGTCTGGGCGTCGAGGCCGCCAGGGGTTTGCGCGGCATTGCCGTCGCTATTTTCTGGGGCTCCAAGTTGCGTTGGGGTTGCACCAGCCGCTGGTTCGGTGTTGAACAACTGACGTCGGATCTGGACCGTCGATGCTTCCACGTTGGCGGCGAGAGGGCCAAGGATTTTGGCCAGGGACGCTATCTGCTCGGTTGCTGCCTTTTGGGCCGCATCCTGTTGTGCGAGACGCGCCATAATGGTATCAATAGAAGCTGGAGGTAGCGGCGCTGGGGTCGCCGTTACCGGGGTGGGTACCGGTTCGCGAGTCGCGCGGTCTTCCCCCGAAGAGGAGGATCCGTCGTCTCTAGTCGCCATCTTTTCGGCGTTACTTTGCTTTAGGCCCCACGGTGGGCGCCAACTGTTTGTGCGGGAAACGGTAAATAAAGGTGAAATGCGGGCTTAGCAAAGACGTCTTATTAATGGTCGAAAGAACGTACGGACGGTTACAAGGTAAAGAATCGACTAAACGGAAGACCGGAGCTCGGAGAGCGTCGGTCGGAAAAGTACAGAACGGTGCGAATAAATATAAGTGAAAACCCTAGTTCTAGCCGTTCTTCTCTCCATTTCGGACCCCTTTCCGTTGTCGTTCGTCCCCTATTTATAGCCGTCCTTCGTCCTTTTGTGACCTAGTTCACGTCGTGCTAATGGGCTTTAGCTCGTTGGGCCGGGTTTCGGCGAGCGTCCGTTAAGCCGGCTTCGCTTGGTCGCTGATGAGCGACCAAAAGTACTCTGGGGCCACGCCGAGACTTCGGCGTCTCGAGCCGTTAAGCCGAGCCGTGTTCTTATGGAAATGGGCCTGGGCATCTGTCTTTTGGGCCCTGAAGGGATGGTCGAATTCATCCCCTACATCCACTAAAGCAGTAGGAATCAAGGAAACGATGCGAGGTCATTACCACATCAACACAGAGATTAGCATATTCAGACCAAGCATATAAAACTGTGGACTTTAAAGGGTTGCAGTGTACCCGTGTTCATAGCCCGCATGAGCACTATAAAAAGATTGATTATATGAGAGTTCTAAGTTGGAATTGTCGAGGAATGAGAAGTAAATGGACTATAAGTTATCTAAGGAAGATTTGGTATAAATATAAACTGAATTTTTTATTCTTATCGGAAACGAAGCAAGATTTTGCTTTTGTTTAAGGGTTCCATTCTCATTTTGGTTTTCACAAGTTGGTCAATGTAGATCCAACGGGAACGAGCGGAAGACTAGCTTTATAATATAATAATAGTATCAGGTTAATATTTTGTATACAAGCAATAGGATGATTGATGTATAAGTAGTAGCACTAGGGAAAAATGTCACCATTACTTTTGTTTACAGAGAACTGATATCATTCAAATTATCCTAATAAGTGATCTTACCCTCTCAAATAAGAGGTTCGATTGTAGTACTTAGGAATCGAATCCACAGAGAGTAGGGGCACACAATAGACTATAGAAATCAAGGTTAAGCTAGACAATCAATATTAAAACAGTAAATAAAGCAATATAAACAAGGCAGTTGTTCGATTGATTGAGGTTGTAAACAATAATAAGAAATAGCTAGACTTAGGGATTTATCAATCAAGATATTCAAAACTACAATTCAAGGATGCTAAGGGTTTATAGATTCAATTCTAGAACTCGATTATGATAAGCAAGTAATCATCTCTCTCAAGCAATTACTAATCATATGTCTAAGTCTCTGTTCCAGCTTTCGCATGCGGACAAGAAGTGAGTGTCGATCGATGCTATGGTCTGAGCATCGATCGATACTTCCTCAGACAAGCATTAACGACCTAATCGATTATGTTCAACTAGACTCTTAGACCAAATTCTCATATGCGCCTAAGTATCTAATCCAGCAGGATTCGGGTTTCGTTAATTGACTGCACTTTGGTGCATCTCAATTGTCCTATGATTCTAGGTTCAAACAATCAGTCACACTTTTGTGTGAATAAAACTATTCCAGATCCTAGTACTACAAATCACCCTGGTGTAAAAGTTCTATAGATAACCTAGCAATCCTAATTTATTATCAGTTTGACATTAAGCTCATAAAATCCCTAAACCTAACAAGATGAATTACTCAGACATGATACAAGAAACACAAATCATAGTCTGAATAATATAATACAATAGAAAGCAATAATAAAACCAATGAAGTTCCAATCAATCTATGAAGAAGAATTGATCTTCTCTCTAACCCTAAAACAAGAATAATGGAGTAAAGAAAAGTGTAAAGAAAGCGTAGCCGTCAACAATGGCTTAGAATAACATAAATAGGGTTTCTGGTCGTCCAAGGGTATTCTGGTAATTTATGGTTACTTTTGGGCTTCAATTAGTCATAAAATATACTCAGTCAACATTCTGGCATCCATATCGATCGATATGAAGGCTTTCCCATCAATCGATATACATTCCTCTTCTCGACAGCCTTCTCTCGCGAAACAGACTGACCACTCTTCAGTAAAACGGGCATAACTTCTGATCTAACCGTTGGATTGACCTGAAACCGGTGGCATTGGAAAGCTAACTCAAAGCTATATCTTGTGGCAAAATATGGGCTCAATCTAACAGTGGGAAGGTTTCCATCCATAGCTAAATATCTGACGCATCTGCGCAGTTCTGCACTTAAAAGGCTCCAAAAGACACCAAAATCACCATATTTCTCCAGAACGTACCTGAACCTGTAAATAATATAAATAGACTATATATTGTAGTAAATATATATAAAAACACCTATAGACCATGGCTAAAAATGGGTAAAATTCATGGTCGATCAACTCCCCCAGACTTACCCTTTTGCTTGTCCTCAAGCAAAACCAACAGGCAGTCTCTCTGAAAGAGGTTTGAAAATGGCAGGAACTCACATGATTTAAAACTTAGAATCATCACCTCTACAATATTGCAATCCACATCTAAGAATTCCTAATCACAAAAGCACATTATACCATATCCTAGCTTAGCAACCAAATTCATCTAGCCAACAACTTAGAAATACTGTCTGTTATCCCCTCTACTGATTTCATTTTTGCATAAAAATAAGGGTGTAGGCTTTACCTTGGGAGTATCGATCACATGATGCAAGATTGCTCAAACAAGTATCTGGACCTGCAGGTAAAAAATAGTTCCTATCCTCTCTCTCTACTATTTCTCTCCTAGTCAAGTCTGCTTTTATTTGCAAGACATTGACCAATATTTGACAGGCTTCCATGAATCAAGCCTTAATGGTTGTAGCCACCAAGTCCTGTTCATTTCTTTTTGACCTATATCCTAGGATTCATTGCGAAGCAAGTCTTGAAGGGGGTAACCACCAAGTCCTGTTCGAATCTTTTACCTATAGAATTCTTATGAATCAAATCTTAAGGGGGGTAACCGCCAAACCCTGTTCGAATTCCTTCCTAAGTAATAACTAATTAGTCCTATAACATATATTTAAGCTTATTTTCGATTTTTTATTGAATATTAAATCTAAATTCGAAAAATGAGAGAGAGAGGGTGATAAAACTATCTACACAAGGCTTTACCTTCCAGACTTGTTTGAAGCATCCGATCCCATTTATACCAAGCCCCAAGACAAGCAAAAGATGTCAGGTTAGGTTGGAAATCAGCTTTGGTTCTTCCAGACAATCATAAAAAGTGTTTTCATAGCTGACAGGTTGGTCCACTTTAGTATCTTTAGTACTATCTGCAATCAGTAAGTCTAGAATGTTGCTAAAGAGTGGTTAGATAACAAGGATAAATCGAATTAGATCATCATCCTCTTCTTGACTCAATAAAAACAAATTTTGAAAATATTTTAAATAAGACTCATAAAGGTAGATAAACGTTAGTAATCCCCCCAGACTTAAATTACACTGTCCCCAGTGTAACACAGTCGTTGGTAAGGTGAAAATCAAGAAGCAGAAGTACAAAATTTAACAAGTAAGAACGATATACCTGACCGGATTAAGTGTCGATCGATGGAAAAAAGTTACCATCGGTCGATGCAGGTGATGTACTGTCGATCGATATCGACATGCTCTAATCGGTCGATATTCAAGGCAATCGTCTACTCGGGTCCCTATTCTAAATATCTAACTCAAACATAATATTGGTAGAACCTCCCCCAGACTTAAACAACACTATGACTAGTGTTACACGGTCTAAGATTGGTGGGAAAATAAACCATAAGGACAATATTTAATAAGGTTCGCGAGTATACCTGCCATTGATTTGAGTATTGATCAACACAATGAAGTGGCGGTCAATACTTGTGATGCTCTGTCGATCGACAGTGATCAAGTGTCAGTCGATGTTGATGCAGAACTCGTCGATTCTTGTGCAAACTCGTCTACTTGAGATCTTTTCCCTATAAATAAAATACTTAAAGATAGTAGTTAATAACTAATAAAACCAAATTGCTAACTAATTATTATTTTTATTTTTTTTCGATGAACAGTGATCCTGCTACAATAGCGTTGCTACAGTAACTCCACTACAATAGCGTTGCTACAGTAACTCCGCTACAGTGCCGTCGTTACTGTTCACATTTTTTTATAACCTACAATAAGTAAAAACGAAAAATCAGTAATAGATGAAAATAAAAACATATGTAGAACAAACCTAACAGTGGGTTGCCTCCCACTCAACACTTATTTTAAGTCATTAGCTTGACTTCTGGAGATCTGATTTAGTCTGGATGAGAATGTGAACTTGCTCCAAAAAAAGTCTCAGTGTCCCTCTTCCTCATTTTGTTGATGCAGTTGATGAAAGCTCGTGCATAAAGTTCCCCTTTATCTCTCATCTCTGGATCACATAGCACTCTAACCTTGGTAAAAGGTTCATGACCTCCTCTGCAGCATACTCTACACTCAAGACTTCCCTCCTGACATTGTGAAGGAACTAGTGACAGGAAATCAGCATATATATTCTTTTTCCTCTTCTTCTTCTTCCTCTTCCTAGTCCTTCCTCAGACTTAGACGTTTCTGTCACGGCCTGTTCTGAAATATGGAGAGTGTCGACCGATGCTGAAAGCTTCGTGTCGATCGATTCTGAAGGTTCATTGTCGATCGATGTTGCAGGCTGAATGTCGACCGATGCTGATCCTGGTTTTGTAGACTCATGATTTGAATCAGCTGTGGGTGCTTGATCGTCAGACAATTCTATGCAAGAGATAAAGTCCTTGCTTCTGGTCTTGTCCACAGGATCGTGGTAGACTCCTTCATCAATATTAGTCAAGCACATCCTATTCTTCTTTAGATCACAAATTGCTCCCACTGTAGCCATGAAGGCTCTTCCAAAAAGAAGAGAAGATGGCTTGCCTGATTTAATCTCCAAAACATGAAAGTCCACAGGAATAGTGCAGTCTCCTATCTCCACCTTAACATTCCTGATCATGCATGCTGAGTTTGCATTGGAGTTATCCACGAAAGTGAAACTATCTTGAGAAGGTTCCATCTTTAGACCTGATAGGTCAGCAGTGTCTATGGACATGATGCTAACTGCAGATCCAGTATCGCAGAGGGCGTTTGGCAAATCATGGTTTTGTATAGAGCATGAAATCATAAACTTTCCAGGATCTTGTTCCTTCTTCAGAGTCCTCTTAGGCTTACGGCAGACCTTGTTGAATAGTTGCTCAATGTCCTCATATGTCTCTCTGCTCTCTCTAAAGAAATTACCAAGTCTATACTTATAGTATGCATCCACGAAAGACATATCCTTAGGAACCCTCTTCACCCTCTTGTGAAATCCATCAAGTTCCACTTTGTTAACTTCTCTCCTGAGGTGTTTGTGAATAAAGGGTTTCCTAGATTTGACTCTCTTCTCACGTTGAACTCCTTCTTTCGTTGCCTGCACTTCCATCACATGTTCATATCCATCCCTTTGGTGTTGATCAATCTCAACGAGAGAGGTTTCAGCTAATGTTGAGTGCTCTTTCTCTGTTGCGTCTTCAGTTTGCTGACTGGTCTGCTCTGTTGTCCCTAAGCAAACTGATGTCTGAGATGAATTTTGAGTGGCGTTCAAGCGGTGTGCATCAAGATTTGTCAAGCTTACTCGGTATGGCGTGGATGGAAATCGATCGATTCTCTGCTGCTCTTGTCGATCGATGCTCCCATGTTTCTGTTGGTCGATTCTCTCGTGATGTTGTCGATCGATTCTTTCAGCTTTTTGTCGATCAACGTCATTTGGTCGGATGCAAACTAGGGTGGGATGATGTGGGTGTCGAGCGGCGAAGTCGGAGTGGCTCTGAATTCGGACAGTCTTGTCCGATCCAAAAAGTGGTGTCGATCGATGCTTGTCTGATGGTGTCGGTCGACGCTCAGGCGATGATGTCGAGCGATGTTTAGATGTTGGTATCGGTCGAATCCAGTACGAGCTTCCCACATACATAGAACTTTCGACTAGAAAAGCATCTTCTTCCCGCTTCTCCTGCTCAAGTATTTCCCCAAATTCATTATCGAAGATGGAATCTCTCTGGTGTCCTTCAATGGCTTGATCAACAGTTTTTTTGGACACGGGATGAACAGTAACTTGGTGAACAGTATCGCGATGAACAGTACCGTGATGAACAGTAACTGTGTGAATAGTGTCGCGATTAACAGTACCGCGATGAACAATAACTGTGTGAACAGTGTCGATCGACGCGGGATGAACAGTATCGATCGACGTCAGGTGAACAGTGTCGATCGATGTTGGATGAACAGTATCGATCGATATCGGGTGAACAGTACCCGGATGAACAATACTTCGATGAATTGTACCCGGATGAACAGTACCCGGATGAACAGTACTTCGATGAACAGTACTGGATGAACAATACTTTTCTTTTGAAAAAGTGCTTCTTGCTTCTTCACAGCTTCTTCAGTCTGAGAAGCTTGGGTGTATAGCATCTTGACACGGGTATCTAAGGTTTTTAATATTCCATTCACCTCTTTGCAGAGAAAATCCAAATGTAGATTCAAATCCTCAGTCATCTCCTGCTGGTCTTTCAAAAGCTTCTCTAGCATAAATTTTATCTCTTCTATATCACGCTGATCTTCATCCTGGCATACAGCTTGCTCCACCAGTGAGACTTCATGTATGGAACCAATCTCAGCCTCAAAGATCTTGTTGTCATCCTTCACAGCTGAATTTATCCTGTGCATATCCAGATTTTTGGCACTGTTGCTAGACACCAAGTTCTCAATCAGTCTCTTAGCTTCCTCTAGGGTTCTTGTCTCAATTCCTTCGCTTGCAGTATCCAGCATCATATGATATCGTACATCAATATCCTTGATGAACCTCTTCAACAGCTGAATCTCTGTAAAACCATGATGTGGACAGTCCCTTTGGTATCTCTTAAACCTCTCCCAAGAGCTTCTAAAAGCTTCTGTAGGTCCCTGAGAGAATGTCCAAATTTTATCCCTTATCTCATCAGCCCTTCCTTCGTTAAAAATTCAGTCAGAAATGCCGTCCTGACATCACTCCAGGTAGTGAGAGACCCCGGTGGTAAGTGCCTCAGCCAAGTTTTTGCTTTCCCAGATAGAGAATACTTGAACACCTTGCAAATGATGTAGTCTGTGGCTGCTTCATTCTCATGTATTTCAGACACATAATCTTCTAGTGTCTCAATATGGTTGAAGGGGTTTTCTTGAGGAAGACCATGAAAAGGGTGCTGAGCCACATGAGAGAAGTACATGGCTTTCATATCAACACCTTGTATTGCTGGAGGTTGAATTGCAGATCTGTTGGTATAGAACTGACTAGGTCTGATCCATTTTGCTATCATTCTCTGACAAGAAACTTTAGCATCCTCAGTGGTAGCAGATGGCTCAAGGATTGCAGTCCCTTGTCCATCTATCTTCTGACCTGCTGCGTTACGTAGATGACACTCCTGGTCATGCAGGTCTTCGTTCTCATCTCGTACAAGAATTATATTCGCAACCATGTCTCGCGGCTCAGTATCGATCGATGTTCGAGGTGAAGCATCGATCGATGTCGGGTGGGAAATGTCGGTCGACAGAAGAGTAGCTTCGGTCGATGGGGGTGGGCGAGTATCGGTCGATGAAGACGGTGTCTCGGTCGACTGCGGTTGGCGAGTGTCGATCGACAAACTAGTGTGGTTGTCGATCGATGGGGAACGTCTTTCTTTGCGGATTGAACGCTCTAATCTTGTAGGATCTGAGACGAAAAGTAATTCTTCCTTACTGCTTCTGGTACTGATAGGCATGTATGTACCTGAAAGACAAGAAAAAAATTCCATTAAGTAACTATAACAGTAAATAAAACCTAGACTAAACCTATTAATCAAGTCTAATGGCGAATCCTTGCTCCCCGGCAACGGCGCCAAATTTGATATCACTCAAATTACCCTAATAAGTGATCTTACTCTCTCAAATAAGAGGTTCGATTGTAGTACTTAGGGATCGAATCCACAGAGAGCAGGGGCACACAATAGACTATAGAAATCAAGGTTAAGCTAGGCAATCAATATTAAAACAGTAAATAAAGCAATATGAACAAGGCAGTTGTTCGATTGATTGAGGTTGTAACAATAATAAGAAATAGCTAGACTTAGGGATTTATCAATCAAGATATTCAAAACTACAATTCAAGGATGCTAAGGGTTTATAGATTCAATTCTAGAACTCGATTATGATAAGCAAGTAATCATCTCTCTCAAGCAATTACTAATCATATGTCTAAGTCTCTGTTCCAGCTTTCGCATGCGGACAAGAAGTGAGTGTCGATCGATGCTATGGTCTGAGCATCGATCGATACTTCCTCAGACAAGCATTAACGACCTAATCGATTATGTTCAACTAGACTCTTAGACCAAATTCTCATATGCGCCTAAGTATCTAATCCAGCAGGATTCGGGTTCCGTTAATTGACTGCACTTTGGTGCATCTCAATTGTCCTATGATTCTAGGTTCAAACAATCAGTCACACTTTCGTGTGAATAAAACTATTCCAGATCCTAGTATTACAAATCACCCTGGTGTAGAAGTTCTATAGATAACCTAGCAATGCTAATTGATTATCACTTTGACATTAAGCTCATAAAATCCCTAAACCTAACAAGATGAATTACTCAGGCATGATAGAAGAAACACAAATCATAGTCTGAATAATATAAAAGAATAGAAAGCAATAATAAAACCAATGGAGTTCCAATCAATCTATGAAGGAGAATTGATCTTCTCTCCAACCCTAAAACAAGAATAATGGAGTAAAGAAAAGTGTAAAGAAAGCGTAGCCGTCAACAATGGCTTAGAATAACATAAATAGGGTTTCTGGTCGTCCAAGGGCATTCTGGTAATTTGTGGTTACTTTTGGGCTTCAATTAGTCATAAAATATACTCAGCCCACATTCTGGCATCCATATCGATCGATATGAAGGCTTTTCCATCGATCGATATACATTCCTCTTCTCGACAGCCTTCTCTCGCGAGATAGACTGACCACTCTTCAGTAAAACGGGCATAAATTCTGATCTAACCATTGGATTGACCTGAAACCGGTGGCATTGGAAAGCTAACTCAAAGCTGTATATTGTATCGAAAGATGGGCTCAATCTAGCGGTGGAAAAGTCTCCTTCCATAGCTAAACATCTGACGCATCTGCGCCGCTCTGCACTTAAAAGGCTCCAAAAGACACCAAAATCACCATATTTTTCCAGAACGTACCTGAACCTGTAAATACTCTAAATAGACTTTATATTATAGTAAATATATATAAAAACACCTATAGACCATGGCTAAAAATGGGTAAAATTCATGGTCGATCAAGAACCAGTTCAGAAACTGCTGGATCAAGTATGAGAAAGATTAACGCAATATGGTCTAGTGAGAACGGATCCATGGTTTGTTATTGAGGATATAAAGGAAATTACCGGCAATCACGAGAAGGAAGGTGGCTCTCTGCGAAATGCAACATCTTTTATGACTTTCAATAATATGATTAGTAAACTGTGGTTTTCTAGAATTCCCTGCTAAGGGAAATCAAATATCTTGGCAAGGAAAAAAAGTAAAAATAATGAGATGATATAGTCTGGATCGATCTTAGCTAATGAAGACTTGCATACTCTATTTCCGTGCTCTTTTACCAAATATCCAGGTATGGTCGGATCGGACCACCGACCAATATTAGTTTTTTCGAGGATAAGATCCCTAAACGGCGGGGGTAATTTCGCTTTGGTAAGAGATGGATTGTTCAGGAGGGTTTTCTGGACTCTATTGATAGGGGTGGCAAGCACCAGGAGGAAGTAATGACTCAGATTTTGTCACTAAAATTGGTAATTATCGTCATGAAATTTCTAAATAGAGAAAGAATTATCCACCATATGGAAACGAAAGAATAAATGAACTTCAAAGAGCTCTGGAGGAAGTACAATCTGATGACTCAAGAGGATATTGTTGAGGTTTCAAGGAAGTTACAAGAAGCTTATAGAGATGAGGAGGAATATTTGCAGCAGAAGAGCCGGAATATGTGAAAACATCAGACCTTAAATACCTAATTTTACCATGCACTGACGAAACAACGCCGAGGCAGAAATAAAATTGTGAGACTACATGATGAAGATAGACAATGTGAAACAGAGGAAGCTGGTGTAGAGAACGTTGCAGTGGATTATTTTGATATATGACCTATTTCATTCAATTAGCCCTCTGAATTCAATTGATTTCTTGATGAGATCCCACAAGTATTACTCCAAAGATGAACCAGCGATTGATACGGAATGCAACAGAGGAAGAAGTTCGACAGGCTCTGTTTATGACGCACTCATAAAAAGCACCAAGACCAGATGAGATAACAGCGTTATTTTTCAGCATTCATGGGATATTATTAAGAAGGATCTCCTGGACCTAGTGAATAACTTTTTGAGGACAGGAAATATGGATGCCAGATTAAGTTCAACAAATATTTATTTGAAATCAAAGCGGAACGACCTACAAGGATGACAGAGTTACGACCGATAAGTATGTATAATGTAGGTACAAGATTATATCTAAGATTTTATGTCAAAGGTTGAAGGGTTGTCTTCCAACCCTTATTTCGGAAACACAATCAGCGTTGTGGCAGGACGTCTGATTTCGAATAACATTCTCATTGCTCAGGAAATATTTCACGGTCTCAGGACCCAAAAATCTTGTCAGAGCAAATTTATAGCGATCAAAACGGATATGAGCAAAATATATGATAGGGTGGAGTGAGCTTTTATCCAGACAGTACTCCAAAAGATGGGTTTTGATCTCCAATGAATTCAACTGATGATGGAATGTATTTCATCGGTACAATATCGAGTGTTATTGAATGGGCAACCACACGGATTTATAACTCTACAGCGAGGATTACGTCAGGGTGATCCACTATCTCCTTATCTATTCATTATGTGTACATAAGCACTAATAGCAAACATCAAGAAGGCGGAAAGAGAGAAAAAGTTGACCGGAATAAAGGTTGCAAGGACATATCCATCGATTTTCCACCTTCTCTTTGCTGATGATAGCCTGTTCTTCTGTAAAGCACAAAGAGACAAATGTGAAACCATCATGCGGAGTTTGAAAGCATATGAGCTGGTGTCTGGACAATTGATTAATTTTCAGAAGTCTTCGACATAATTTGGACATAAAGTGGATGAGTCTGGAAGGCAAGAACTTCGAGACATATTATGAATACAGAACATCGGTGGTATGGGGTCATTTTTAGGGATGCCAGAGAGCATGGGAGGATCAAAAACACAAATTTTTAGTTTTGTTGAGGAAAAACTGAATAATAGAGTCAATGGTTGGACTTTCAAGTTCTTCGCAAAGGGGGGAAAGGAGGTGATCATCAATTTAGAAGTCACTGCACTACCAAAATATGTCATGTCTTGTTATCGAATACAAAGATAGTAACAAAGAAGCTAACAAGGGCTGTGGCACAGTTATGGTGGAGTTCAGGAGGAAATACTAGAAGTATGCACTGAAAATCATGGGACAAACTGTGTACTCACATAAATGAAGGTGGTTTGAATTTTAAGGATTTGGTGGACTTCAGTACAGCAATGCTGGAAAAACAATTTTGGAGATTAATTGACAAACCTGGAATGTTATTTTGTAGAGTTTTTAAAGGCCGGTATTTCAGGAATGCATCACCCCTGGACAGTGATTCCACCCTTCTTAGGGACTATATGAACAGGACTAACCCAATTGTTATCAGAGATGACATAGATTACACCAGCTTCTAGAAGTTTCATTATCTCTTTCTTTACAACATCTTTTAGATTCGGGTTTAACCTCCTCTGATGTTCTACATAAGTTATCAATTCATCTTCTAGATGTATTCTATGCATGACAAGTCAAGTGAAATGCCAGGAATGCCAGCTAGATAATACCTTAAAGCCTTACGATATTTTCTTAACTCACATAAAAGTTTAGCAGTTTCCACATTATTTAGCTCAGAATTCACAATGACAGGATATGTGGAATCGGGTCCTGATAATGCGTACTTGAGCCTTGTGGGAAGGGATTTGAGCTCGATCTTTGGAGCTTTCAGCTCGCTCCATGGATCGTTGAGCTGACTATTCTGAGCAGGTGTCCTGTTGAGAATAGTTGCTCCCGCTGGATTGCTCTACTCGACTTCGCCTTTCTCACCTAGACTCAAATAAGCGACCAACTTCTCCATGCTTCTCGCAGAGTGAAGCATTTTGTTGTATACATCCGCATCCACGCTCGAGATGTTATGCTCAGTCTCAAATCCGATCAGGGCTAGTTCCAGTAGATCATCGATCCTCAATCATCCCTTCATGAGGGAACAATGCCTGATCCTCATTTTCGACTGCGAAGGTCTGTTCGTCTATCATCGGCTTCTTCAACAACTTGTTCATCCCAAACTTCAACGCAATGTCTCCAAGATGGAGATCAATCCTGCCATGTCGGACATCGATAATTGCACCAGCTCTGCACAAGAAGGGACAATCCAGAATGAGCAGATCCCTTGGTTCTTCATCAATTGCTAGAATCACGAAGTCTGCCAGAACAAGGGTATATCCGACTTGGACCTGGAGATCTTCGAGAACACCCACTGACATCTTAACTGATCTATCCGCGAATACCAGAGAAATTCTTGTCGGTTTGAAGTTTGTGAGCCCCAGTCACTTTGCCACAGAGTAAGGCATGAGATTTACACTGGACCCAAGATCACACAGGGAGCATGCACAAATGGTCCTTCCAATCTGCATCGAGAGAACAAACTTGTCCGGATCATCCAATTTCTTGATTGGCCTGTTTTGGAGCACTGCACTGCACTCCTTAGAGACCAACATGACATCGATGTCTCCGGTTATCTTTCCTGAAACCAAGCCCTTCATCAAGCTGCGCATAGAAGCTATCATCTTGATTGCATCAATCAGAGATAAATTGATAGTTAGATCCTCTAGCATCTTCTTACACTTCATCTCTTCACGATCCTTACGAGATTTCTTTGCTGGAACAGGGTATGGCACCTTGGGGATGTAGTCCCGAATAGGAACAGGCTCTTCAAGCGTGGTGAGTGGGGTTGGCTCAGTCTCAGCAGGCTGTTCTGTTTCATCATCGGAGAGAGGAGCAGCTTCAGATTGCGGTTGCTCGCCCTCCTTCTTCTTACCCTTTTCTGCCGCGGGTTTCTTAGGGGCTGGATCTTGTAGTCTCTTCCCACTTCTAAGTTCCACTACATTTCATTCCTTAGGGTTTTATCTTTCTTTCCAGGGATAATACCTTGCTGCCTCTTAATTTTCTCAGCAGTTTGAGCGATCTGAATGTCCATCTGTCTCATGTGGCTCGCAACATTATCATATTTGGTGCTCAGATCATAAAACATGTTGTTCATTCTGGTGTTGATGTCAGTAGTGACCTGATTCAACACTTTCCCCTGGATTTGCTGACCTTGGAGTAATTGTTGCATCATCATCGCTAAACTCTTCAGTTCATCTTGCGGAGCGGTTTTAGTGGTCGGAGCAACTTTCTGAGCTGTCTGTTGCTTTTGACTCCGGACTGGTTGTGCTTCGCCTGGCTGAGAACATAGGTTTTCCCTTGGTATCCCCTCTGGTACCCCGTATTCTGTCCTTTACTGCTCTGTGCATTGTCAGCTGGTTTGTCTACCTTGAGATAAGCAAAGAGATGCGCGTTGTTTCTTATGTTGGGGTTTGGGTGGTAGTTCTTGAACTGCCATCTTTGTCCATTGACATAGCTCACCTCATGTTGATCATCTGCATCTATATCTACCTCGGGTGCAGCATCTGTTGTGTTTTTCTCAGGAGCAGCCTCTTCCATGATGAACACCTGGCTCTGGTTGCTCTTTATTAGCTGATCAATCTTTGCAGCTAGATCGTCTATCTTCTGGGTGTCCACACTGTTGACGTTCTGAGAGCGATCAGCTTCCTTTTTCTTGTTGGACGAGCTAACTGACATGTTCTCTATCAGCTCGAATGCACCATCCGTGGTTTGGGTCATGAAGTCTCCCTTGCTAGCGGAGTTCAAAGCATTTCGGAACTCATAGGTCACACCATCATAGAACACTTCGAGGAGGTAATCATCCTCAAACCCGTGGTGAGGACATTCCCTTCAGTACTCCTTGAAACGCTCCCAAGCATCGCAAAAGAGCTCATCAGTTTTTTGTTTGAAAGAAGAGATCTTCTGCCTCAAAGCTGCGGTTCTGGACTTCGTGTAGAAATAGCTCAAGAACACTGAGTGGACCTGGTCCCATTTAGTAAGGGAACCGGTAGAAAGATAGTCCAGCCAACGAGCTGCTTTTCCATCAAGAGAGAGTGGGAACAAGGTGCATTTGATGTAGTCTAGTGGTACACCGTTTGCACGAGAGTGATATATGGTGTTTTTGACACGATTGTATATATGTTTTCTAACCAGTTTTCAATGTTTTATCGAGTTAATCTAGTCCTTTTTGAGTCAATTCAGGCCTGGATTAGGCTAAAGAGCTAAAGAAATATGCATGAAGAAAGGTGCAAGAATTGGAGTTTTTCCCCGCGGAGCAATCGAATGGAGCAGTCAGATGATTGATTCCACATGAGCAATCATGCGAAGCAACCAGGCGGACTATTCCCGACATTTATGGAAATTTCCGTATCTTTGAAGATTTTCCCTAATCACCTTCCCTCTCTAAGAAGTCGATGACGCCTCCATATAAAAGCGCCATTATCTCTTATTTTATTACTTAAGCTAGTTTTTGCAAAAGACCTAGACATACTTGGCGATTTGTTATTGTAAGGGAGACGGCTCCTCTTCTAACCAAGAAGATCATCCTAAACCCTATTAATTTCACTCTGGAATTTTATGCAGTATCATTCAGCTATTATGTCTTTGTCATCTTGTTCTATGGCTGAGTAGTCGGCTAGCTTGTCTAGGATTCTAGGATGTTGATCGCACGAGCTAAACATAGATAAGCAATCTTTATTGTGTCTTCATTCATTAAGCTCTTAATGCTCGCTTTACACTGATCACTTACTGCTAGATCTTAGGTTTAATCTACTCATTAACGTTTTTAGATAGCTTGATCATTGGGTGAATGAGCTGAGCATCCCTAGTCAGCGAAAGTAGATACTAGGGTGCTCAATGAACCTATCGGACTTGATCTCCATTGCTTGCAAACGAAGAGTTTAGGAGCCAAGGTCGATCCAAAAAGGGAACAGCACCACAACAGTGGGCTGGTCTAATCGAGTGATCCGAGTTCTAGATCGTGTTATCTTGTGCTTGAATAATTGTTTGGCTCAAGATCGACATCCAATGAAAAACCCTAGGCCAGCTTCTTTTAGAATTCTGATTTTTCATCTTGCAATCATTTACTTACTTGCTTGTTACCAATCAATCAACTTCTCATTTAGTTTTAGCTAAGTCGAAATCTAGTAGAATAAAGTGTGAACTGGTCCTCTAGATTGAACTTTAAATACTTCAATTACCACTGTTAACCTGACAGTAGGAAAGGTCACAGTTTTAGTGTATCAGAGAGTAATTTCAGACTCTCTCAAAGTTCTCAATATGATCCATCAGAATTTCTGCTGCGAGACCATTGAACATTTTTTTCTGCACCAGGTTGATCAAGGCAGGCTTGATCTCATAGTCCTGTCGAGTGAAAGGAGGCGGGTTGATGGCCGAGCGAGTAGCAGAAAAGTTCCGAGGAAGGTTCCTTTCTCCGATGGGAGCACCTTGTTGTTGTTGCTGCTGTGCAGCGAGTTTGGCCGCTTGCTGAGAAGCTTGTTGTTGCGCTTGGATGGTCTGCTGCAGTTGATATTGCATGAGTGCCATTGCAGCAATGAGACCATCCTGGTTGCCGTGATCACCCATAGTGGCATCTGCCGGCCTTGGTTGTTGACGGTTTATTTTTTCTAACCTTGCTAGCTCTTCGTTGGTAAGTGAATTTAGTTCTCCTTGTGCGTTTCTCTGAGTATGTCTACTGGTCATGCACCTGGAGCATTACCTGCAACGAAAAGGGGTAAAGCAAGTTAGATGTTGTAGACTAAGTCAATTGCCGAAAAATAAAGGTAAAAAACTGGTCGCGTCGCAACGGTGCCAAAACTTGATACACTAAAACTAAACATTTCCTACTGTCAAGTTAACAGTTGTTATTGTAATACTTAAGGTTCAATCCAGAGGACCAGTCTATACATTATTCTTATGAGTTTTCAACTTAGCTAAAACGAGATGGTAGTTTTGATTCAATTTGTGACGTGCAAGAAAAGTAAATGATTGCCAACGTAAATTCAATTTAAAGAGAAGCCAGCCTAGGATTTCTTCATCGGATGCTGATACTGAGCCAAACAATTATTCAAGCACAATTTATAACAATCTAGAACTTGGATCACTCTTGTAAAACAGCCCACTGTCGTGGAGCTGTTCCCTTTGCGGATCGACCTTGACGTCTAAACTTTCGTTTGGATCAAGGATTGATAGCAAGCACTAGAGATCAAGTCCGATAGGTTCACCAAGCACCCTAATATCTACTTACACTGATTAGGGATGCTAGGCTCATTCACCTCATGTCAAGTTATCTACAACACGGTCAATGAGCAGAATAAACCTAAGATCGAGCCTTAAATGATCACGTTAAAGCAAGCAGTAAGCGATGATTTGAATGAAGACACATAATTATTGCTTATCTATGTTTAGCTCATGCGATCAACACCCTAGAACCCTAGACAAGCTAGCCGACTACTCAGCATGATACAAGACACCAAAGACATGATTTCTGAATAATACAGCATGTAATTCCAAATAAAAACAAGATGCCATGATAATCTTCTTGTGATAATCTTCCAAAAACTAGTGTAAGAAATATAATAAGATAGGGACGCTTTTTATATGGAGGCGCCAACGGCATAAGAGGAGAGGATAGGTGATTAGGGAAAATCTTCAAAAGATATGGAAGTTTCCATAAATATCTGGAGCAATCGCCTGGCTGCTCTTGGTGGGATCAACCGTCAGACTGCTCCATCTGATTGCTCCGCGGGAAAATGCTCCAATTATGGCACCTTTCTTCATGCACCTTCCTTCAGCTCTTCAGCCTACTTCAGACCTGAAATGACTTAAAAATGACTAGACTGACTCGATAAAACATTGAAAACCAGTTAAAAAACATATGTACAATGATGCTAAAAACACCATATATCATGTGGTGATGAGGAGATCTCATCTTTGTTTGATGTGGAAACTTAAGTTTTGGTGGAGGTTATCACATATAAGAGATGAAACGAAAGTTTAATGGTGTTCAGATCTTTTAGTGTTTGGAACTGATACCATGCCAAATTTGATATGAACACTTGTTTTGACTGAATGAAGAGATATATTCCTTCCGTTTACTAATAAATGTTGTTTAAGTTTTTGCGCATGAATTAAGAAAATTGTTAAAAAAATATTTACTCCTATTTATTTTTAAAAAAAATAATGAATTCAAAATAAGAGTAAAATTTGGAAAAATATTGTTCAAAATAGACATTGAAAATATAAAACGATACTTATAATGAAAAAAATAAAAGATGAACCAATACTTAAATATTAAATGGAAGGAGTGATATTTGTAGTAAAAGAAACTTGATCGAAAAGTTATTAGACAAAAAGCTTGGTCCAAAGCTATTGAAAAAGCTTGGTCCAAAGCTATTAAAAAACTTGGTCCCAAAGCTGTTGGTGAAGCTTGAACCTAAAATTATCCTAATCCAAATAATATCAAGTCTCTGGAACTATTTCTGCAGTTGGAACTTGAAGGTAAACCCCGCATATTAGTCATTAATATTAGTCGTTAAGGTAGCCGAGTATTTCGTTGACCATCAAAAAGCAAAGATTCAATTAATCCCTTGATATTATTGATAACAAATGTTAGTAACAGTTATGTCATGAAAAGTATTTTACAAAAATATTTGATTGAGTATATTTGGAGGTCAACTGTTTATATGTCAACAAATTATCATGTATTAAAAACTGATCTTTTTGTTGAAAAAAAGTTGATTTGATTCCAAAAAAGTACAATTTATTTGAGATTTTATTAAAAAAAGTCCACCGTTTTATTTGCTTTCACATTAAGATATCGATACTATTTGTAAGAAGATATATGTAGAAGAGAAATAAATCCAATACAGATTGAATGTTATAATTTCTTTGCTTACTGGGAAGATTTCATCAATTACAGTTCTACAAGACCAGATATGACACCGAATCTTGTCCGAGAGTCGAGACCATCTATCCCTTTATAAAAAAGAAACCCATGTAGCACCAAACATAACAGGAGAAAAATGGCGTCTTTGATTCCCATTTTGTCTCTAGTATTTGTCTTATTTGCAACATTCTACCCCATTAGTGAGGCCAACAAATTCATTGTGGGAGGAACATCTCCCGGATGGAGGGTTCCAGATCAAGCCAACAACGCCCTCAAACATTGGGCTGAGTCCCGTAGATTCCGAGTCGGAGACACTCTCGGTACAGATCTCATTCTTTGTTCAAGTTCTATTTATCTTACGTAACGAAGTTGGTCTTGGATTAATGGTCGATTATTAACTCCAAAACATTATGATTTCTTACAAACAAATTATTTCATGTTATATATTTTTGATTTTTGGGGGTGCATACCATAATTTCATGATGATATAGGAGATTTAATATATTGACTTCTTGTTTTTTACTCATGTTAAAATATTGAGTTCTTGTATTAGATAAATACATACATATATACATATATATATACATACATATATACATATATATATATATATATATATATATATATCATGATCTGGATTTTTATCAGTTTTCTTCTATATATATGACAGATAAGTAAAATGTATAACTAAAAGTCGAGACCAATTGCTCAGTCTCTGTATATTGTTTGGATATATACGGAACAGCCGATTTGGTTTACATAGTATTCACTGAATTTTTATGTCTGTCAAAAGAGCATATTAATTAACCATGAACACAAATACAAGTTTGTAGTAACATTATATTTTGCATGTTACAGTGTTTAACTTCGATAACAAGACCGATTGGGTGTTGAAAGTGACAAAAGAAAACTACGAAAACTGCATCACAGAAAAGCCATTGAATGAATACAAAGTCGAACCCGCCATGGTGACACTTAATGTCTCAGGTCCACACTACTTCATCAGTGGAGCTCCCGGTAATTGCCTTAAAGAGGAGAAGTTGATCGTTGCGGTTCAGTCATCTGAGCACCCTCCCATTCCCATGCCCGTGCCCAAGCCAGTACCCGGCGCTGCTCCACCAGCTCCTTCAAAATCACCTACTTCCCTGGAAGCTCCAGCACCAGCTCCGAACACTGCAGTCGGGATGGTTGCAGGAAGTGGCATCATCTGGGCCATTATTGCTATCATTGGGCTCGCGTGGACTTAAGGATCTCTTTAAAAAATGGTTATTCTTGAAGTTGAAATTATTGTTTATGCAACCAACAATCTATGTTTTAGAGAACAATGTCTGGGTTTATGTCATCTTTGACATTTACTAATATTTAATTTGCAATATTTATTGGTCTTGTCAACAACTATTCTTTTACACAGATACAGTCTATCAGTTATTTTCTTAGCAATGGTTAATCATTTTGGTACCTAAAACTATCATTCATTTGATAAACTATTCAATTAGCAAGCATATATGACTATCCTCGTAAATGCCACTACCAGCCACATTACTAGTATCACTAAGATTTTGATTTGTTGTCCCACGTTTGGTATAAACTAATGGATTTACTGGATACTGGAGTCTATAATGTTCACGACATAACCAGAACCCGCCTTTGTTTTGATCTCTATACTTTGTGTTTAAAACTACCTAAACAAACATATATATACAAAAAAGTTTGCTTCAAATTTCAACAGAGTTAAAGTTTATACTGACAAAATAACAATGATCACTATAGAAGATAGAAAATAGCTAACAAAATAAAATCAATATGTGAGAATTCTTCAAAATTGATGAAGTTCTTCAAAGTCTCAATCTGAATAATAATACAGAATTGTTCAAAAATCAAAATTGGGGTCATAACTCATCAATAATATATAAAAAAGTTTTAAAATGGATCTTATACACAACTCTATTATTCCATTAGAGATTGAGTTTATAACAAAACCGAATTATATAATACTTGGTGTTTAGCCCGCCATGCGGGCATAATTATCTTATTACTAATATTTATTAATAAATGTATTATTAATTTAGAGACCAACAAAATAATTTATTATCATACCCTTACAAAACCAATAACAAATTTTACATAAAATTATTTATTTATTTTATAAAAATTAGAATCATTCATGTTGTGTAAATATCATAGAAATCTATTTATATAGAATTTTGGTTGTATTTTTTCTTTTTAAATTTTAAATTTTCATTAATTATCTAGATCCATAATTATGTTTATCAAAACATAGCTAATACATAAACTTATAATTATCGAGGCTATTTAATGATTTTAATTCAGAATTCAATTTTTTATTCGATAAATATATGTTCAAAATTTTAGCTACTGAAAAAATAATATTAGTTTGGATAATAATAAAATAGACATAACTTTTTTTGTCAAAAATCGTTTTATTTATTTATTTTTGAATTTTTTATTATAATTTATTTATGTTTAATGGTAATTATATAAAAATAAATTAATTATTCATTAAGAATATCATCATATTTAGGCAATCTAACTTTTAACGCAAGAGCTCGGATACGAAAAATCACTTTGCAAATAATAATATAGATTAAAAAACAATTATATAATATTGATAAAATAGAAAATGCTAACAAGATCGTAGTGAGAAATAAAAACTTAACTGCATAGTTTTCCCGTAAAATATCTGTTTACATAGAATTTACAAAACTAAATAACTTAGTGATATATCTTCAATATTTCAGAAAGTTTATTTATTTTTTATTTTTCAATGATAACAATTTTGAATTCAAATTTAGTTCTAACTTTTTTTTTTGTTTTTAATGAAAATCAGGAACAAATAAAAAGGTGTGGTTTTCAAAAAGAACTAAAGAGATGTACTTTTCGAAATCTAAACTATAGAAAGTTTTGATTATTTGATAAAAATGTATAGGATGAAATGCGAAGAAAAGACAGGAGAGGAAGCGGGTACACCCGACCCGGACAGCAAGAAGAAGAAAGTCAATATTTTGACAGGAGAAGACACCTTCACTTTCTGCTTCTTCTTCTTCAGATTCGTCTGTAAGTTCTTCCTCCTCATCTTCGTCCTGATCTCACTGACTTATACCGTCGAAACACGAAGCTGATAAAAGTTTGCTATTGCTCGACGTTGGATTCGGTTCTGTCTTTAGAAATTTTGTAAATTAATTAGGTTTGTGTTTGCTTTTCACTTCTTGAAATTTTATAAATTAATTTGGTTAATGAAGTATAGAGCTGAAAGGTTTCATCTTTGATGTCAAAGAACAGATTAGGGGATTCATGATTTGAAGAGTATGTTTGATTGTGGCACCAATGGAGTCAAATCTCAAGTAATCAGTGGCCATCGCGAGAAGTTTGTCAGGTATATTATATACTTCTTCTTCTTCTTCTTCTGCTTCCTATTTGATGAATCTTGAATTTATTTTCTTGAATATTTTTGTAACAGGTTGGATAGTATGGACTCAAGGAGTTCTGAAGCAGGTCTAAACAAATGCACATTAAACATACAAAGACCAAAACGTTTTATTACTCAAGGCAACAAAACATCATCTGGATCTTTCAAGAAAGGGTTCAGAAAAGGATCCGAGGGGCTTTGGTCTATAGGTAGATCCATAGGACTCGGTGTCTCTCGTGCTGTCTTCCCAGAAGATCTCAAAGTTTCGGAGAAGAAGATATTCGATCCACAGGACAAGTTCCTTTTGCTCTGCAACAAGCTCTTTGTAGCTTCCTGTATCCTCGCTGTATCCGTGGACCCTCTCTTCTTGTTTCTTCCCTTCATCAACGATAAAGTGAAATGCGTTGGTATAGACAGGAAGCTAGCGATTGTAACAACCACGTTGAGGACGGTAATAGATTCGTTTTATCTCTTTCACATGGCTTTAAGGTTTAGAACAGCTTATGTTGCTCCTTCTTCACGGGTTTTTGGTCGTGGAGAACTTGTGATAGACCCTGCGCAGATAGCTAAGCGGTATCTGCAGCAGTACTTCATCATTGATTTGCTTTCTGTGCTTCCTGTTCCACAGGTATAACAGCAATATCATAACATAACCTTAAACCTCTCTCAGGTTACTTTGTTTATGTTTACTTCATACATCTTTTCAGATTGTAGTATGGAGATTCCTCTACACTTCTAGAGGTGCCAATGTTCTGGCTACAAAACAAGCACTTAGATACATCGTGTTAGTCCAATACATTCCGCGGTTTCTTCGTATGTATCCTTTAAGTTCAGAGCTGAAGAGAACCGCGGGAGTATTTGCTGAAACTGCTTGGGCTGGTGCAGCTTACTACTTGCTACTTTACATGCTTGCAAGTCATGTAAGTAACCCATTACCACTGTTTCGTTACAAGTCATACGTTTTCATAAGAGTTTTGTGTAAAACGCAGATTGTTGGGGCGTTGTGGTATTTGCTTGCACTAGAACGCAATAACGATTGCTGGAGTAAGGCTTGCAACGATAATGACAACTGTACTAGAAACTTCTTGTTTTGTGGTAACCAAAACATGGAAGGTTATGCTGCTTGGAACATTGTAAAAGATCCTTTTCTTCAGCTACATTGCCCTTTCAATGTCACTGATGGTGAAGAGCCTCCCTTTGATTTTGGGATCTACTTGAGAGCTCTCTCCTCTGGCATTGTCTCATCTAAAAAGTTCGTCTCAAAGTACTTCTTTTGCTTGTGGTGGGGACTACAGAATCTTAGGTAATACGAAAACAAAACCATTAGCTTTAGTGTAGTCTCGTTGGCTCTATAGTAACATCTAGTGTTGCAGTACGCTTGGTCAAGGACTTGAAACTAGCACATACCCTGGAGAGGTTATATTCTCCATAACACTTGCTATTGCTGGACTTCTGCTCTTTGCCCTCCTCATTGGAAACATGCAGGTAATAAAAAAAGACAATAAGAGTTTGTTTGGTTTTGATGTATTATGAAAGAAACAATGTAATAATCTGTTGTGACATGTCTGTGGACAGACTTATCTTCAATCGCTTACTATCCGATTAGAAGAAATGCGAGTCAAAAGACGTGACTCAGAACAGTGGATGCATCATCGAATGCTTCCACCAGAACTAAGGGAACGTGTCAGAAGATATGACCAGTACAAGTGGTTGGAGACGCGTGGAGTTGATGAAGAGAATCTTGTTTCTAACCTCCCAAAGGATCTTAGAAGAGACATCAAACGTCATCTCTGTCTCGCCTTAGTCCGAAGAGTATGTTTCTTCCTTCTGTCTTAACTTCACTTCATCATCATCTTAAAATTCTCATTTTCTTTGTATGGATAAAGGTTCCATTGTTTGAGAACATGGATGAGAGGCTGCTAGATGCAATCTGTGAGCGGCTCAAGCCATGTCTATACACTGAGAAGTCTTTCTTGGTCCGTGAGGGAGACCCTGTGAACGAGATGCTCTTCATAATCCGTGGTCGGCTCGAAAGTGTAACCACGGATGGTGGAAGAAGCGGATTCTACAACCGTAGCTTACTTAAAGAAGGAGACTTCTGCGGCGACGAGCTTTTGACATGGGCCCTAGACCCCAAATCCGGCTCTAACCTACCGTCCTCAACAAGAACCGTCAAGGCCTTAACCGAAGTAGAAGCTTTCGCTTTGATAGCCGATGAGCTTAAGTTCGTGGCGAGTCAGTTCAGGAGACTGCATAGCAGACAAGTGCAACACACTTTCAGATTCTACTCACAGCAGTGGAGGACTTGGGCCGCTTGCTTTATCCAAGCTGCATGGCGACGGTACACAAAGAGGAAGAAACTTGAACAGCTTAGAAAAGAAGAGGAGCTAGAGGAAGAGTCTGCGGCCAGGCTTATTGCAGGAGGTAGTCCTTATAGCATCAGAGCGACGTTCTTGGCTTCAAAGTTTGCAGCTAATGCGCTTCGTGGTGTTCGCAAGAACCGGTCTGCGAAGTTGTTGGCTTTGTCACAACCAACTAAAGAGTTGTTGAAAGTTCAGAAACCTCCAGAACCAGATTTCTCTGCTGATTGCTAAGGTCTGACAATACATTGATTCAGTTTTTTTTTCCCACTTTGTACACAATCACAAAGAAGTTAAGAATCAGTTTTGGTTCTCAAAAGATACTTAGTTGGGTGTTTATAAATGCATGTTAATACCCAAAATATTGTATTATAAAATGATTATTCTGAATACTCATTCCACAGAAACTGTTTTCAAGTTCTTTTAAGACATTAAACTTGATCGGTTCTTCCTTTCAGAAAGTTTTTGCAGAGAGTCTGCCATTGTTTTCTATCTGGTTCGGCGTCTTCCATCGTTGCTTTGGCTTTATCCGCAAGATCTTGCTGCAAAGAAGAAGGAAAAAAAATACATTCAGTCACGACACCAAAGACAATGTATAGAAGGATACAGAAGCAAGACATACCTCCATCAGCTTCAGACTGACGACACGATCTATGATCTCGAAGAGAATCTCTTTGTTGTATTCAGGATGGCCTTGGATGGAGAGGAAGTGATCTCCAAAGGAGGCCATCTCGACGTTGTATTTGTCTGAATAAGCAAGCAATGTAGCTGACTCCGGGAGTTCCCAAACTTCGTCTTGATGGCATTTTATGATGGCTAGTGAATTGGGAGTCTTGTCTCCGAAGTAACCACCTGGTTTCACCGCGTCTGTAGCTATTGTTATGCTTCTTAGTCCCATGTCTGCACCTCTCCGCGCTCTTCCGATTTTTCCTCCTTTGATTCTGCTTAGTATCTGGTTTCATCAACAAAGGGATAATGGATCATTCGTTATCTATATGATCAACCTTTTGAATCAAAGTTCCAACACTAAATAAGTGCTTTACATTTCAAGATTGTGATGGCAATCCACTCAATAATAAAGATTATTTAGCATCCAAAGAAGATTTTAACAATGCCAAAGATATAAAGTTTCAATTGGTGATCTATTTAGAGAAAAAATTATTTTCCTCGAGATTTATATATTTCTTATAAAAAGAATTGTGTGGATATATTTTCTCATGAAATTTGAATAAAAATAATAGAAATAATTGTTTTATTAATAAATAATTTAACTATTGTTTTATTGATATTTTTATTTTAATTTTATTTCAATATAAACACACACATTTATATTCATGCCTCAAAAATTTTATTTTTGGTTTTGATTTTTTTTATTCATTTTTGTTCGTAATTATTTGTTCCTTTGAAGTTTCTCATGACGTTCTCAGGAGTGAAATAAAATGGAACCTCTTTTTAGAACCTGCTTTTTAGAACCTCAATTTCATTAAAATCTACGTAAAGCAAAATTCAAGAAAAGTAAGACATGGTTAAAAAATTATAATTTTCATAGAACATTTTTCGAAAATGCAAACGCAGAATGAAACGCGAACATGTGACATCGATTAATCTTTTAATTACATTATATTGTTACAAACAATTAGTTTTAATCTGATATGATTAAAAGTAAATGGGGGTTTATGGGTTTGTTTTAAAAGCCCTAATTACGTATAATGATCCAACGGACGTTTCGGATCAAATCAAATCAGAAATATTCAATCTAAAAGAAACAGAAAAGGAGAAAAGTTAGGAAGAGAACCTGATGGCCAAAGCAGATACCTAGAACCGTCTTCTTCATGTCGTCGAGTTTTTGACAAAGCGTACAAAGCTTAACGATCCAATCATCATCTCCGAAAGCGTCATGGAGACTACCGCTGATAATGAAACCATCGTACTTGTCCAGATCTTTCTCCTCCGGAAACTCGCCGTCGATCACCCGGAAGAGATCCCAATGCTCTCCTTCTTCGCCAAATGTCGACACGAACACGTTGAAATAACCTCCATACGTCTTCTTCACCAATGTTGAATCGCACGTGGCTAGAAACAGAGCGAATCTCTTTTGCTCAACCATTTTATGTCTTTTTTTTTTATTATTTCGAGAGAGATCCGATGACAGATTAGAAAACGGCTGTGTGTGTGTGTTGTTTTTATAGTAGCTAGGGCAACCAGACGCCAGCTCTGAGATTTTGTTACTTTTAGTTTCTCATTTTGCAGTAACAAAGTGATATTCTTGTTTTATATGTTGGGATAATTATTAATTTTCATTTTTCTAATCAATTTGTTAGTTGTAACAAACATACATACATTTTTGGGGAAAACCCATTTTTCGACCCCTACTATTTGTATCATACCTTTTTCAAAACCAAACAAAAAAAGTAGGTTCTAAAACATACTCAAACAAAAGTAATTTGAATTTTGGACTGAACTTTTAATCGTAGCACTAAAACCTATTTTGACTAATGCCAGGTTAGTCAACCGTTAAATCCGAGCGGAGTTATAGCCCAGAACGACTTCAGTTTCACAGCTTGTATAAATTTTTTCCCAAAAACAGTTATTCTATTACTCAAACTACAGGTGGTCTGGGTAAACAGACCGGAATAGAATAACCAATAAAGTAAAATTTTCTATGAAAAGATCTTGCAGTCCTAGCTAATGAGTCTGAGATCTGATTCTGAGCTCGCGGAATATGTGTGATCTTGAAATCTGGGAAGCATATTTGTAGAGTTTCTATCCTCTCCAGCTCTGATGCAAAACTCGGCCAATCATGAGGCTTCTTAATCATCGCAATCAAATCCTTACAGTTCCCCAGTTTGTATAATTAAAACGTCGTTTTAAGTAATAAATAATATATATTTCATTTGTTACAATAATGAATCCAACTCATTAAGTGAGACTTTATTATACAGAGGATGGAACCACCCGACCACAGCATTATCTTTTGAAAACATAAACTTTTAAATATAAAAGATATAACCACTGTGAGAGATAATTTTGTTTCTGAGAATGACAAAAAGAACGGAAGTGGATACAGGGATGAAGGAGACAGTGAGGTTAACGAGAGAAGCGGTAGTGGAGGAAGGAGGGAGACGAGGCGGCAGAGAGGAGAGAAAAATAAAAGTTGAGGAAAGAGAGAAACGAAAGATGGATAGAGAGCTCTGAGTGTTGTAGAGGAGATAAAGAGATTGGAGGAGAAATTTGTGAAAGAGAAGGAGGTGATGAGGGGGAATGGAAAGCCAGTGTCGCATATTACAACGGGCGGAGGATTTTGGAGAGATGGAGGATGTGGAGAGATTCAGTATAACTTCTGTTAGTTTTAAAACAACGCGCTAGATAACAAAATTTAACTGTTTAGTTGCAAAAAATCACTATAAATTATTTTGTTTGTCATACTTCAGCATATGCTTCAGTTGACCATAGAATAGTGGAAGTAAATTCAAGAATGATATAGCTTGGATCTTGTGAGGGAAATCCTACTAGACTTTGTATCACCCAAGAGCTATCACTCGCTAGTTATGATATACCTTGTTAGGTTTATCCATACACCTAACTTCCCTATCCTTTGAGTGTTAAGGCATTGGATCTTTGTGATGAACAACAGAAACTTAAAGACACAAGATTTTTAACCCAATTCCTTTGCGATACTTCTTGGTGGGATCTTTCTCCTACAACTTCCACTATCAAGCAAATCTTGCAATTACAGTCACTTCTCACTTCTTTGGGAATGACAAAGGAGATTACAAAAGGAAAGTACAATACCAACACACTCTAAGAACACAAAGAATCGAACTTTGTTTCTTCTCTTGTCTTTGGTAGCTTCTCACTCTCTAACTACTTCTCTCTTATCTCCTTCTTACCCTTTACTAGCCTGCAGTTCTTTCTTGACTGCCTTTGAGCCTTTTGCTTGTCTCCCTCTTGAGATCTTGTGGAATTCTTCTCTTTGTTGTCTCTCCCTCTAGATCATGTAGAGAGCCTCTTCCTCTGCATTTTTGGAATTAGGAAGCACAAATTAAGTTACAGAGTTTATATATAGTCTCCCAAAATCCTAACACGAAATGAAGTTTAGCCACTAGGACCGAAACATAATTTGGAATGAGGCGTCCATGATAATGCATCCACAGAATTTCATATGTTCCCAAATGCACATAGCCAAACCCATCCACGGAGTTACATCCACGGCAAATTACATCCATGACCAGATGCATATTTCCAACAGATCTCATAAATGACACTCACATTCAAGCTACTCATCTCACTTACAAGCTTAAGGAATTCATACGCATTAACCTTAATCATTTTCGATGCATCACACTTAAATGTGTAAAACTGAGATTGTACAAATATACGATTAGGCAAAGATCTAGACATATACAATCTCTCAAATAAAGACCAAATACAAGCTACCGTTGTGCAGTGTTTGAACTTTATTTGATTTTTTTTATTAATACGTTACAACAAATATCATACATTACAAATTACAGTTTTAAGGTGGATACAGGGAGATCGAATAATAAAACCAAGGGGGTAATATAATATTGTGATAGCCACATGGGACCTGGGATTTGTGGGTCAAGAGGCTTGACCTTTGAGGAAGTTTTTGCAAGTCTTCTGCCAAAACTTCCTGTCAGCTTCATTCTTCTCCAGTGTTGCCTTTGACGTTGTCACAAAGTCTTCCTACACATTTATAACAATTAAGTAAAATTAGTAGCAACATACACACAACAAAAATAATAGAGCGGATATTTTCTACTCGATCGATATTAATATAGTTTAGTAAATTAGTTTCTGTGACCAATTCTTATTTTTTTTCTACAAAATAAAGAGAAGGATTTTTTTTTAAAAAAATATCATATTCCAAAACTACAAAGTACAAAGTCTTAAGATTATTATGTCTAATAGAAACCCATATTGGTTATGTGTACACTAGAAGTAATCTTCTCTATTAAAAACGAAGTATACTTTGAAACTAACATTTGTTTCATGTGGAATATTATAAAATATGCCATTGAAATTTGTAAGTTTGGCATTAGCTTATTAAAGTTATTTTTGTAATTAAATGTTAGACCAGAAAAATATAAAATATAAATATAAATTTTAAATAATGTATTAAAATTTTCAAATCTCCACATAATAATAGTCATACAAGTCACTGCTAATATCCTTTTCATGAACTTAATATTATATGACTATATTTAATAAATATGTATCTATTTTGTCACTAATATTAGTTAAAGAACATGACAAAACTTGATTTATATTAATATTCTATTTATTAAAGAATATGAAAATATCTAATATATGTTAAAATTTGTAAGCTATGTAATATTTTTAATAAAATAAATAAATTATGAATATATGTTAAATTTTTATATCTACAACTATATATTATTATTTTTGTTTTAAAACTCACAACAATATATTATCTAGAAATGATTATATACAAAATATAATAATATATAACTAAGAATTTTTCATATGTTATCTACAGAATATGCTAAAAGAAAACTTAGAAATTTTAGTAATTCATAAAAGGTATTAATGAAAAATCAAATTTAACTATAAATTTAATTTTTATTTTTAGTTATACAAAATTCTGCTGAAAACTAAAAATCTTACCAAATTTTTTCATATAAAATTTACTTAAATAATAGGCTAAATTATTTAAATATAATAATGTATTTACTTATGAATCTCGCAATATACTAAATTGATAGATGCAAAAGTATATTTTTTAAACACAACATGAAAATATAAATTATTTTAAGCAAATATTTTTCTATAGTATAAATAAATAAATTTTAAAAATGTATTATATGCAAAATGTATATTTTTTATAAAGAAAAATATATATTTCGAAAGAGTCTCTCTATTTGATTATTTCAGATTATGAATTTATTGTACCGTATTCATAAATATATTAGTATGTAATAACAAAGTAAAATATGTGAAACAAAACATTATATATTAATAATGTCGAATAAGAAACATAAACAATAAAATTATAGAGTGACAATGACACTAAATTTAAATCGTATAGGTAAATGATTTCAATAATATCAAAACTACATATTTTATAAAATGAAAATAATACCCGCACAGACGTGCGGATCAAACTCTAGTTCTTGTTGACAGCTATACCATTAATACATTATCAAATCTTTAAAGTTAAAGTTCCTACATAGAGTTGGATGATAATCCAAAAAATAATACATAGGAAGTAAAAGATCAGCTAGAAGTTATAAGTGAAACAGGCCATTATAGTAAACATAATCCAAACGAGTTATTATTATTCATTTCAGTTTATTCAAAAAGGATATGCATCCAACTTAGTTGTATTAGCGCAGGTAACATATCTTAATACGAGTTATATGTGTGAGAGTTGTAAATGATAAAAACAAAATAATATGTATATATAAAAAATAATTTTTTTAACCAAAAAAAGAATTAATTAAGAAAAAGAGAGAAGAACAAACCGTAATATGGCCTCCGGCAAGAACACGATCGAGGATATCGATCAAAATATCACCGTTATACTCAGGATGTCCTTGAATACAGAGGAAGTTATCTTCTATTGAATACATTTCTACCTCGTACATGCTTGAATATGCAAGTAGTTTTGCATTTTCCGGCAGCTCCAAAACCTCGTCCTGGTGAGATTTTATGATCCTCAGACTCGTTGGAACTTCCTCACCGAAGTAGTTTTCGGGAGCCACTGCGTCCTTCAGGATGGTTATGTTCCCGAGGCAAAGCTGTGGTCCTTTTCTCGCTCTCCCTACCTTCCCTCCTTTCACTCTAGCTATTAGCTGAATATTATCCAATCATTAACTATTTTAGTTACGTTAACAATATTACTGAAAGTTTGTACGAACATGGAGGTCCATGTCGAATTCTCTAGGTCAATTCAAATTGTCAACGAATGATCCAATCAAGAACCATTTAGAAATTCAAAGAGGCAGCTATATAATATTTTACTCATAAGTCATAATGTATATATTCCGACGCATTGAAAAATATTTCAATCACGACGACAAGATTTATATACTATACATATAGAGAAATTCCTGGTTTCACTCCTAGGTACCAACCAATGAGAATTGGTTATTTTATATGCAGATTTTTTCAAAAAAAGAAACAGAATATTTAAAATTTGTTTTTTAAACAACAAGATAATATATAAATAAAAATAGTAGTAGCTGGAAAACCGTTTATACTAAACTCTAAACCCTAAACACTAAACCCTAAACCATTGGGTAAACTCTAAATCCTTGGATAAATCCTAAACCTTTGGGTAAACTCTAAACCCTTGCAATATCTCATTACCCAAAGATTTATGATTTACCCAAGGGTTTAGTGTTTAGGGTTTTAGGGTTTAGCGTATAGAGTTTATTATGAACAGTTTTAATTTACCTGGTGGCCAAAGCATACACCTAAAACTTTCTTCTTCATCACATCGAGTTTCTTAATAATATCACAAAGCTTCAAGATCCAATCAGTGTCCTGAAAGGCATCATGAGAGCTTCCACTGATGACAAATCCATCGTACTTCTCAAGATCCTTATCTTCGGGAAACTCCCCGTCCACAACTCTATAGGAATCCCATTGCTCTCCTTCATCGCCGAGCAAAGAAACAAACACGTTATGGTATCCTCCGTACGTTTTCTTGACAAACTCCGAATCAGGCACCCCCAGAAACAATAAGTACTTCTTCTGTTCAACCATTTGATCGATAAATTAAGATATATATATAGAGAGAGAGAGAGAGAGAGAGAGAGAGAGAGAGAGAGAGAGAGAGAGAGAGAGAGAGAGAGAGAGAGAGAGAGAGAGAGAGAGAGAGAGAGAGAGAGAGAATGAAGAAGAGAGAAATTAAGTGTGGATATATTTATAATATGGCTATGGGGTTCACCATTCACGTCAACTCCTTCGAACACATACATGCTTATGCGTTTTTAAGTTTATTTTATTTATTTTGTCTCAATTTGACAAAAAGATATTAGAAAATAGAATGTTGATTATTGGTTTTAACCAAAAACGTGGCTGTTAACCAATGTTGACCGACCCCATATGAGCGTCATGTGTTCCAAATTGTTTAAGCGTGAGATCACTACCATACGCGGTTCATAATTCCGTCTGGGAAAACATCCATAAATTTGAAAATTCCATCATGGCCAAACAAAATGATTTGTCATATAGAAAAAGTCCTATAAATGTGTAGAAATTATGAATATCTGAAAAAATATTTGTTTAAACGTGAGATCACTACTATACGCGGTTCATAATTCCGTCTGGGAAAACATCCATAAATTTGAAAATTCCATCATGGCCAAAAAAATGATTTGTCATACAGAAAAAAGTCCTATAACTGTGTAGAAATTAGGAATATCTGAAAAAATAATTATGAATATATAATGAGTCAAGTGATGCAAAACAAACAAAAATCAAATAACATATATTACCCTAAAATCAAATTGTCCTGACATACTTAACATATTTGTATAGAACTAGTGTCTGTGTCCTATTCCATGTTCTTAAATTCTGGTTTGTTTATTTTTTCCTAGCTCTGTGCTCTTTGGTTCTTGATAGTCTTGACTCAGTTTCTTTAGAAATTGTTTGTATCCTCTGACTGACCCTATTTTGTTGTTTATTTCTTTGTTTTCTTGTCTGCCAATGTTAGTCTTTAAGCTCGGGGTTGTGATTGTTATTCTCCACCTGCTTAGATTCCCATTCTTTGGGCTGATTGTGATCCTCTTTTTTTTTGCAGTTGAAAGTTCTAATGAAAGGAATGAAAAGGAGAAATAAAAATTAGTGTCCGTCCACCACCGAGAGAATAAGGAGTGCAGCCTACTGATAGTCCTGCGAGATGATTCATTCGAAATGGATCTCGCTTCATTTACATGGGAAAGTTAAAAAAAGAAAAGCTGTGCACTTTTCGGAGGAAACACAAAGGTTGTTATTCAATCATGTATTTTAATAGAGTTTAAAACTAAACACAATTCATTATTATTCGGAAAATAATTGTAAATTCATTGTTAAAAATGATTTAAATCTAGTTTAAAAAATTTAGTGTATTTTTACCACTAAATCTAGTATTATACAACTTTCAAAATTTTAATTTTTTTTTGTAATTTAAATTGATTTCAATCATCTATTGCAGAGTTTTATGAATAAACGAGTTGAAATCAAAATCCAAAGCATACCCCAAAGTTTTAGAATTCACGAACTTAAACAATCTTAAAACTTTAAAATTTGAAAGATTGTAAAACACTGATAATTGAATTTAAATAATTAATTGAATAACACTCCATAAATATTGATTGACTGAGAGTAATATATCTTAAAGTGATTGGAAATTTAGAATTTAAAATCTCTGTCTAAAATTGGAATTTTATTCCATTTTAGGGGTGGACCTATGTTGTTGAAGCGTAGGGGATGTACCCTATACTAGTTGTAACACCCGTCCCGTAAACGGTTCGAAAGATTTTCTTTCCGACCATGACACACTTCTGTTCCAAATAACATAACATTTCTTTCAAAACTAAATCTTACAGTAACTTAACTTCAAATTTAAAGCACAAATAAATCAAAGCAAGTCTTAAGTATCTTGAAACCGAAATACAATAGAGTAAACTCCGAATCCCCATTCCCAAAAGATGGTTACACGACGACTCCTACTCTTGCACTTCTTTGTACGTACATGCAAAAGGAGGGGTGAGTATTGGATTACTTAGTGAAGGTAAGTTTTAAGAACCTACTAACTCATCTCAAAACACCTAACACAACAAGCACAAATCATAAGAAAATATCATCTAGCATGAAACAAACAACAAGCAAACTAGCGATCGCTCAAAAAGGCTCACACCCATCACAGCATTTCCTACAGGGCGCCTTAACTGGGCTACAATCCGTAGATCTTATGTGAACACTTGCATACAGTGCTATAGGCTCCCTTTGCCCACCTGCCAACATACACTATATTCACTTAAGCCCAGCTCGGCATGACTCGATATTATCTGGTGCTGCTAAACCCGCCCTTCAATGGTCACACATCTTATCCTCTAACTCATTACATATATCATCATCACATTCATTATTATCACACATTTCATCATCTTAGTCATTATCAACACACAACCAGTTTACCATTTAATTAACAACCTACATCAACTAGTTGATTTCCATCATATCAATACAGATCAACAACTGAATCTAACATTTCATCACATCAACGCAATCCACACAATTATTAGACAACTTTAACGAAGGACTCTAACACCTCCAAAAATTATGAGAGGTGAAAAGAATTCACAACTGGGTCCTCACCTTTGTCTTACTCAATGACACATATCTAGATTAAGAAGACAGCCACACAACCTCATATTTGCATTTCCGCACTCAACAAAAGATGGGAAAAAGGATTAGGGATCAGATTTTTCACATCCATTGACAATGTGCTGAGAGAAAGAAGGATGTAGATTGGAGGCTTGCCTCAACAGTTGTAATAGTTAGTGTAAATTTTTATCAACGTTTTCTCGTTTCTAGGTATTAACTAGTTCTTACTACTTAGTGTTAGAGACCTTTTGTTGGTGTTAAAATCGACAATTTGTATATGTAATTCAAAAATAGAGTTGTTCATGTGGTTTTTGCTATGACTTAAAAGTTCGTGTGTGAAAAAGCCGGTAATAGCTAATTTATAGGTGAATAAACCATTTTCTCGTTGTTTATGTGGCTTTTAGCATGGCGTAAAAGTTCGTGTGTGAAAAAGTTGAGAACAACTGGTTTGTGAAAAAACCAGTAATAACTAGTTCATAGAGAATAAACCATTTTCTCGTGGTTTATTTAGTTTTTGGCATGATTTAAGGGTCTGTATGTGAAAAAACCGAAAATAACTAGTTTATAAGGGAATTAGCCATTTTCCCCTGCATTGGTCAACTTATGTATTTCGTTCTTTATAAACACTTCAACAAACTTATGGGTTATATGATAAATAAATATTTTATTTGGTTTACTTTCTCTGGCAGCCTCCTTTTTGTCTATTTGCATATTTTAAATTGTCAGAAGCAGTAATACTAAATATATAAGAAATAGTTAATCGTTATTAGTCGATACACTATATATTTATTAGAGCAGCCACGGCCTCGAACACTGATAGATTACCCATAATACAAGTGGTCATATTTATCTGAGAAAAGGACTCTCAATTAAACATCTTATTCTTAGGTTCCAGACTTCCAGTCCCATTGAAATTTGGTCATTTCAACTTTGACAGATAAAATAAATAGTTTACAAGCGAATATTTTGATTGGAGTTCCTTATACTCGTACTTCGCCGATGTGATTGTTTGACCCATGAATTATTCGTGATACTGTACACAAATATTAAAATATTATCGCTAGAAAACATGCGATTAACGGTGGAAAAAATTATTTTCATAACATATGCGACGAATTTACCGTTGTAATTAAAATGGTAAGTTGCCAACGTATAAATTTCATCGTAAGATAGCCGTTTGATGTAAAAAAAATTTCATCGTAGGATTAACGTAAATTACAACGATTTAACAAGGACAAATATAACAAGTAGTTTATGACTTCTTTACAATCGATTAGCGACGACGAATATGCGTTAGATGATGGTGCAAACATATATGTTATATGTGTGATTGAGAGTATATAAAATATAAATTTATCGTAGATGAGTCGTTATGCCCATGTAAAAAAATTGGAAAATCCATTTGTTGTTAAAATATTATCTTCCAAAGGTCGAAAATTTCCTATAAATATATATATATATATATATATATATATCTCTTTGTAGGAAATCACAAAAAAACGCTAAAAATGTTTGGGAGAGAAAAAATGGTATCTGATGACATATCTACGAATTACGAAATTGGATTTACAAGAACAACGATTCAGACGGAATGGTGATAAAAGAATTTCCCAATGGTCTATATATACCAGTCCCAAAGTACACCAATCATGCCTGAAACCAATATATGTTTTGTTCTTGTCAAAAGTATAAGAATACAAAATTTGTTCGTAGTGAAACAATACGAAAACATTTAATAAATAGAGGATTTGCTCCAAATACTACATTTGATTTTAACATGGAGCAGATTAGGGTAGGAATGAAAATCGGATGTGATACATGTGGACCCAGCGATTTATTAAAAATCAGAAAAAATCGGAGAGTACGTGGAGAAGAATTTTTTTTGTATATTTCTATATATAATATCTTATGTATACAAATAATACAATTTTATGTATAATACATGTATGTCTAAAACATTATTGGTGCTAAAATTTAAAAATTTGTAAATATATACCAAATTAAACCATAATATATAATCATATTTATTTCAATTCACATATAATACAATGGAAGACATATGGAAAACATAAAAATTGGGTCAACTAGCGACAATAAAGATTTTATAGGGATCAATATACAAATTTATATGATATAATTTGTGACGTGTTAATCTTTACGATTTAACGTACCTTCTTCTTCTTCCGTCAAACACACCAACCTTGTTATAACCGGTTAAGAAAAAAGCTCTGTTTCAGGCCGAACTAGGGATGTATTGAATTGAGAATTTGAGGATGTTTGGAGTGATTTTAGTTCTGGTGAGATTTGGGAGGACTTTGAGTAAATATAGAAGATTTTGGTGAAATTTTAAAAAGAAAAAGAAAACCCCATTGACAATTTGGAAAAACTATTCCTAGATTTCAGAATAGTTTATATGATTTGGGATTATTTATAACTTTTCTTTTCGAGAGCCGGAACAAGATCATAGTTCTAGTTAAATTCGTCATCTCCTAAAGTCCAAAATCTTGTATTTGACATCGTAACTTCTTCAATACAATACCTTAGAGAAACAATGTAAAATCCTCAATTTAATTTCAAGTGAACAAGCGGGAAAAAAAAACAGAGCTATTGTTGACTGCAACCTATTTTTCGACCATCCAATTCAATTGCCCAAAACCCAAAAAATAAGCAAGATCAATAAAAAATAGTTGCATTTTCAAAGTCTTGTCCAGGATCCAACTATTTTTGCAATCCTAATAAATTTTTGACTTGGTGACAGTGGAGTTCCTTGTGCAAGAAGTCTTAATACCACACGTGAAATGTGATGGACGGTGAAAACAGAGTGGTTAAATGGAGACATGGTGAAAACAGAGTCAAAAAAGCAATGGCTTGGTTGTCTTGTCAACATCTACTTCTGACCAACCTCTCAAACTCTTCCTATAAATACATGGTGCTTCCTCACGTTCATAATCATCCCAAAAACAAAGTAAGAGAGAACAAGAGAAGAAGAGAGTAAGTAAGAGAGAAAAGAAGAGAAATAAGATCTTTCTTGTGAGATAAGCTTTTTTGATAAGAAAATTAAGTGTAATTTTCTTGAGTGTATTTGGGGTCGGGTGTGAGTTGAGAGCTTGTAAAATTTCCCGGTTGATAATAAAAGATCTGTAGCATGTCCGGAGACGTAGGCAAAGTTCGCCGAACTACGTTAACAATTTTATGTGTGTTTTTCCGCTCCCATAAATTTCGCTTTTCCGCAAATTTGACCAGTATATTTCCTAACGACTGGTATCAGAGCTTGAGTTACGGTGATCGGTCAAATTTTTTGTGGAGTTACTATTCACGTGAACAGTATTCGTGAATAGTGAATTTTGTCGGTAACATCGGGTTTATCGACGGAAGTGTTTTAATACACGGTGGTTCTAGAAACGATGGGAGGCGAAGACGGTTCGGCGCACAGTATCGGGAATTTGACGGTACTGATTATGCATTTTGGAGAATGCAAATTGAAGATTATTTGTACGGAAAGAAGCTTCATCAACCGCTGAGCAAGAAGCCTGAGAAGATGGATCAGGATGAGTGGGAGCTCCTTGATAGACAAGTTCTGGGTGTTATAAGGTTAACACTGTCTAAAAACGTTGCTCACAATGTTGCGAAGGAGAAGACCACGGAAGGGCTCATGAAAGTTCTCTCAGATATGGTATGAGAAACCTTCAGCAAACAATAAGGTGTTTCTCATGAAGAAACTCTTTCATTTAAAGATGGAACAAGGTGGCATGGTTGCTGAACATGTGAACAAATTCAACACGATTATCAACCAACTGTCATTAGCTGAAATCGAGTTTGATGATGAAGTGCGAGCACTGATTTTATTGGCATCTCTGCCAAATAGTTGGGAGCCAATGAGGGCAGCGGTTAGTAATTATGTGGGTACTCAGAAGCTTAAGTTCAATGATGTGAGAGATCGTATCCTTGCTGAGGAAGTTCGTGGGATAGACTCTGGCGAGACATCATCGAGCTCTGCTTTCAATGTGGAAAACAGAGGTAGAGACCAGGACAGAAGTAACCGGAGAAATGGCAGATCTAAGTCAAGGAATGGACAGGGTCAGTCCAAATTCAGACAGCCTGCACAGTGCTGGAATTGTGGAAAGACAGGCCACATTAAGAAGAATTGCCGAGCACCAACAAAGAGAGAAGACAACAAGAGAGGCGGAGCCAATGCAGTGACACATGAAATTGCTGATGCATTGGTAGTATTGGTTGATTCCTCGAGGATAATTGAAGCTTGTAATGCAGCTACAAGTACCAACAAAGCGTCAATATCCTATGGTTATAGCCCAATCGATTCATGGGTTCTTGACTCAGGAGCGTCATTCCACACCACACCACGCCGCACCACAACATTATGAAAAATGATGTTGCGGGAAATTACGGAAAGGTATATCTCGCTGACGGATTACCTTTGGACATAGTTGGTATTGGAGATATCAACTTGAAGATATCAGACGAACGTGTATGGAAGATTACGAAGGTTAGACATGTGCCAAAGTTGATGTGAAATCTGTTCTCACTAGGTCAACTTGATGATACGGGCCATGATGTCAACTTTGGTGGTGGAGCCTGGAGAGTCAGAAAAGGTTCCATGGTGGTTGCTAGAGGTCACAAAAGAGGCACTCTTTATATGACGACGAGCTATCAAGACACTGTTGCTGTTGTCGAGAGTGCCAAACAGACCAAGTTATGGCATTGTAGGTTGGGGCACATGAGTGAGAAAGGGATGAAACTCATGGTGTAAAATGGCGCTCTTTTGGATCTGAAGACGATGGATCATCCGATGTGTGAAAGTTGCATCCTTGGAAAGCAGAAACGGGTTAATTTCTCTAAAGGAGGAAGAGAGCCGAAGTCTGAGAAGTTAGAGCTGGTGCACACTGACGTACGGGGACCCGCTCCTGTTGCATCGTTTGGAGGTTCGTACTACTATGTGACCTTTATTGATGATTCCACAAGGAAAGTGTGGGTTTACTTCATGAAGAACAAGTATGAAGTGTTCTCGATTTTCAAAAGATGGAAATCCATCGTTGAGATTGAGACAAATCTCAAGTTGAAGTGTCTAAGGTCTGATAATGGTGGTGAGTATATCAACGACGAGTTCAAGAGATACTGCGCTGATAATGGTATCAAGATGGAGAAGACTATTCCAGGAACGCCTGAACAGAATGGAATAGCGGAAAGGATGAACCGAACCTTGAATGAGCCTGCAAGGAGCATGAGATTGCATTGTGGACTGCCTAAAATGTTTTAGGCAGATACTATTAGTACCGCAAGCTACTTAATAAACAGAGGACCGTCTGTACCATTGGGAGTTAAGATCCCTGAAGAAGTTCGGAGCGGTAAGAAAGTAAACCTTTCTTATCTAAAGGTCTTTGGATGCTTAGCTTATGTTCACATTGATGATGCTGCAAGAAGTAAACTTGACTCAAAGTCTAAGAAGTGTTACTTCATCGGCTATGGTAACACGGAGTTTGCTTACCGGTTTTGGGATGATGAAAATCGAAAGATCATCCGCAGCAAGAATGTTGTATTCAACGAAGAAGCGTTGTACAAGGATAAGCTAAGAGAAGGCTCGGAGATGAAAGAGCCTGAAGCTGTTGATTTAGGAGATATCCTAACACAGGAGTTGCAACTGGATACCACAACAGCAGAAGAAGAAATCTCTCTAGAAGAGGGTGGTGAGGCTGAAGAGAATGATGATTCTGAATTGGTCCCATATACACCAGTCACGGAGTTGCGACGGTCAAGTAGAATCATCAGAAAGCCTGTAAGATTTTCTCCAACGCTCAACTACATTCTGCTCACAGACAGATGAGAGCCTGAATGTTATGAAGAGGCTATGCAAGTTGATGAATCGATCAAGTGGGAGCTTGCAATGAATGATGACATGGACTCGTTGTTATCCAATCACACATGGGAGTTAGCAGATTTGCCTAAGAATAAAAATGCATTGCATAACAAATGGGTCTACCGAATAAAAGAAGAACATGATGGAAGTAAACGCTATAAGGCGGGGCTTATTGCGAAGGGATTCCAACAAAAAGAAGGCATTGACTACACTGAAATATTTTCTCCTGTAGTCAAGCTGGTGACCGTAAGAATGGTTCTTGGGCTGGTAGCACAAGAAGATTTGCATCTTCAACAGATGGATGTGAATACGGCATTTCTTCATGGTGATTTGGATGAAGAAATTTATATGAAGCAACCCGAAGGCTTTGAGATCAAAGGGAACAAAAGCCTTGTTTGCAAGCTTAAAAGGAGTTTATACGGCTTAAAACAAGCTCCAAGACAGTGGTATAAAAGATTTGACAGCTTTATAAACGGTGTCGATTTCTTGAGGTATGAAGCTTACCACTGTTGTTACTTCAAGAGGTTGGAAGAGTCCTACTTGATATTACTCCTATAGTAGGAGCAGACTTGCATGAGATCAATAGCTTGAAGACGAAACTCTCGGAAGAGTTTTCGATGAAAGACCTTGGAGAAGCAAGACAGATTCTTGGGATGAGAATCAGTAGAAGCAAGGAGGTTCTTAAGCTATCGAAAGAGGAGTATGTGAAGAAAGTCCTCAAGAGATTTAATATGGATGACACGAAGCCAGTTAGTACTCCTCTGGCAAGTCATTTTCGGTTATCCAGAGAACAGTCTCCAAAGACGGAAGACGAGAATGGCACATATGGATAAGGTTCCATATGCTTCTGCTATAGGCAGCCTGATGTACGCGATAATATGCACAAGGCCAGACATTGCACATGCAGTGGGAGTCGTCAGCAGATTTATGAGCAATCCAGGAAAGGAACATTGGGAAGCCGTTAAATGGATTTTCAGATATCTGAAAGGAAATCCAAGTTTGTCACTATGTTTCACGAAGTCCGAGACGAGATTGCAGGGATATGTTGATGCTGACAATGGATGTGACGTTGACAGCACAAAGAGAACAACCGGGTATGTCTACACTTTTTGCGGTACTGCAATTTGTTGGGTTTCAAAGTTGCAGAAAATTGTATCTCTATCAAGCTGTGAAGCTGAGTATGTTGCGGTAACGGAGGCAACAAAAGAGATGATGTGGCTACAATCTTTTCTTGAAGAGTTAGGCCATGACCAAGGAAGAAGTGTGTTGTACTGTGATAGTAAGAGTGCCATCGATTTGGCAAAGAATCCGGTTTACCATGCTCGGACGAAGCACATACATCGTCGGTATCATTTCATCAGAACAGCGATAGAAGATGAAGTGTTGGTGCTTGAGAAGATCCCAGAAAGTAAGAATCCGGCGGACATGTTGACGAAAGTTGTACTGTATGATAAGCTGAAATTATATGCAACCTCAGTTGGCTTGTTAGAGTAACAAGCTGGCGCAGCGTACAAACTGTTGAACGGTCGATCAAGGAACATTTAGGGTTTTAGAGACCTATTCTTGGATCGATCAAAGAGTTTCTTTCGATAACTTCTTTGAGACCAACTTCTTGATAGATGAATTTAATCAAATCTTACAAGGAATAAGCAAAAGCTCTATTTTTATTTATCAAAATCTAATTCATAAACAACGACAAAGAAGGCTATATATAAGCCAAAGCTAAACACCAAACCCTAAGATAAACATGTTTAAGATAAAAGATCTAAAACCCATATAATTATCATAATTAAAAATAAATAATATAAAATAGGAAAATCCTAAGTCATAAAGTGAACCACGTTACTTGTCGGCCAAGCATGATGCCGCTGCATCAGGTCCCACCGGGTTTGAAAGATTCGACCTCGAGTCGAAATGGAAATCGCTGCTCCCAAACCTTCAAGACCAAGTTACTTGCGTTCTTGTCCCTCTCTTCTGAACCACCCTCAATCTCATATGTCCCTTTAATCTTGATGTACAAAGTAAGTGGTGCTTGATTACATGTACACTCATCTTGTTCCAGCCAATTGACGTAGCTTTTGTCGTGGAGAAATCTTGTTCGCCTTGTGCTGTTGAAATCATGAAGACTCACCCAAAACTCCAACTGTTCTAACACTTTAACTGCTAACACCTTATCAAATTGATTGACGAAACACATCACTGTTTTTTTTCTCTTGGAAACAACACAACAAAGTGCATACGGTTTCCAAACTGCAAATACTCCTTAATAATAACTTTCTTAGATAAAGTTCCAATAGTAAGTATGGCACCAGAAAGATCTACTATCTCCATCAGAACAAGCTCACGAAGATAACTAGGTGGCCGCACCCATCGAAAGAACCACTCCAATATATATTTATGACATGTGCTACGCCAAACACTAATTTCTTCAGCCATTAACCATGCGTCAGTCGAGAAGCAAGTGATCAATGGTGGAGGAAAAACAGAGCTGTCCAAGTCAACGAGAAAAACAGAGTGTAAACTCTTAAGCAGTATCTCTTGATTCCAAAAAGACAACAACTTCTCGTATGTAGAGTTTGGAGTCACTACTACCCTCTCAAATCCCAGAATAAGAAAAAGAACACAACTTAAAACATTCCTGCATGTGTCTTGTTTGTCACCGAAAGTGAAATCATACATAAAATCTGATGTACAATTCCATAGCAGATTTATTCTTCCTCCCACTTGTGTATCTTCTTCATCAAGTTTCTCTGACCACAGCAAAATATGCCACTGTAACTCACACAAGATAGTCAGAGGAAGGAGAACAGACGATTCCAAGTCCATTAGAAACATATAGAAAGGATTTTGTAAACATCTCGATATTCTTGCACACAACCCGAACAAGCTTGTGGAAAAAAATATACGGAGGACAGAGTGGTCACCAACATCCCATAACGTCATCACCACAAGACTTATAGCGGAAAGAAAATTGCGGACGCAACAATACAGTGGCCGCCGTAAGAGCAATAGTGATAAACTTGAGATCCCCATATGCCACTTAGGTCCAACAAACTTTGATACTTCCGCCAGAGGACTGTTTGTCACATCATTGTATGAACCCATTGTTATTATGCATATGAATCTTAAGCACCCTTGATAAGTTCCCCACTGCAATCCAGTGGCACGCACGAACTCTCTTTACGCTGTTGTAAACATGTAAGGAAGTGACATGTATGGCTTGAAATCTAACAGCTTGCAGAGATACTCATATTTCTCTAAGACAAAAGAGACATCACAAAGAAATTCCCAAATGAGTGCAGGCTCCACTTCTAACCAATCCTCTAAAAAACGCACCGTTTTACTGATGCGATTATTTTTGCGATTATTTTGGCGATTTTGGATACGAGTTCGAGAGGGGTTTCGCGATGAATCTGGATCCTCTTCCGGATTCTACGGATCCTCCGGGGGATGATCTGAATCACAAGGTGAATCTGATCGAAGATACGAAGCAAGGGAGTGAATCGGTACCGGAAAAGTTGGATCAAAGCTGGCTTGAGGTGGCGCAGAACAAGAAGCAATTGAGGAAGTACGAGATTGAGGTTTTACAGAAAGAGGGGATTCATACGGTGGAGATACCGAATGGAATCATAGATAACTCTACTTCACTCTGGGTAGATTTCATAGTTGGGAAGTTCCTAGATCTGGCTCCGCACGTGGCCAAGGTTCATATGGTTCTCAATAAAATCTGGAAATATGGTGATACCGCGACAAAAGTGGAAGTTTATGAAGTGAATTCAACGACTATGAGATTCAAGGTCTCGAGTCAGAAAGCAAGGGAGAAAATCCTTCGTAGAGGGATGTGGAATGTTGTGGGTGTGCCGATGATTGTCTCAAAATGGTCTCCTAAAGCTGAGGATGAGAAGCAAGAGGATGATGCGATTCCGATGTGGGTACATCTAGAGAAGGTCCCTCTTCACATGTATTCATGGGAAGGTCTTAGTTTCATCACCAGTGCTGTAGGATTGCCAGTTAAGCCGCACCAAGATACCATTGCGTGTACAAAACTTGATGAGGCAAAGATTTTTGTAAAGGTTGATGTTTCGAAGGTTCTTCCTAAGGAAATCACGTTCACCAAAGATGGCAAGAGCTTCACAGTTAAATTTTACTACCCTTGGCTACCTGCAAGGTGTAAAATCTATGATAAATGGGGTCATAGAGAGGAAGTCTGTGGTTCGAAAGGGAAGGGGAAGAGAAGCAGAAATGTAAGGTCCCCATCTCAAGCTGAAGTAGCTAAAGAAGAGGAAAGTGTAACACCGCAAAGTAATGTGAAAGGCGAAGTAGCAGGAAATGGGGTTAGTGTTCAGGAGAGAAGAAGTGTCATTTTTAATACTGGAGGTAGAAGTACAGAGGGGAAGGAAATAAAGAAAACGGAGGATGAAACTATTGCAAGTAGTAGTGCTATCAAGGGACGGACTACTGTATCGCCAGCTAAGACAGGTAGATCTTTGTTCAACTCTACACGGGAAACCAATGTTGTTGTTTCAGCATCTAAATTCTCTGTTTTGAGTATTGATGAGATTGAGGAAGGTGAGGTTTTAGTAATGGAGAATTTACAGTCCTCTGAGATAGAGGCACATGAAGTTAACGAAGAGATTGAAATTCAGGATGAAGGAATGCTAGAAGTGTGGGAACCAAAATTCACACCGTCAATTTCAATGAATAAGATTGCGGAGGAAAGCCAAGTTAACCCGACTTTCCTTGAAGGTCCGGATTCTCTGCGACAGCCAACGACAAGTGACCGAATAAATGCGGAAAAAGATTTGTTAAGATTTGAGACTGGGCCTTAAGAAAGGCTGCCTACGTACCCTTTTCGAGGATCAAGTCGGACGTAGTTCAGTTTAGAAAGAATTGAACAAGAGATCGAACCGTCTGGGCGGGTTCGATCTAGTATGAGCATTTGTCATAGACACAGGCATGTCGAAGATAATGCCTAGGGTTTCTATGTGCGGAGCTTTGAAGTAAAAGAATCGTCTGATCCTTCCGAGAGGAGCGGAGATTTGCGAGCAGGAGGCGGCCAGACGTTCTAGGGCCTGCCTTGCTAGTCTAACCGCCTAAATTCTAAGTTCTATCAGCTAACAGGAGCTCTCTAGGTCTCCAATCTAGGATTTTCGGATCTTCCTCTCCTCTGCTCTTGCTCTCCTTATATACTCACTCCTAGGTCGGTTTGCCTTAAGATGATGGACCTCGCCTTTGGGCCCAAGCTTATCTCTTCAGGAAGTATTCCATTTTCGTCGATCTTCGTTATTATCCTTGAGTTTTCGGTGACTTGATTTTATCCGATGTTCGGGAAATCGGATAAACCGTCATAGCCTGATTGGGCCTGAATTCTTAAAATCGTAAGTAAGTCCGTGGACTTGTCTTAAGTCGTTGAACGTTTTATACGATTTATCGGAAAGACTATTTTTCTCGTAAAATAAACCGTATAGCCTAAAGGATCGATGTTCAAGTTAATCGACCTTGTTTTATACGATATCTTCTACGAGAAATCCAATCCTTCTAGTTTTTGTCGTAAAACATCGAGGACGATTCCAATCGAGTCGAAGGATGTTTATTCTGTAGCCGTGATCGTCCCAAGCTCACGATGATTGATCCAAAAAAGCCAAGATGGGATCAGACCGAACACGATGGGACCGAGATCAGGACGAGGGCCGTCGACCGGCGCCAGGCCGGGGTGCCACCGGCGCCAGGCCGTCCCGCGTGACGGGTGCCGCCGGCGCCAGGCCGGGGTGCCGCTGGCGCCAGGCCGGCCCGCGTGACGGGTGCCGCCGGCGCCAGGCCGGGGTGCCGCCGGCGCCAGGCCGGGGTGCCGCCGGCGCCAGGCCGGCCCGCGTGACGGGTGCCGCCGGCGCCAGGCCGGCCCGCGTGACGGGTGCCGCCGGCGCCAGGCCGGCACGCATGATGGGTGCTGCCGGCGCCAGGCTGGGGTGCCGCCAGCGCCAGGCTGAAGATCTCGGCGAGGGCTTCGATTTGATATCTTGATCTTTTTCTGGTTCCTCACGGTTTGAGAGAACGACCTCTTCGAAGTTTCGAGACCGATTCTTTTGTGTTTAGGGTTTTTGTGGTGATCGAATCTTGATGTCCTTGGGCGAGCGGACCGATCTTTCCGGGGACTCTCGTCCGCGCACGCCCGTAGTCTTTCGATCTCACAGAGAGTGGATATTCTAATTTGAGAAAATCTCGTATAACTTCTTTTCAAATTATTCGAGACTTTTTGTTTCAAGGAATACTTTCTAGAGACTTTCAGTCATTGATTCCGTCGTGACCGATTTTGACACCAACAGTTAGCCCCCCAGCTCGTTAGAACCTTCGTGATGTTCTTGCGAGCGATAAGACATGTCAGGTAAGATAGGCGGAATTAATGGTTGAAAGGCTCCGTTGAAAGTGGTAAGATTGGGGATGCGCCTTTCGAAGGCTGCCTACGTACCCTTGTTGTAGGGATCAAGCCTTCCGTAGTTCGTTTTGGAGTTTAAGACCCTTGTGATCCGTTTTCCAGCGAGACTTATATGGTCTGGTTACGTGTCATGAGAGACTTTCGAGCATGATGCTGTTGACGTATTTGTTTTTCGATTATTTATGAACTTCAGTTTTTTCGAAGTATGAGAAAGAGGGTGTGAGTTGTCGTCTCATTCCTAGTTCTCTGATGATCACCGTACCTATTGTTTGCATAAAGCGAGATTTTCCGCGGTTTACCGATTTACGCGGAAAGTTCGTGAAACGAATAGGCTTAAGTGAAGAGACAAATTTTTGGAACTCGTATACCATACTATGTCTGTGAGATGTCAAGATCCAGCGTGGCTGGGTTTAGGGCAAGACCTAGGTTTACTCTCGGACTGAGGCTTTGCGATGACAAATCGGCTTTCGTTTTTCCTGTTTGCGATTTTAACCTGACTCGTACCGTTTAAAATCCGCGAATTGTTGTCGGCTTATATGATTTTTCTGGGCGTGAGTCAAGCTACTTCCTTTACGAAGAGCTAAACCAAAATTTGGATTTCTTGTATAGCGCGCTATGTTTATCCTTGTCGGATGCAAGAGAGCCTACCCCTTGAAGGACGGCTATTTGTCTGTTTAGGACGTTAGAGTTCGTTTGTTGTGATCAGCAACAACGAAATGATGCCAGTTTAGAGGCATGTTACCGTTTAGAGGTGTGTTTGTATGTTTTGAGTTCTAGAGACGAGGATTTCGTCTGGAACATTTTGAGGAAAAGTATGTCCTTCGAGCGTTAGCGACGTCTCGCAGTGCTGAAGGTCGAGTTTCCCTTGTGCCGCATTTCGTGGTTGAAATGTTCGCGGGCTTTGGAGATGTTTTGCGAATGTTCGCAACCAGAAACTGTTGTTTCGGTTTGGACGCAGGACCAAGAGGTCGCGTAAGTTCGACCCAGGGAGAAGCGTCTTCATTCACAGTGCTTCGTGAAGTGTTGGCCTTCCGGGATTTGTTTGTATATATTAAGGATGACTCGTATAACTCTTGGAGCCTTGTCAGGAGTGTTTCTTTTCATGCCGTGTTTACGGGGCGTATAGAACTTAATCAATCGACGATGAGTTTAAATCTTCCGTTAACCATATGGTTGTTAGGACTGAGTTTTGGTATGAAGAGTTTATCGTATGATTTCCGATTCTGGGTTATGCGACAAATTGCTTGTGTAATAGTCACTTGGCGTTCTATGAACAAATCGTGGATTGTTGTTTTTAGCCGTTAAGTGATTGGAGCGGTGCTCGCTCAGTAGCTTTGGATTGGCATGGAGGCTAGATTCAGCCGTATCGCCAAGGAAGTTGTTGGTAAACGATCAGACCATGACCCTTATTAAGGTCATGTTAGTTTACGATTGTCTTTAATGGGGATGCCGAATTCAGGTCCGGGCTTTACGGAAGGGCGTAGTTGGCCGAGGGCCAAATAGCGTTTGCCGAGATAGACATGTCAAGCATAGCGGAGTTTTCTGAGTTATGGCTGATGGCTTTTAGAAACGATCTACCACTTTAGGTCTCAGTTATACGATGAATGGTTCGTATAAAATTTTTTTGTTGTATGAAAATCGTTTCATTTTATCCGAGTGGGACAAAATTAAGGGATCGACGCAGGACACGTGCGGGTTCGTCTGCGTGATTATTTCCTGCTCGGACGTAACCGTGGGGAGTGAAAGCAGGAGCCAGAAACCTTGTGGAGCGAAAACTGTCTATGTCAGTTACCCGTTGGACCCATTATGTTTATTTTACGAAAGTTGCTTTGTATGAATTGACTCGACCATACACAGGATTTTTCGTAAAAGTGATGTAAGGGGGTTTTCGCAAAGGTAACCGGAGAGCGTTTCTCACAAATTACTTGCGATATTCGCGACCATGGATTATGTTTTCCTCATTCACTTTTGCGTACTGCGAAATCGTTTTGCATGAGATCGATCATGTTTTTTCCATAGGCTGTTTTGTTTTAAAATGTTCTTGTTATACGAAAGTAATGGATGACCGGTTTCATGGAGATAGAAAATCGCAGATTGTTAAAGTAGCAATGTTTCCGCGGATTACACGGGAGATGTTTCCGCTATGATTTCGACCTTTGGACGAAAGCTGCTTCGAACTACTTATGGAGTTTTACCGAAGGTTATTTCGTTATTTTCGTAGTTCACCGTCGTGCTATTAGTCTGACGTTGGTACACGTTTCTAGTCGCGAGTTTGCGACGAGAGACGACGTAGAGTTTTCAAGACTATGTTTGTAACGGTTGGGCTATGGCGTTAGCGTTTTTTAGACGAATCTTATTGCTGCGAGAGTTTGCTTTGTTAAAAGCGTTGTCTTGATGCTGAAGCAAAAAGTTTTCGAAGATGGGATTATACGGGTATAGTATACGTACCTACTTCCCTTTTCTTTTTACAAAAGAAAACGGGCTAGCCGTTCTTCCGAAGGCTTGTGTACGTTTTTTCTTTCTTTTAGGAAGCGGGGTGAGTATGCTTTTAGAACGCGTAGCGATCGTTTCTCGGTTTTTCGAGAGACTAGATTGGTTTGCATGTTCTGCCTGGACAATCAAGGAACGATTGAACGAGACTGGAAATATTTCCTAAGACTTAGCTTGCTAGACTATCCACCTAGGTCCTAAGTTCCCTCAATTCTACGGCAGTTTTCAAGACGTTTTTGTTCCTGTCCTACGAAGAATTAAAACCTTTACATAAATTTTCGAGAAAATTGTCTTTTGAAGGTTTCGGCATTTCCGAAGGAATCCCATTTCCTCATATATTCGAGATGATTGGTGTTTAGAATAACCGTGATTGTACCAAACTCACAAAGATTGATCCAAACAAGCCAAGATGGGATCGGACCGAGCACGATGGGACCGAGACCAGGACGAGGGCCGTCGACCGGCGCCAGGCCGGGGTGCCGCCGGCGCCAGGCCGGCCCGCGTGATGGGTGCCGCCGGCGCCAGGCCGGGGTGCCGCCGGCGCCAGGCCGGCCCGCGTGACGGGTGCCGCCGGCGCCAGGCCGGGGTGCCGCCGGCGCCAGGCCGGGGTGCCGCCGGCGCCAGGCCGGGGTGCCGCCGGCTCCAGGCCGGCCCGCATGACGGGTGCCGCCGGCGCCAGGCCGGCCCGCGTGACGGGTGCCGCCAGCGCCAGGCCGGGGTGCCGCCGGCGCCAGGCCGGCTCGCGTGACGCGTGCCGCCGGTGCCAGGCCGTCTTGCCGTCCGTGGTTTTTCTGTTGTTCGATCTTTCCCTCGTTAGTCGTTCGTGCGGGAAATCTTTGAGTTTGGGAGGATCTTTAGCCGCAGATTTCGAGATAATCATTTCAAATCCAACGAGACTCCTCGAGTATCGGGATTGAGATGGACTTGGACTCATAGACTTTCCGTCTTCAAGGGTTTGAGCAATGAGGCTTCGGACTTTAGACGTTTAAAGTATGAACCTTTTAAACAATCGTGAAGGGTTTGCGGAAGAATCGTCGTGTTTCTCGAACAATCCGAACATGGGTTTAAGGGACCAAGATGTTGCCGTTGCCCGAGATCACGAAACGACTGCACGGATGGGCGCCAGGACCCTTGCCACCGATGCTGCTGTTGCTCGCCTTCGTCGATCCCCGGGGCTCACAGACTCAAAGATCGAGTTACGAAAACTCAGGCAAAGATGCATGGTACTGAAACAGGACCGGTCTCATCCTATGACGGGACAGAGAGATCCTTCTCATGGGCGAGGTGGTCGAGACAGCGACATTGTTTTCTTCGTAAAATCTCAACGGAAGCTCCGATTGAGATGAAACGAAAACCATCTTGACCTAGAATCAAAGGAGAACAAAGTGAGGTTTCCACAGGCGAGGTGGCCACGGGCGAGGTGACATTGGTGATGGTTGTTCTCGTCCATGGGCGAGGTGGCCGGGAGAGTGATTTTGTTCCCTTCGTAAAATCTCAACGGAAACTCCGATTGAGACGAAACGAAAGCCACTTTGATCTAGACTCAAAGGATAACGAAGCTGAGTTCGCCCTGTGGCGAGGTAGCCATGTCGGAGGGTGAGGTGACCTCGGTAATGTTTGTCCTTGCCCACGGCGAGGTGGCCGGGACAGTGACTTTGTTCTCTTCGTAAAATCTCAACGGAAACTCCGATTGAGATGAAACGAAAGCCATTTTGACCTAGACACAAAGGAGAACAAAGTGGGCTCTTACTAAGGCGGACTGGGAAGACTGATCTTACCCTACGGCAAGTCGTCCTAGTAAGATTAAGCTCCGACCTCCTTTCGTTTTCCCATTTATTCCTCGAGAGTTGTTTGTAAGAAGTATGGCAGTGGGAATCGGTGAACCGATTTGCCGTGCTTCTGTTCTGCGAGTAATAAAGGGTTTCCCCAAGGTTTCGAGGAGAATAAGTTTTATTTTTCCGAGAGGTTCTCGAAAGAAACGTTTTTCGTAGAAACCTTGCTCGTTGCGATTTCTCTAACTTGGTAACAAGACGAATTTTTGGGGTTTGATAGATTTTATCGTTGGCCTTTCTGTTTAGATAGAGAAATTGCGAGCTCGTTTTCGTGCTCTTCCAGTGGCGGAAAGCCACAGCTAGGTTTTTGATTTGCTCGAGCACCGTGGTGTTTGCGTAAGCGTTGGCCGTAGGAACAGTCGCTGCTGGAGTTGTTTTACCATCGTTGACGCAAACTGCAACTTTTTCTTTCATATTTCCAGACATCGGTTCGATCAAGCGCTTTGCGGCCGTATGAGTAAGAGTAATCCGTCCCCCCCTCCTTCTAGCGCCAAACTGTGGGAACCGAAATTCACACCGTCAATTTCAATGAATAAGATTGCGGAGGAAAGCCAAGTTAACCCGACTTTCCTTGAAGGTCCGGATTCTCTGCGACAGCCAACGACAAGTGACCGAATAAATGCGGAAAAAGATTTGTTAAGATTTGAGACTGGACCTTAAGAAAGGCTGCCTACGTACCCCTTTCGAGGATCAAGTCGGACGTAGTTCAGTTTAGAAAGAATTGAACAAGAGATCGAACCGTCTGGGCGGGTTCGATCTAGTATGAGCGTTTGTCATAGAAACAGGCATGTCGAAGATAATGCCTAGGGTTTCTATGTGCGGAGCTTTGAAGTAAAAGAATCGTCCGATCCTTCCGAGAGGAGCGGAGATTTGCGAGCAGGAGGCGGCCAGACGTTCTAGGGCCTGCCTTGCTAGTCTAACCGCCTAAATTCTAAGTTCTATCAGCTAACAGGAGCTCTCTAGGTCTCCAATCTAAGATTTTTGGATCTTCCTCTCCTCTGCTCTTGCTCTCCTTATATACTCACTCCTAGGTCGGTTTGCCTTAAGATGATGGACCTCGCCTTTGGGCCCAAGCTTATCTCTTCAGGAAGTATTCCATTTTTGTCGATCTTCGTAATTATCCTCGAGTTTTCGGTGACTTGATTTTATCCGATGTTCGGGAAATCGGATAAACCGTCATAGCCTGATTGGGCCTGAATTCTTAAAATCGTAAGTAAGTCCGTGGACTTGTCTTAAGTCGTTGAACGTTTTATACGATTTCTCGGAAAGACTATTTTTCTCGTAAAATAAAACGTATAGCCTAAAGGATCGATGTTCAAGTTAATCGACCTTGTTTTATACGATATCTTCTACGAGAAATCCAATCCTTCTAGTTTTTGTCGTAAAACATCGAGGACGATTCCAATCGAGTCGAAGGATGTTTATTCTGTAGCCGTGATCGTCCCAAGCTCACGATGATTGATCCAAACAAGCCAAGATGGGATAAGACCGAACACGATGGCACCGAGACCAGGACGAGGGCCGTCGACCGGCGCCAGGCCGGGGTGCCGCCGGCGCCAGGCCGGCCCGCGTGACGGGTGCCGCCGGCGCCAGGCCGGGGTGCCGCCGGCGCCAGGCCGGCCCGTGTGACGGGTGCCGCCGGCGCCAGGCCGGGGTGCCGCCGGCGCCAGGCCGGGGTGCCGCCGGCGCCAGGCCGGCCCGCGTGACGGGCGCCGGTCGACGGCCCTCGTCCTGGTCTCGGTCCCATCGTGTTCGGTCTTATCCCATCTTGGCTTGTTTGGATCAATCATCGTGAGCTTGGGACGATCACGGCTACAGAATAAACATCCTTCGACTCGATTGGAATCACGGCCAGGCCGGCCCGTGTGACGGGTGCCGCCGGCGCCAGGCCGGCCCGCGTGACGGGTGCTGCCGGCGCCAGGCTGGGGTGGCGCTGGCGCCAGGCCCGCCCGTGTGGCGCGTGCCGCTGGCGCCAGGCTGAAGATCTCGGCGAGGGCTTCGATTTGATATCTTGATCGTTTTCTGGTTCCTCACGGTTTGAGAGAACGACCTCTTCGAAGTTTCGAGGCAGATTCTTTTGTGTTTAGGGTTTTTGTGGTGATCGAATCTTGATGTCCTTGGGCGAGCGGACCGATCTTTCCGGGGACTCTCGTCCGCGCACGCCCGTAGTCTTCCGATCTCACAGAGAGTGGATATTCTAATTTGAGAAAATCTCGTATAACTTCTTTTCAAATTATTCGAGACTTTTTGTTTCAAGGAATACTTTCTAGAGACTTTCAGTCATTGATTCCGTCGTGACCGATTTTGACACCAACAAGAAGATAGCAAGATAGAGCAACAAGTTCAGGAAGAGACTAAGGTGGGAAAGAGGAGAGGTCGGAGGCTGAAAGCTCAGGATGAAAATCCAGTGAAGAGCTCCAGGCCGGTCCGTCGTAAACACTAATCTGATGGCTAGTTTCTTCTGGAATGTCCGCGGTTTCAGCAAAATATTAAAGCATTCCGTTGTAGAAGAATGGGTCAGAAGTACTAATATGAGCTTTAGTAGTTTATTGGAAACGAGAGTTAAGGAAAGTAAGGCAGGGAGTGTTATTAAGAAGGTGTTCAAAGGTTGGAATTCAATGACCAACTATGAATGTAGTGAAGGTGTAGGATATGGTTTGTTTGGAAAGATGATGTTGGTATGACTCCTGTATACAAAACTGATCAAATCATCACTTGTTCAGTGGCGTTGCAGGGTCAAGAAGAGTTTTTTTATACAAGTGTTTATGCAAGTAACACGGTGGAAAGGAGAAAGAGGTTATGGGAGGATCTATGTATTTATCAAGACTCTGCTCTGTTTCGCAACAAGGCATGGGTCATTGTAGGAGATTTCAAAGAGATTTTGGTTGGTGAAGAGAGCTCAAGATTTGAAGATTTTGGTAGTATATCAAATGGTATGAGGGATTTTCAGAGGATGGCATTACGTTGCAATCTTTCGGATATGGGCTATCAAGGTCCAAAATTTACATGGTGCAATAAGAGAGAGGAGGGGGTTATTTGCAAGAAATTGGATAGGGTTCTTTGGAATAACACGGCAATGCAAAACCTCCATGGTGCTTATTCGATATTTGAGGCTGGTGGCTGTTCAGATCACCTCCGTTGTAAGGTTCAACTTCTTCCTCCCAAAAGAGACTATTAGAAGGCCATTTAAATATGTGAATGCATTGGGGAAATTGGAAGCTTTCCTCCCAAGGGTGAAGGAATATTGGGAGTCTTCTCCTAGGCTTTTCCACTCGACTTCGGCTTTGTTCCGGTTTGCAAAGAAATTGAAGAGCTTGAATCCTATCATCCGGGAGCTTGGTCGTGAGAAGTTGGGTAATCTTACAAAAAAAGCTAAGGAAGCTCATGAGGTACTTTGTGAAAAGCAGAAGAAGACTTTGTCAAACCCGAGTGCTGGTACCATTCAGGAAGAAGCAGTAGCTTATGAGAGATGGCTGCTTGTTGCTGGCCTTTAGGAATACTTCCTTAAACAGCGATCAAAACTTCATTGGCTTGAGGTAGGGGACCATAATAATAAGACATTTTATAATGCAATAAAATCTCGTCAAGCCCAGAATGCCATAAGGGAAATAAGGTGCTCCAATGGTGTTGTGATCACAAAGCAAGAAGATATTAGAGAGGAAGCGGTTCAGTTTTTCTCTGAGTTTCTGAATAAGTCTCCGGAGAACTACACTGGGACATCTGTGGATGAGTTAAGGGAACTTATTAAATTCCGTTGCTCTGATGGGGATTGTAATGCGCTGGAAGCTGAGGTCACAGAAGAAGAGATTAAGGGAGTGATATTTGCTATGCCATCTAACAAGTCACCAGGACCTGATGGGTTTCCGAGTGAGTTCTTTAAAACCATCTGGTCAATCATAGCTCCAGATTTCATCGTTGCGGTTCAATCAGTCTTCAGGTACAGTTTCCTTCCTAAAGGGGTTAATTCAACTATTTTAGCGTTGGTCCCTAAGAAGACTGATTCGCTTGTGATGAGGGATTTTAGGCCAATAGCTTGTTGCAATGTTCTATATAAGGTGGTGTCGAAAATCATTGCTAATAGGCTTAAGGAGATTTTTCTGAGGCTAGTTTCAAAGAACCAATCTGCTTTCATGAGGGTAGACTTTTGATGGAGAATGTACTGCTAGCGTCAGAATTGGTTAAAGACTATCACAAAGAAGTTATCTCCCCTAGATGTGTGATGAAAATTGATATTTCGAAGGCTTTTGACTCGGTTCAATGGGAATTTGTTCTTCGAAGCTTGGAAGCCATTGGAGTTCCTGCTCGTTTTATCCATTGGATAAAATTATGTATCACTACTCCATCATTTTCAGTCCAAGTCAATGGCGAGCTTGCGGGTTACTTCCAAAGCAGGAGGGGACTGAGACAAGGTTGTTCGCTTTCGCCATATTTGTTTGTCCTGTGTATGAACGTGCTCTCGCATAGGATAGACAAGGCAGCTAAAGATGGGAAATTCAAATTTAATCCTCGTTGCAAAGCACTCTCTCTCACACATTTGTGTTTTGCAGATGACCTCATGGTCTTTGTGGAGGGTACGAAAGATTCTATAGAGGGGGTTCTGTCTGTCTTTGAAGGATTTGCAAGCTGGTCGGGACTGAGCATTAGTATTGAGAAGTCGACAGTATATATGGCGGGTGTGGAAGTGAAGGAAAAACGAAGAATCCTGCTAAACTTTCCATTTGCTGAGGGAGCTCTACCAGTCCGTTATCTAGGCCTTCCCCTCATGACTCAAGCCATGAAAAGGCAAGATTACATGCCACTGGTGGAGAAAGTAAGAAGTAAGATAAGTACTTGGACAAGTAAGTATCTCTCCTATGCAGGGCGACTTCAGTTGATAAGTGCTGTGTTGATGAGCATTGTTAACTTTTGGGCTGCGGTTTTCAGATTGCCTAGTAAATGTATGAAGGAAGTTGAAAGCATTTGTGCTTCATTTCTCTGGTCAGGTCCTGATATGAGGACTACGGGTGGCAAGGTTGCTTGGGAAGGAATTTGTAAACCAAAGATGGAAGGAGGATTGGGGATTAGACCTTTAAAGGAAGCAAACATTGTTTATGGTCTTAAAATTATATGGAGAATGCTTACTGGTGAATCTTTGTGGGGTAAGTGGATTCGAGTATATCTGTTGAAAAAAAGTAGCTTTTGGGAGATGAAGATTCATACACAGATTGGATCTTGGATGTGGAGGAAAATGCTTAAACTGAGAGAAGTTGCTAAATGATTTTACAAAAAGGAGATTGGTAGTGGAAGACATATTTCCTTTTGGTATGATAACTGGTCAGATATGGGTGTGATGTTCGACCTATTGGGTGACAGGAGTTTAATAGATATGGGGATAAGGAAAGAAGCAACTCTAGCGGAAGCGGCTTGGAGTTTTAGACGTAGAAGAAGGCACCGTACGGAGCTTTTGAATGCGGTGGAGGTAAATTTGGACTCAGTAAGAGTGAAGCTGTGCAGTGATAGTGATGATGTGAGCTTGTGGAGAGGTAAGTCGGGCTATAAATCAAGTTTCTCCACCAAGGAGACTTGGTTTAATTTGAGAACTAATAGTATACAGTTGAAGTGGACTCGGGGTGTTTGGTTCTCGATGGCGACCCCAAGATTTGCCTTTATTGTATGGTTAGCTATGCAAAATAGGTTTTCAACGATGGACAGGGTTGCGAGATGGAGTCAGGGAGTTGATGTAAAATGTGTGCTCTGTAAAAATGATGCTGAGTCCCGTGATCACTTATTTTTCAGATGCACATACTCTGCTCAGCTTTGGAGTTCTCTGGTTAGAGGTATTCTTGGAAGCTCCTATTCAGAGGATTGGACATCGATTGTTAAGAAAGTCTCGGAAGGTAACCTTGATAGGAAATCATTGTTCTGTTTGAGGTATACTTTCCATGCTGCTACTTATGCTATATGGAGGGAGAGAAACAGAGTAAAGCATGGGGAGAAGGTGATGAATATAAATATGCTTATAAGCTTGCGGATAAGGGGATTAGGAACAAGCTGAGTCTGGTTAGATTGAAGGGAAAGAAAGGCATGGAGTTTGTTCTTCGGTATTGGTTCCAAACTAGAGTGTAGTTGGAATTTTTTGAGTTCTTTTTAGTTGATGTTTTGAGTACTAAACTGGTCTACACACTGTTGTAACAAGACTTTTTTGAATAAATTTAAAATTCATTCAAAAAAAAAAACCAATCCACTAAAACAACATCTTAAATGATCAGACAATGGAATACCTCCAACCATCGAAAAATTTGCACACCTTGCTCGTATTTGGTAAAGGACCAGCATATTCTTTTCCTGAGCAAACAACAGAACAAATCCCATATGTTGATGACAAATTTCCCAAATTTGTGCTGTTACTCACTCGACACTGGTAACAAATATCAGTGGCGCCTTTTCATCGTGCAACATGCCTTTGTATTGATGCCATAATTTTCGGAACTCCAAATCTATCCCGTCACCATAATCCGTAGAAAACCAGAAATATGTTTGCTTTATGAGTGGCAGACACATACTCAACACCGTTAACACACCATTGTCTTCAACACGAGGTTCAATAGGCAGCTCATATGTAAAAAACATTTTGCGCAGAAATAGCAATATCTTTCCACTTAACATCAAAAAGCATGTCAACTAGCGCTTCCACATGGTTCTCATGAATATCAGAAGTGAATCCTGTCACCCACTTGTGACATACATGATGATGATGTTCATGGACGCCTCTCTCGCAATAGAAAGTATGCATAACGTTTGGAAGCTCCACATCTCGATCCTTGGAAACCTCTAGTACATCTTTTTGTTCAGCTGACAGAACAAAAACAGTTTGTGAACTACTTGAACTTCCTTGATAACCGAGACCAGTCGTTGTCTTCTCTATTCGTCCCATGCTTAAAATTTTGTCTAACGTCTCAGATCCTTTGTTTAACATACGGATCTTCTTATATGTCTCATTCAATTCATGTTCCAAAGTCATGCTTTTCTCTTTCTCATATACGAGGTCCTCTTGAAGTTCAGTTATCTTGTTTTCCAGTTTGTGTTTCTGAGAAAGAGACATCTCACTAACAGCATCACGTTGATCTTGTTTTGACTTTAGAATATGAATCTTAGTTTCCAACAACTTTGTGTCTGAGCCAATGTTTGTTGGAACATAAAGACTGTGTCATGTAACATAGTTTGCATCATCGTGTTTTGTATCTTGAGCACGATCTGGTGGTTTGCGAACCATTTGTCGATGATAATCTTTTCTCCATATATCAGAACTCACATGCCGATTCATCGTATCCACATATGTCTTTTTGTCCTCCAGGTCAAAGATTAGAACAGGTTCTGGTTTTTGCTCGTCAAAGCATCTTCCTTTGTAGACAAACTGTCAATCTCAAAATAATTATTGTTCCAGTCAGATGTTTCAGACATCGTTTGCAAGGTATGAGTTGTATCCTTGAGAACACAATTATTTTTGACACCAGTACTTGCCGCAAAATCTTCATGATAAACCGTTGAAATTTCTTGAGTATATATGGACTCATTAAAATTGACAATTACATCTTCCAGTCTTTCCCCGACTTGGTTCATCTCGATTCTTCGAACACGTCATAGATTGGAGAAATATCTGCAACGTCTTCATCACCCATGTCAAGGGTTGAAAAAATTTCTGTATCGTCATGATCTGACACATCAAATATTGGAACAAAAATTTGCTCTGAAAAGTTTTCTCCTTCTTCTTCTGTATCCTAAAAGTCAAAAATTGGATCACCATCCTGAACTAAAAAATTATTGCCGTCTCTGCTCTCAAGTTTGTTATCCAAGTCTGAACTGTTTTGGTTCTTGTTGTTGTGGATAGAGGGTTGATGACGAATGGGAGACAAAGGATTTTCATCCTCCTCAAATTCGTCTTTAGCAGCTTGGTTGTTGCGTTGATGGCGAAATACCGGAGTCGCATGCTGTGTAGTCAAAGTGGCCATTAAAGCTGTAAGGTTCTCGATTTGAGCTTTAAGGTCCGCGATAGCTCGTCGCGTGACTTTAGTCTCTGTTGGAGGAAAAATTTTCTTTAGGTTCACCATTGACTCGTAGGAGCGTAGCGAAGCTTTGATACCAACCTAGTGCAGAGTACAAACTGTTGAATGGTCGATCAAAGAATCTTTAGGGTTCTAGAGACCTGTTCTTGGACCGATCAAAGAGTTTCTTTCGATAGCTTCTTTGAGACCAACTTCTTGATAGATGAATTTAATTGAATCTTACAAGGAATAAGCAAAAGCTCTATTTTTATTTATCAAAATCTAATTCATAAACAACGAAAAAGAAGGCTATATATAAGCCAAAGCTAAACACCAAACTCTAAGATAAACATGTTTAAGATAAAAGACCTAAAACTCATATAATTATCATAATTAAAAATAAATAATAGAAAATAGAAAAATCCTAAGTCATAAAGTGAACCACGTTACTTGTCGGCCAAGCATGATGCCGCTGCATCACAAGCTGAGAAGACCTGCTACTTTGATCAAGGTGTGAAGATAGATTGAAAATAGTCTTCAAGTGGGAGATTGTTAATATCACACGTGAAATGTGATGGACTGTGAAAACAGAGTGGTTAAATGGAGACATGGTGAAAACAAAGTAAAAAAAGAAAAAGCAATGGCTTGGTTGTTTTGTCAACACCTACTTCTCACCAACCTCTCAAACTCCTCCTATAAATACATGGTGCTTCCTCACGTTCATAATCATCCCAAAAACAAAGCAAGAGAGAACAAGAGAAGAAGAGAGTAAGCAAGAGAGAAAAGAAGAGAAATAAGATCTTTCTTGTGAGATAAGCTTTCTTGATAAGAAAATTGTGTAATTTTCTTGAGTGTATTTGGGGTCAGGTGTGAGTTGAGAGCTTGTAAAATTTTGCGGTTAATAATAAAAGATCTGTAGCAGGTCCGGAGACGTAGGCAAAGTTGGCCGAACTCCGTTAACAATTTTATGTGTGTTTTACCGCTCCCATGAATTTCGCTTTCCCACAAATTTGACCAGTATATTTCCTAACAAGAAGTCCTCCTCAATGACAAATGCTTCTTCTTTCTTTTTGCGAACGTCAAATGTCAACTCCACAACTTAAAATATGTTCAATAACAGTGGATTTTAGAGTACTATATGAAATCTCAAGTTCAATAACAATGGATTTTAAATGAGTTTTTAAAATTCATGTTTGAATATTAGTGGTTTTGTCATTTTAATACAAAACACCTAAAACTCTCAGTTGAATACACCCCCCATAGGGATAAGAAATCAAGGATTTTGTAAGAGGCAGAGAGAAACTCATATATTCCAACAATGTCTTTTCGATGAAATTCAATGTGTATTTTGTTGAACAAGGCGAAGAAGATAAACACAGAGACAAGGTGTAGAAACAAAAACAATAACTGAGAGAGAAAACCCACTGTGGAAGATTGATTATAGAGAGAAGTAATTGAAATATTTGTGCTGTTTCTAAAGAGGATTTTTTTTTTAAATTATGAACTCTCTCTCAATAACTACGCTAGAGGTGGAGTTTCTCCATCGTTATTTTTAACTACAAATTGACATCAACTCTCCCATAATCCTTTTCATAACTTTTTTCTCAAAAAAACTGTTTTGATTTAATAACACTGGATTTGATATGAGTTTTGTAAATTGTTAATTGAATAACAGGAGATTTCAAGGGATTTAAAAACTTTACATAAATCTCATGTTCAATAACACAGGATTTGAAAAGATATTTAGAAATCATTAGTTGAATAACAGGATATTTTAATTAAAATCCAAAATCTCCTAAAATTCCAAGTCCAATACACCCCCCTAAAGATCTTAACTCTTTTCACTTATTTGTTTCCTCGTCTGGTGTTCTTATACTAATGAAGACATGGATCTTCGAGCTCTATAGTTTATGATTTGAGCTTTCCTGTCATCATTCGAGAAGATTTGTCTTCATCAATGATTTTTGACACCGCACAATTCGTCCATTACGTGGCCGCGTTTTGTGTTTCTACGCAGTCCACTACCTTTACTCGACCCACTGGGTAATGCAACCAAAGTGGCCCACTTCTCCACGGAACCCATCCGCATCACGTTTAACCGGCCGATTAATCGCTCTACGACCGAGTTTTAGAACAGGGGAAGCTAGTAGTAGTTATAGTCATTTTGAGGTCATTGTTAATTAAGGAACCAATTCATTTGCATACTGGAAATAATTACTGTCAGGAAGACTAGATGGTAGATTGAAGTTAGCTTTAACCAATTTTTTTTGTTATTGCTACAGCTAAACCAGCATTGGAGTGGAGCACAAGGAAGAATACAGCTGAAAGAGGTTTGTTTTATCTACACGAGCAGTGTGATCCCAAGATCATACACCGTGATGTCAAGGCAGCAAACAATCTCCTAGATCAGTACTTTGAAGCTGTCGTTGGGGATATCTCCTTGACCAGCTATCTCATGATGTTTAGTTGTAATTGTCTCCAAGAATTCCTATCATAAGCGGTCTCCAAATCTGAGCCCGAGTACTGACAGGAAAAGAATAAATGATTTCAAGTCTCCATGGAAGAGGCTTGGAAAAGTACACATTTTGTACTGATGTTGGCATTCCATCTGATGACAATTCAATCCCCTGTGGTTACTCGGTTTTTAATCGCTAGACACATTTGGAAAGCATACTTAAGTGTTCCCGGTGTGAACCACACACTCGTACTCCATGAACATACCATTGAAACCTCACGTAGTTGCTTTCATGTGTTCTGTGAAGAGAATTTGTTGTTGAACCGCGAACTGAACTTATTTTCATTTTGTCTCCATAGCTGCACGTCCCCTGCTTGTACCTAGGTTAGGCTTTTCTTGCTTATTTCATCCTCAATCTGATGGAGCAATTGTACTTGATGCCTCTGTCTTTTATGGGTATGTTGTTCTACATCACCAAGACAGTCATCTTTCTCCTCGTTGATCATTAAGAACAAAAGTTGTAACCATTTAGAAAACGTACCCGCAAACATTTAAGAACAGCATCGATGCCTCATGTATTTTTGAAAGCAGTGAAGTACAAGAATTAAAGTAATTCACCTATCCATCATCACACTCTTGGGGTTCATCAGAACATTCATGTAGGGTTTTTACTAATCGGTTCATACTAACTGTGAATCTACCACCAAGTTTTCACAAACAGAGGATAAAACTAGTTGCTCAGTACAGACAGATGAAGCTAAGAGGATCTGCCAACTGGTTCAAGAGCCTCAACGGTGACAATGCTGTTTCCTCTTATCACCTACCAAACACACCAAATATAAGGTAAAGATTGGTCCAAAAACAAAACAGATGACTGAAGACAACGGAGAGATTCTATAGTACACAACAACGAGAGACTTACCACCATTCCAATGTCTGTTTTGTCATCATCGTTCACCTCCACTGTGTTATCCACAACAAGATTCATGAATTGGTCAAACCCACGAAGGGTTCCGACAACCATTCGGTTAGCATTAAGCTTGATTGCATTTCAAATACCAATCGATCAGCTGAAAGACCGAGAAAGTGATAAACTGATGAAAGACATTGAAACTACTGTTCGTGTTAAAGAAATCTGTGACAGGATTATATCTCAGAGTATTTCAAACCGGTTTTAGCTTTGTTATTGGTTTATTTATATTTCATTTTATTTGGATAATTATCGATTGTTACCATAAACATCCTAAGTATTTCTAGATTTGGATCTTCTTTGTTATATATAAAGCGAGTCACTATGACAGCTGAAGAATAATAAGAATACGTTTTACATCTCTCAAACCTCTAATAACTTTCTGTGCTAGCAATACAATCTATCATCACGATCTCAGGTTCTTCGAGTTGATCCTTCTATCTCAGTGATCATCTTCTAGATCTGTGCATCCCCTTTCTTCTAATCCGCAAGTAGGGTTACTAGCTTGGGACTTATGTTACAGGTTTACAGTCTCATTGGTATCAGAGCATAAAATCCCCAGGACCAAGCTATGGAGATACAAAGGAAACCATCGCTTTGAACGACATGAGCAAACAGATCGACGGGCATCGTTCTTTGCAAACGCAACAAATGGAAGAAATCCGTAAAGAACTAGGCAGCGAAATTACAGCACTCAAGCCAATAATAGAGAAATATTTCGCTAATGCCCCACCCCTTAACCAATGTGAGGGGAAGCAAACTGAATCAACTTCAGAGCTCACTAGGGAATGTCTCCACAAACAGATCCGCCCAACCGCTCCAATCCAGAACACAGTACTGCAAAAACAACTAACGCGAGCGTCGACAACAATAACAACCCACCTCTCCCCAACGGACTATCGTCTCGACTGAAAAAATAGGATTCCCTATGTTCGACGGTTTGGAACTTCGAGAATGGACTTATCTCTGCGAACAGTTCTTCTCAATTGACAGTACACCGCCAGAGTTGAAGGTTCGCCTCGCCTCTTTTCACATGACAGGCAAAGCACTCCAACGGCATCATTCTTATCTCGCCACGATGATCCCTTGATGGAATTAGTCAGCTTGAAACAAGGAAACGACTCCATCGATGTGTATCTGGGGAAGTTCGATTGTGCTATGACAAGGATCACGCTAGCTCCAGGTCACGCATAAAGCATATTCCTGACGAACACGAACCAACACCTAGCTCTTCAAGGTCAACTTGGTACCGGAAGCAGAAAAAAGAGCTAAACTACATGAGCTATCTCTATTGCATACGCCTACACGGACACCTCGCCCCACCTACAATTCATCTCAACGATCAAAATTTTCACAACCCAACAAAAATAAAAACAGAAACCCGACATCAAAAACGACTACGAATGTCGGCAATCAAAACAATAAACCCCTCATCGCCAATACTCCTCAAAAATGGGTCTCTTCTGAAGAGATGCAGGAGCGTAAACGAAAGGGCTTATGCATGTTTTGTGAGGAACCTTTCACACAGGGTCATCAACTTAAACATCGGCGTGCTGAATTCTTACTCTTAGAAGCTGATACAGAGTTGATGAAGAGATCGCGTTAGAGGAACAGATACGAGAGACAACTCTCGCTGATGAGGATGACAAAGTCCTTACCATCTATGTACATGCTTTAAATGGTTGTCCGACGTTTAACTGCATGCGCCTAACGACCCAGGCAGCACTCACAATTTCCTCAACATACAAATGGCAAAGGGTTTAGGTTGCTCGTTGACCCCAACCAAGCCAATGTCAGTAGTAGCAGCGAGCGGAGACTTGAATACTAAGTACAAATGCAATCCTTTTTTGTGGAAGATGCAAGGATATGGATTCAGCACTGAAATAAGAACCTTACCTTTGGGTTGCAGCAATCTCGTGCTAAGAGTTCAATGGCTCTTAACATTGGGACCGATTCTCTGGGACCTTCTAAACCTACGCATGGAATTTAATTTCCATGGTTTGAAAGATCTTCTAAGAGGAATATCACCCATCAGCACCATATCAGGAAGCAGTCTCAACAAACTCATAATACATGAGCCTCAGATCGATCTTCTCCACCTTCGCGAACTGGACAAGACACAGCAATCACTCAACTCTGAAAAAATCTTGTACCACATCGAAGCTAGTGGTGAAAACAGAGATGAAAGCGGAGCATTGCAAAAACTTCTGACCTCTTTCGCTGACATATTTGAGGAACCGACCATGCTGCCACCGTACCGGGAAGGCTTTAACCACAAAATTCTGTTGGAAGCAGGAGCAAATCCTATCAGTTTGCGACCTTATCGTTACTCTGCAATTCAAAAGGACTCGATTGATAAAGATGATTCGAGAGATGCTTGATCAAAGCATTATCCAGTACAGTTCCAGCCCTTATGCTTCTTCGGTGGTGCTCGAGAAAAAGAAAGACGGGTCTTGGAGACTCTGCGTCGACTACAGAGGCTTGAACAAACAGAACATCAAAGACAAGTATCCATTACCACTAATAGAAGACTTACTCAATGATCTTAAGTGATTAAGGTTCAATCCAAGATGTCAACTTTTCTATCAATCTAATTCCTTATGCCTAGACAGTATGCTTGAACAAACTCTATCCCTAGATGAATGCTCTTTTGCAATGATCACCCAAGTACATCAAATCCCTTTGACTGTAATAATCAAAGCAAACAATAAGAATGAGTCTAATAGCAATCCTAGCTTCTTTAACAACTAATCCCTTAGGTAAAGCAAGCTAAAATCATAGATGAGTTGGTTCAGGCATTTCATAAAACACCTTCCGGGCATGAATGTCTAAAGTTCTATGTTTGAGAGGCCAACTCAAAAATAGCATTAAGAACACCAAATCATGCAAGGAAAGGATAGATCTAACACTAAACACCTTGGATCTACACTTAATCACTCTCAATCACCCTAACCCATGAATCATTAATGGATCTACTCACTAATCCACATGCTTACTCTTAAACCCATGAGAGATTCAAGCTTAAACATGTAGAGAAAGAAAGAAGATGAAATCAAACACTCAAGAACACAAAGATGAGATGAGATTATGATTCAAAGATAAAGCTTTTTACTCAAAGGTTTGTGTTCTTAGAGAGAAAATAACATAAGTCCCAAATTAGGGATAACAAGAGCACTTATACTTGGCTTAAAAACCCTAAAAACATCTTAGAAAATGACTAAAAGGTTCTTGGAAGCAATTATGTCTCGACCAATAGGAAACCATGGTGAAAAATGCTCATGGTGAGCTAGGATGGTCCGGCCCGCGCATGTCCGACCCGCGCAGAACCGTCCGGTCCGCTCCCCTTCCCGCGCGGGTGTGCTGACCTGAGAGTCCCATCCCGCGTGTCCGTCATGCTTCGTATGGCTTTGTCCCGCGCGGGTGCTACGTAGTGCGCACATCCAGCCGTGCATCCGGCCTGTCCTGTCTCTTCTCGTCCCACGCGGGAGCCACGTACCGCGCACGTCCGGCCGTGCATGGTCCGTCCAGATCGTGTCCTGTCTCGCATGGGTAAGCTCTCCCGCACGTCCCAGCCCGCGCGTCCGTCTGTTCCTGGCCCATCCTGTCCCGCGCGGGTAAGTGAACCCGAGCACTCCAGGCCGCGCATCTTCCTGTCCGGTCAGCTCTCCATGCGTGGATGAGGTAGACCGAGCACGTCCATCCGGGCGTCCGGCCGAGTCAAACCGATGCCAACTCTGCCCAAACTAGGCCAAACTCCTTCTTTATCTCATTCTTGCATCAAAACCACTCTCAACACCTTCTTTTACTCCATGGGACACTCCAATACCTGATAAGGACTTATGAATGCAAAATGGTCCTAAAGATGCCTAAACCGTAACCTACAAGACAAAGAATGCATAATAAAGATGGCTAAATCTATGAAAATATGCAAGACATCACTCGACGAACTTGGAGGCTCTAGATTCTTCTCCAAGTTACCAGACGATGTGCACAAGATAGCCTTCAAGACACATTCTGGCCACTACGAATACCTCGTTATGCCTTTTGGTCTTACAAACGCTCCATGCACTTTCCAAGGCCTTATGAACCACGTCTTTGAGCCAATACTTCGGAAGTTTCTTATGGTTTTCTTCGACTACATACTCATATATAGCCAAAGCTGGGACGATCATCTCAGTCACTTGGACATGGTTTTTTTCTATATTACGACATCAAAAGCTATACCTCAAGATGTCTAAGTGTACCTTTTGCACTACAAGAATTGAATATCCTGGCCACTTCATCTCTAACGAAGGCGTTAGTACTGACCCTACTAAGATAAAAGCAGTAGAGAGTTGGCCTACTCCAACAAACCAGAAACAAGTTTGTAGCTTCTTGGGTCTTGCCAACTACTATCGAAGGTTTATACAGGGATATAGCATTATTGCTCGCCCTCTCACTCTGCTGCTTCGAAAAGATGGATTTACATGGGGACGAAACGCATCTACAGATTTCGGATTGCTTAAAGAAGCACTTACATCTGCCCCTGTCCTCGCGCTACCAGACTTTTCCAAGACATTTATTGTCAAAACTGATGCCTCTAACACTGGCATTGGCGCGGTACTCATGCAAGATAATCACCCTATATGTTATATCAGTCGAGCTTTGGGAAAGCGCCATCAAGGGTTATCAGTTTATGAGAAAGAACTGCTTGATGTTGTTCACGTAGTACAGACACGGAGTCCCTACTTGGCTCATAACAAGTTTGTTATCCGGACAGATCAAAAGAGTCTTAAGTTTTTGTTGGAACAGAAGATCACTACCCTTTTTCAACATATGTGGTTATCAAAATTGATCTGCTATACCTTCGAAATCCAGTACAAGCAAGGAAAAGAAAACACCACAGCTGATGCTCTGTCACGAGTATCTAGTTCTCACCTGCTTCATCTCATGCTTTCTCAAATTCACCAGGGGTTTTAAAAAGAACTTAAGCTCCTCCAACACACTGATCTGACTCTCCAGAAAATCATCTCAGAGTTGCAGTCTCAACCTTCATCACACGCCTTTTACTCTTTCGTCAATGGCGAACTCATGCGTCGTGGGAAACTGGTGGTGAGTAATAATCCATCGGTAAAACTGCACATCTTTAAATGGTTGCATGATTCTGAAATCGGAGGTCACTCTGGCTGCGACTCAACATTGCATCGGATCAAATCTCTATTCTACTTGCCTAAAATGAGCTTGGAAGTCCAGAATTATGTTCGCAACTGCTCTACATGTCAACGAAACAAATATGATCAAGCCGCCAAGCCAGGATTACTCCAACCGCTTCCAGTACCTGCAGGGGTTTGGGAATCAATCAGTCTCAATTTTGTTGAGGGCCTTCCCTCTTCAGCGGGAAAACATTGTATTTTGGTGGTCGTCGATAGGCTGAGCAAGAACGCCCATTTTCTCGCTCTTTCACATCCTTACACAGCTCTGGACGTTTCAAAAGTTTATCTGAACCAGGTCTTTCGTATGCATGGAATGCCCAAAGATATAACTAGTGATCGCGATCGTATATTCCTAAGCGATGTCTGGAGGGAAATGTTTCGAGTACATGGCGTGAACCTGAATTATTCCACTGCTTATCATCCACAGTAAGACAGACAAACTGAGGTCATTAATAATACATTGGAAACATACCTTCGCTGTATGACCTCGGACGCTCCACATACATGGAGTGAATGGCTGTCTCTCGCCGAGTGGTGGTATAAAACTACATACTATACAGCAAATGGCAGCACACCTTTTGAAGTCATCTACAGTCAACCTCCTCCAGTTCATCTTCCATACCTTCCTGGAGAAAGCACTTCATTTACAGTTGAAAGAACTTTACAACGCCGGGAAGAACTGATCGATATGATGAAGTTTCACCTCTTGAGAGCCCAGAACAGAATGAAACAATATGCGGACTCTCGTCGCTCTGATCACGAGTTCAAGATCGGTGACTAAGTTTACTTAAAGCTTCAACCGTATCGACAACACTCTCTTAAAGGTTGTAATCTTCCCCACAAGCTTTTACCACGGTTATATGGTCCCTTGAAATACTAGATCGTGTTGGACATCTTTCTTACAAGCTTCAACTTCCACCAGGCTCAGCTATCCATAACGTCTTCCATGTTATTCAGTTGAAACTCTGCCCCGATCCGCCAATTACAACTCCAACTCTGCCTCAATACCTCACGGACGTCAGGAAAGACAAAGAACCTGCAGCAATACTTGAGAAAAAAATGGTGAATCGCCAGAATCGAGCTGTCACAAAGGTGCTGGTCTAGTGGAAAGGTTAGTCTCCGGACAACGCCACTTGGGAGTTCTATCAAGACTTTGTGGCTAAGTACCCAGATTTTCACACTTGAGGACAAGTATGCTTTCAAGGGGGGAATATTGTGACAGGATTATGTCTCAGAGTATTTCAAACTGGTTTTTGTCTTTATTATTGGTTTTATTTATATTTCCTTTTCTTTGGATAATTATTGATTGTTACGATTAACATCCTAAGTACTTCTAGATTTGGATCTTCTTTGTTTTATATAAAGCTAGTCGCTATGACAGCTGAAGAATAATAAGAATACGGTTTACATCTCTCAAACCTCTAATAACTTTCTGTGCAAGCAATACAATCTATCATCACGATCTCAGGTTCTTCGAGTTGATCCTTCTACCTCAGTGATCATCTTATAGGTCTGTGCATCTCCTTTCTTCTAATCCGCAAGTAGAGTTACTAGCTTGGGACTTACGTTACAGGTTTACTGTCTGAAAATCAGATTGAGAAACAAAGCCAAGAATCATACTTTAGGAAGATAGGAGATATGAGCCAAAGATTAGGGAAAAAAACTAAATTCACTAAACAAAAATGAAGAGATTGGACTTGCTTTGGAGTTTCTTGTCCATGTACCTGCATCCCTCACGAAACAACAAACACATATCAGAAACGTGAACAATATAGAAACAAAATAGAAACCAATATCTCCAGAAAGAGAAGAAAAGAAAAATCATAAGAACAGCCTACTACTTGAGATCTTGAGGCTGGCCTGACCGACCCATAGCGTCTTCAGAATCGGAATTGAGATTAGGGTTTAGGCTTTCCTTCTCTGCGAGAAGAAGGCGAAGGAGTTTGCACTATGCACAAAGAAACCCTAGAGTAATGATATTTTTTTCCTTTTTTTGTCAACTAGAGTAATGATATTTCCAAGTCTAATATTTTCGTCTTGGTGATTTACTTTGATACTCTGAACCAAATTATTTTTCGAAAAGTTATCGGTCTTTTAAAGCTCGATCATATAGGTTTCATTATGACGAACCATTGAAAAAAGGAATATTATTCGTTGAAATAGAATAGATGTTTGATGGGGAAAAAAAAAGGAAAAATTGGAAAATAAAGACACTTTTTTCATAGATTTGTCACAATAGGATTTATTTTAGATTTTTAAGGTAAGTAAGATTTTTTTTTTTTTTAATACCATAATGCCCTTATATTTTAATGCCCTTATATTTACATAATCCCATTAATATTCTAATTTCCTTAACTATATTTGTTAATTTGAAAAAAAATATTAAAAATAAGGCAATAATTAAAAAGGAAAAAGTAAAAAAAAAAAATTATGTAAAAGAGGAGAGAGTCGATGGGTAATAACCCTCGTGTTATTTCTCCTCCTCTTCTCCGCCGAGCCTTCGACCTAGTTCTCCTTTAATGGCGATTTAAGGTCAGAACTCACCATCACTCTTTTGTTCACCGTAGAGTCTTCGAGTTCTCATCGATAATCTCATTATCGACTTCTTTTTCTTTGTTATAGGCACAGCTCGAAGAATTGGAGATTTCGTCTTACTCTACGCCTTCGTCGGACGCTCTTATTCCTCTTCTACCATCAATTTCGTCAACATCTCACGTTTCTAAACACTAGGTTTGCGATTACTCTATTTGATTCTCTCAATCCTAAATTTCTTAACCAAACTCATCACTTAGAACTCGATTTGTCTTTTTTCTTAATCTAAAATTAGTTGATTCGGTTGATTTGTCTTCTTATACATTAGGAACTTCATGCATGTAAATGTTTGTTTGTTTTTGATTTCAATTTTAAGAGCTTCGATTTTGGTCTTTGTCTTGTGTAATACATAGGTATCTTACAAAGAGCTTCGTTTTTGTTGTTGTCCGATTCGAAGGTTTGGTTTATTTTTGAATCTTAGACAAATGTGTGAGATTGTTTGTCTAATACATAGGTATCAAAATTGAGGAGTAAATTTAAAACTTGATGAATTGTGCAACCTACATTGTTTGTCTAATAGATAGGTTTGGTTTATTGTTTGTCTAATACATAGGTTTGGGTTGTTTGTGCTCTGATTATAAACTTATTTTCTGACATTTTAGGTATGTCTGAGGAGCTACCAAAGCGGCTGTTCAAGCCGGGTGAAGAGACCCAAGTTGGTCAGATCAATAACAACTGCAAGCTGGTGCGGTATTTGAAAAGATTGAAGGAGTGGATGCCAAAGGAGTTGGACACAGTGAAGCAAGATCCTGTTTTTGCTCAGATTTTCAAGCTGTTCGACAATGGTTTGGGATTCTCGGCGAGAGTGATACACGGCTTCTTGTGTAGGGAGCTGCTCACTTACAAAGCGCATGAGCTCTGGTTTGCCTTTGCGAGAAGACCTCTCCGCTTTTCATTGGTTGAGTTCCACGCAGTTACCGGGCTTCAGTGTGATACTAGTCGCTCACTTAAGGAGTTGGTTGACTGGGATGATGACGATGGTTTCTGGAGCTTAGTGATCAAGACAAATAAGGGGATTTCTATTTTGGAGCTGTGGGAACATCACAGGGCAGAGGTTAGGAAGTGGAGTAATGCTGATCGAATCAGGCTGGTGTATCTTTTCATCATTGTGTGTATTGTTTGCGGGAGAGATGAGAAGGCACCTATCCCCATCAAGTACGTGAAGTTGGTGATGGATCTTGAGCAGGTTCGAAATTACCCTTGGGGAGTTGCTTCTTTTGACCTTCTATGCGAGTCAATAGCTGAGAAACGAGACAAACTGAAGGAGAATCCAAAGAGTTACGTGTTAGATGGCTTCACCTACGGTCTTCAGATTTGGGCTATGGAAGCAGTACCAAAGCTTGGAAAGCTCTGTGGAAGAAAACTGAAAAAAAGTTTTAAGAACGGTCCTAGATGCGTCAACTGGATGGGAGCTGCAAAGATTTCGTACGAGGAGCTCGACAAGTTGGAGAGCATCTTGACACCCGAGGTAAATTTTTTAAAACAATGAGTATTCAGCTATTTGCAAGTTTTTGTGTAGTAGCTATTTTTGATATTTAGTTTGTATTAATGAATCACTCTTCTTCACCTTTCTTGTGTAGGATGACGTCTATCCATACATCTCGTGGACAGGGAATTATGATGTGGTTGAAAATGAGCAATTTTGGAGACAAGATGAGGTGGAGGATGATAGAGTCAAGCTTCTCAAGAGGATGATAATGAATAAGTTCGACTTTAGTGGTCATATTTGGGAGCATGAAGAGAAACCGGTCTTTTCTTTTGGGCTTGATAACGAAGAAGGTGAGACGGAGGATGTTGCTACGCATGAGGGAGACAGTGTGCCTGATGATGAAGTGTCTAACGACAATGATGGTGAAGGTGGAAGCGATGAAGCAGCTGGGAGCAATGAAGCAAGTGAGAGCGATGAGGAGTTTCAAACTCCAAAAGCATCAGCAACCATAGGGACGAGAGATACAAAGGGAAAGAAGAGGCTCCCAGATCGTGGAATTGAAAAAAGGAAGCATAAGGTCCTACAAACTAGACCACAACAGGCGCCCTTTGGTGAAGATATGAAGACTTTTGTTACGCAATTGTTTCAGCAAAATTTTGCTGCCATGGAAGAAAGGTTGGAGAAAAAGATGGGTGAAAGATTTGAGGAATTGCAGAGTCAGCTTAAAAGCTCACGTGGGGATTCAACCGTCGAAGTTGAGCATGGAGATCCACCTGCGAGCAAGCCACCGGTTAGCAACACATCACCTAGCAACCTAGCGCCTAGCAAGCCATCGGCTAGCAACCCATCACGTAGCCACCTAGCACCTAGCAACCCATCGGCTAGCAACGCATCGCCTAGCAAGCCATCTCCGAGGAGGTCCAAACGCTTGGTAAAGAACCACTAGTCTACATAACTCTCTTGTTTTATTGTTAGTTTCCTCTGTGTTTTATCGGCCTTGTGATGTGTTTTGCATTATCTGGTTCTGGAAGTGTGTTTGGTTTGAAGTGTCTTGTTTAATAATGTATCGGCAATATGTAATGGATGTTTGTATTGTGAACCATGTGTAAGCTATTTATGTAACGGATGTTATTATGTATTTAGAATTAGTCTTGTTGTTAATTGCTTGTGCATTGCTTGAATTGACAGGATGTGAATTTCAGTCAAGCGGATGATATGGACGAAGCAATAGGTACGCAAGGTCTTGAAGGGCTTTCTCAAGCCTCGTTCGTACCCGGTTTTGATCCATCCCAGACCAATAATGACAAGGTTGCAAGTGACTGGTGGACTCCAATGACTACTGTCCGGAAACTACCAAAAGCGAGATCACCGCAAGCAACTCCAGCTCCAACATCGGCAAGGTGGGATAGATGGACTAGAGGACCAAGCAAGAAGCTTCAGCTTAGTGACTCAGCAATGGAAGATGACGGTTCTCCACAGGCGTCACTGTATTATCTAACCGAAGAAGCGTGGCAGAGATTCACGGAATGGTCTACGAATCCAACAGCTTTGAGGATTGGTCCCTCTGTCTTTAATTTGACCCTTGCACAGAGAATAGTTTGTGCTGGAAAATGGCTTGGAAACGAGGTATAGTTTTCTTATACATGTTTGAAAGGTTGTGTATTTGTAACATATATTTGATTGTGCTTTCGTAATTGTCCTTGTCATATATAGGAAATGGATGCGATGATGTATATATGGCGAGAGAAGACATCTTTGAGGCGTTGGAATATAGACCGTGTTGCGTTCATGAACGCCATGTTCTGCCTCCAGATCGAGAATGAATACCAGAAGTGTAAAGACGGGAAAAGAGGCTACGTAGTACCCAATCTGCTTCTTGCGTACGGGAGAGGAGAGCTTCCATCTCATGGGCGGACTAATAAAGTCTGGGGTGTCGATGTTGATCGTCTCTACTTTCCTCTGTTTGTAAATGGTAATTATCCATGTTTCCTCTACACGCCTCAGTTTTTCTAGCTTTGTTTTTTACAAAATAGGTGATGTCCGTCGCAGGTAATCACTGGGTTGCTGTATGCGTCAACATTATTGAGAAGAAAGTGGAAGTCTATGATTGCAGTCGGGGAAGGAATAGGCAATACGTCGAGAAGTTTGCTGCGATGATTCCTAGAATTGTGAAGGCAGTTGGGCCACCTAAGAGCAAGCTACACCTGTCATCCTATTCGATTGCAGATATGCCTATGCAGATGAGGTTGAACAAGTCTTGTGCTGATTGCGGGGCATACGCCCTCAAACACTTGGAGTGCATCCTTCTTGGTGTCGACCTCAGTTTAGTGGAAGACGGAATAATGCCTGGTTGCCGGCAGAAGATTGCGTATGATATTTGGGAGGCTGCTCATGATCCCATTTTAATCCAGCTTATGGCACAACATATGCCTTCGGATCTCGAGAGTTCTGATGTTTATGACCTTGAAGAAGACTGATACTCTTACTTAGAGTTTTCTAGGAATTATGTGACATGACACAATTTTAGATTGCAATTTATTTGTGGTTTGCTTATGCTATTTTAGTTGTGACAATACTCTATTTTAGAGTTTTCTAGGAATTATTTTGGGAGTTCTCCATTACCCTAAACCACTAAACTTGATTATAACCATTAACGAACCCAATCTTAACCCTAAACCCTAAGGAAACACTATATGAACCCTATACATAAGAAGCTTTTAATCTAAACTCTTAGCATTTTATTTGAGAATGACATGTAATTGTTTGACAAATCCTATTTGTAGTTCTTATTGAACACTAATAATATTTTTTTTTCATGTATAAACACAACTTTAGTGGATATATGGTGAAAGTACATACCCTAACTAATCCCTAAACGAACCCCTAAATTGTTTTTTCATTAAATTTAATAGTTCTTCCTCAGGCAGAAAACATGTTTTCTACCTATTGAAACGACATCGTTTTGTAATTTCTTTTTGACCTAATCCCATTTCTTCCTCATTATTTCACGACAGAGATAAACCAAGGGGCGAAAACTTGGCGATCAACTCAATCATGTCTTCCGTCGGTTCTTCTTTCGATTCAAGCTACCGAGACACCAAACAAAGAGGAATTCCGAAAAGATGCAATTGCGGCAAGGCAGTGGATCGTTTCACTTCAAGAACCGTCAAAAATCCGGGAAGATTGTTCCATTGTTGTCCGATGGGATCTGAGAAGGTTTGTCTCTATTCATGTAACTGTGTCATTGCTCGAATCTAACTGGTTGTTGATGTTAATCATGAAGGACAAAACTCACTTGTTCAAATGGACTGATAAATCAGTTGTTGAAGAAATTGAAGATTTTCAAGATATGTTTGACGTCCTGCTCGTGGACAATTCTGAGTTCCATAAATCCATGAGAGCTTCTGACACCATCCTGAAACGCCATACGAGTAGACTTGAAGAAATGGAAGATGCAATTGCTCGTTGTGAAGAAAAGTCCATGGAATGCATTAGAGAGTTAAGGATCATCAAAGTTGTGTTTGTGTGTTGTTTTGCTATGGTCTTCATGTATCTTACATATGCATGATGTTCAATTTGTTTTTCTGTTTTTCCAAACAAATGTAAGACTATGTTCTATGGAGTTTCTTGGTGATTTTCCTTCTTTCTAACAAAAAAAAATTGCAAAAATCAAACTGTCAATAGAAAAGATGGATTTGTCTCAACAATGTTGTGAAGCAAAAAACAAATAACAGAGAAAACACACGCAACAAACTAGAGAGGTAAATCACATGTTCCTCTCTTGTGTCCCTCCATACCACACCGGCTGCACTTGTGCCTTTTCTTCTTTGTCGATCCTTGAGAAGATCTAATCTTGTCTTCTACTGTTTCATACCTTCTCTTTACTGGTCTACCAGCACTCTTTCTTGTCTCTGGTGGTAAGATCTTCGCAAGTTTAACCTCATCCGGGACATTCCATTCAGCCTCTGGAACTGGTATGGGATTAATGGATTCCGCATAGGCAGCTCTCCACGTTGGAGTGCTATAGACGCCATCAGTAAATCGGTGTACTTCCATACCTGTGTCAAAAAAGAGAACGAGCAATTTCTAAATGCTGCAAATTACCGGAAATATATAAGCTTATTATAAGAGAACGAGCAATGTCTATATACTTCCATACCTCGAGAATAAATTGCAGGAATGGCGTGTCTGCATGGAATTTTTCCTAAATCAAACTTCCCACATGTGCATGATCTAGTTTGCAGATCAACATGACAATCATATATGTCTCCTTTAACAAGTGATCTGAAGTTGTCAACCATGAGAACCTGAAACCCTCGAGCCTTCACAATTCTCCTATCAATCTTTTTCTCCACCTTAACGGTTAAAGGATCAATATGTTTGGAGCTTAACATGCGACGCTCGTAGAACCATCGGGTCAACAGTTCTCTTATACTATCTAACAAAGGAATTACTGGAAATTGTCTGGGTGATCTCAGAACTGAATTAATCGACTCGGCAGGGTTATTGGTCCTGATGTCATACCTGGATCCAGGGAAGAGAGAACGAGCCCATTTTCTGACATCAGCCTCTTGTAGGTATCTTCCAAGCGCCGGACTGATATCAACAATTTCGGTGAAACGTTCCTGAAATTCACTATACCTATACGCCTTTGAAACCTTTTCCACCCACTACAAAAAAAGGGGATATTGTTACGATTCTTTGAGACTAAAATTTTCAGTCACATATTTGTGACACAACAGAGACTATTTTGTTATTAATATTTTACGTTACAATAAAGTAACTGCTTCGTCACGATTATTACGATATTTTGAGACTAAAATTTTCAGTCACAAATATGTGACATAACAGAGACTATTTTGCTACTAGTATTTTACGTTGCAATAAAGTAGCTGTTTCGTCATAATATTGTGACTGGCTTCTATGTAACAAAAATTTGTCCCATTTAGTGTCATATATCAGACGAAAATAAATGTAACAATTACTGTGACAAAATTATGACTACGTTTACTGTTATAAATGTGACGAATATGTAACTGAATCTTATGTCGCTGGTTATGACAATATATAGACTAAATGTTCGTGATGAATTCCTACGAAACAGTGGCAAAAAAATTGTTGTGGCTTCTACATTTTTTTCCACTTTGTTTTCTGATTTTAGTTTCGCGTTCAATAACAAAACTATTGATATTCATTTTAAAAATATATTGCGCTTCTAATCGTAGATTACAATTCTATTATGCTTCCAAACTTAGGAAAATTTGTTGGGAAGAATTATAAAAAATTGAAAAAGTTCTGTTCAAGACTGGATTATTGACATAACACAAAAGAATCGTTTTTGCATGCATAACGTTTGCTTTATCATCTTACTTTACTTCTTCATCAAGAAACCAAAGAAGACCTTCCTAATCAAATCTGTCAAAGTTGACTTATTTGAAATACCAATTGAGATTCAATGTACTGTGCTAGTGAGATCTGTGACACCTATAGATTGTTTGTTTTTCTAAACTGGTTCAGGAGAGAGTTGGTAATGATGAGGGAGGGAAGAATTGAGGATTCAAGACAGAGCTTGAATTGAGGATTCACTTGTTTTTTGCTTGCGATATATCAATGCATATTATAACAGGTAAGGACGAGTCAAAACGTGAACTAATCCATCATCTTCATAAACGTGAGCTTTTTATAAATCTAAGAAAAACCTTTTGCACAAGCCGATCCATCACCCATCGTGCTATTATTTATATCGATATAACTGTAATTCTTTAGCTATCGGTTAGTTATTGATGTAGGATTGATGATCTTATTTTTTCTAAGTCTACGATTATATCTTTTTCTTGAAACGACCTTTAATTATAGTTTTTTTTTCTGTTGGATTGTTTTAATGTCGTATACCAACAATATCAAACTTCTAAGGCAATGGATGTATGAAAGAATCAATCATACAACTAATCAACTAAAGCTGTTTTATTTATGTTATCTTGATGTCTTTATACTATGGTTTTAAAGAAAATCACATGTTTTACATAGAATAGTGTTACGAATTGACACACCGAAAGGTCAGCTAATGCTATTAATTTATTATTCATCTAATGCTATTCATTAATTATTTTCTTGCGATTAAACTTTTAGTACTAAGGAGATATTTAGATTTTTATTTTTAGCGGCAAAACCTAAAAATTAAGTGGGAATCGGGAAAATCCCTTAAAAAGTGGTAAGAATATTCAGATATACCTTAATGTTTAACTAATATATAAAGGAAGTAATATTAGTTACCTCTTCTCACGTTAAAACCTAAGAACCTAAAGTACATCTCAAACTGAATCAAAGCCGTCAAGGTCTCAAATCTCTTTGTTTTTTTTTTTCCTTTTTTTGGTTAATTCAATATGTATAAGTTCCGATCAAGTAAGCGTTTTTGTGAATAGTTTCTTATGCCGTGATCTAATACTTGTGCGATGCATCTTTTCTGTGATTTCTTTTGTACAATTATAGATGCGTCCACCAGTGATGTTACGCGATCGCTTTTGTTTGGAAGATCATCTCTTCAATACTTATGCGATGCATCTTAGCATTTACTTTTACTTTTTAAAATGACAATTTTAATTGCTTACGTTAATGGTTTGTTTGTATAGATAGAAATAATGAAGACTCTTTCTTCATTGCTGTGATGAAAAAAACACACCAGAAATCAGATGGATCATATGGTGATGAAAGAGCACATTTTTAATTGCGGAAAAATATGATGAGTATGTGCAGGAACGATTGTCACAGGTCGAGCCATCTAATGTAGAGGTTTTGATGGATTCTCTTACTGTGGAGGAAAGAAATGAAATCTATGTGAAGGTAACTCTCTGTCACTTTTTAAATTTGTTCTTTATGTTTCTTTGCATAGCTTTAAAATGTGTGTGATTTAATGTGTTTCTGTAACTGTTTTTATTTTGTTAGGTTGCTGGAAAATCAAAACAAGGTCGTGTATATTGAGCAGTCAGAGATGCAAAGAGCAATTGAGAGAGTTCAGAATAGGATTGAAGAAATGGATTCTGGATAAAATACTGAAGCCAAGAGTATCGGTGGTGTTTGTAGCTTGGTGTTTTTAGTTTGGTTTTCTTTTGGTTTTCGTTAGTTTATGTATGCAGTTATAAATTTGTTATCATTTGAAACCGAGATATTACTATTTTACTGTCATAATTTTTGTGACGTTTAGTTATATTGTTTTTCGTAATGAAAAGTGACAAATTATTAACATAATGAATGTTACAAAATACAACAATTTTGTAACACATTTATAGTATGAATTTAAGACGGACAAATATTTTATGTAGTCACTGATTATCACGGTTTTTTTGAATAATTTTTTTGGTTATAGTAGGTTACAAAATTAAGGCTTTTAAATTAGTCATGAATAATTACGGTGTGGAACAATATATAATGTCAGAATTTGTGACGGTAAAAAAACTACATTGTCGTCTGTATTAATGACATTTTGTGACAATAGATCCGTCACTACAAGTGACAAAGTTGTCACATTAAACAGTCACAAATTAAGACTATTTGAGACAATTTGATAAGTAAGAAATTGTAACAGTTCTGTTACCAACATACAACGTAACAATGCGTGACGATTTGTTACAAAAGATTTAGTCGCAAGAAATTGTGACATTTTTGTTACTCCAGAACATTTGTGACACACGTATTGCAACCATTGATAATTGGTAACAAAACCGTAACAATGATGGTATTGTTACAAATTTTTTTTTATTGTGACGGAAAATTTCGTCACAATACCCTTATTTTCTTGTAGTGACCAACGCAGAGAACCCTTTTGTCCTGAAGGATTTAACCACATTGGTCAACAAGTGGTGAATGCAAATTCCGTGTTTTGATCGTGGGTAGACAGTCCCAATTGATTTAGCAATTGACGCATTTCTATCTGACACAAAAGCCAAATCTTTACTATCACCAATAACCACATTCAACTGTCTGAAGAACCACTCCCATGATTCGTCATTCTCCGAATCAACAACTCCGAATGCAATTGGATACAAGTTGGAGTTACCATCTACAGCTGTAGCAACAAGTAGAACTCCTTTGTATTTATTTTTCAGAAAAGTTCCATCAACAACAATCACCCTACGCATTGAACTGTGAAATCCTCTAACTGATTGCCCAAACGACATAAATAGATACATGAATCTACCATCCTTGTCAGTTTCATAGTGAGTGTGTGTACCAGGATTAGCTTCTTTAATCATATGCAGATATGATGGTATCTTTGCATAGCTTTCGTCTGGTATACCTCTAACAGCTGCTATTGCATACTCACGAGCTTCCCAGGCGTGCCAATAAGTGATCTCGCAGCTATGCTCCAGCCTCATAAACTGAATGATGTCGTTTGCCTTTGGTCCATCATTGGCATCATCAAATCGATGTTGTATCAGCTTCCCAATTGTTCTTGCCGACGCCATTTTTCCGAATTTGCTTTTCTTTGAAGGAGCACATGAGTGGTTCTCAACACACTTATTGATCATGAAATATGTAGATCCATCAACACATTCCGCACGCACAGTCCAGTGGCACGTTTTATCCTTACATCGTATGGACCACCATTTTTTGTTGATTTGGTAACAATGAAATCGTAATTATTCTTCATCGCCCAAATTTCAATTGTTGCCTTTAGAACACGTTTACTTTGGAAAAGTTGATCTTTCTTCACGAAACCAGTGATCCCAGCTCCCCTTTCCTTTTCACTATCTCCATTGCTTTCACTCTTTAAACCAGCATCAGCGGAACCATCCTCAGCGATATGATTCTTCCTTTTATCACAACACTCTGTTGATGGTTCTGCAAATTCTCCCTGATTTGTGTCAGGAACTTCACCTTCCTCAACATTACTTGAATCACACGGCTCCTTATTCAAATCGATGTTGACTCGTTCCTTTTCCTTTACACCAGTACCAGTACCAGAGAACGTGACACACAAGGTTGTAGAGGAACCCTTCTTTGCGCAGCCCACAAAGTTACATACTTGTCGATCATTGCTGATACTAATGGGAGGATTTCCTCTTTGATTCACCATATCATAACTGAACTCCACATTAACCAAATTAGGGTCGACCCCATAATCTTCACCCACCATGATCTTGAGTTCCTCCAATGAAGTAGTAGTTTCTATTGTAACCATTCGACCACGCCTTTGTTTGTCTGCCAAGAAATTCCATTCGTCACTGAAACTTGACATCCATACACCAGATTTAACATAGATTAGAACCATCTTCTGTTGGTTGATAGAAGATTGTTTGTCGATGAACAAAAGAGAGGAACAAGGAAGAGGGAGAAGAGATCGTGTGAAGATGGAGAAAATTGTGGGGGGAAATATACTTAGAGATATTTAGGATAGATTTTAGGAAACATATCACACGAAATTTGGAAGTTTCCATATTTACTTTATTTGGCTAGAATATACATCATACGTAAGGCACAAACATGTAGAGAGAGTGGAAACTACATTCTGCCAAGAGCTATTATTTAGTAAAAGGCAGAATAAGGTATGACGCGTAAAAAAGAAAAGGTATTTCATTGACTGTTGGGTAAAACTTGTAAAAATGCCTCAGGTAAACTCGTGATATATAGCTAGAATAATGCGAGACAAAATCTAGCTAAGGTAAATTGCTGAAGAAAGAGCAGTATATATTTTCTACCAAGGGTAAACCTATGTGTAATACTTTGTATTCGATTTGTACAGTACGTAGAAGGCTAGAATAAATATTATATCTTAGGTTTGACATTAAATAAAACATAGTTCCATAATTTTTTTAAAAAAAATTTAAACATAGAAATAGATATACTTTGGTTTATAATGACTTATATATTTTTTAATATTTTTTTACCTTAGTTTACTATTTTTTCCACAACACAAGGGTAAAACTTGTCCAAAATAAACAAAAGTATCAAAAGTCTTATTTTGACAAACAAACAAAAAACATGTCTTGTTTTTCCAATTCTCCCAAAAAAAAACTAGACATCCTTTTTTAAAAAGCTGTACTCATTAAGTTTTTTTCCATAAATTTGCATAACTTCAATTTTACTGGTATTCGAACTCCAGATTTCTTCCTAATCTTTGTATATATAGTTGAGTTCTCTCCTTCCTGGTGCTGCCATCTAGGATTCCAGGTTATTAAGTAGAATAAGGAGAGCCTTCCACGTGTCCTCTTCGTTTTATTCATTTCTGTTTCGATTTTATATGGGTCATTATGATTAAATTAGTTAGACTTAGCCTTTAGTTCTTTTATTTGCTAAAAATCAAAGCCCAACCCGAATGAAAGGAAAGCAGCTAGGATTCATTCATCGTCTTCTTCGATCTGGCTTCGTCACCCAGGGTTCATCTTCAAACGAATCTATCGCCATTAATGGAGTTTCAAGAGGTTGTGTGAGGCGAATATTCGTGCAGAATATTTGGATCGATATTTGTTTGTGTCGGTATATAAATATTAATAAACTTTTAGTCAAACTACTGGACCAATGGACTTTCATATGGTTATTTCTTTTAGTTTTTGGATATTTGGGATATTTACAAAATTCTCAAAATAGAAAATTTAAGTTGGTTCTAATTTGATTATTTAGTTTTAGTTCTGATTCAGATAACAAAATTGGAAACCAAGTTATCTCATTCAATTTGGTTACATAACTCGTTTTGATTTTTCGATTAATTAAAATATTTCAAATAAAAATATTGGATGACCAAATCATTCATTTAAAAATATTAGATAAAAATATTTGGATAATTTAGAATTAAAAACAATTATTCTATAGAAAAATTGTATTTTTTAAATTTTATCATTTTAATTCTTAACTATAATTAATTCTTTTTTTTTTGGTGGTCTGATTTCAGATTCAGGATGTGGGTCTATTAATGTTTATTCAGTTATGTTCATGATAATGTTGGTTCTGTTCTATTTAGTTTCAGGTAATATGCCCAACCTTAATTGTAATGGAGAACTAGACTTAAATCCGCACTGAGAGCATATATATTTTCTAAATATAACCTATTATTATATTAATTTTTATTTCCGTTTTACCAAACTATAAAAAAATTGTATGTGTAAATATTTGATTCTAATAGCAAGCAGTAGAATCTGTTAGGTGCTCAACTCCAAGAGCTGTGTGGGTAAGGTAAGTGTACATGACACAAGTAACTCGGATCTGCTAAATAAGCAACGGCTTACCCTAATAGAAAGAATAACTAACCCATCGGCTCAACGAGTTAGGTTATTCTCTTCTTCACAAAGCACTGAAAAACTGATCAGGTTTAACATGTTAGCTATGATTTGTTAAGGACAAGGTTTGTTCCAAGTTCCAACTCCAGTTCAGTCTTGAGAATATACTACTCTTGGCAGAATAGATGGTGATAAAAAAGTATGGAAACCCACCATCTCTACGATGTTCCCTTCCTTAATTTTCTTCTGGATTAAAGTTCAAGGAATTCCTGTTCATGTCTAGACTGAGGCTACCAAAATAGCATTGGTGAAGAGATAGGTATCTTTGAGTTTCTTTCTGTAGCACTTGGAGAAAATCTGCTCCACTCACATATCTCACTGTCTAAGGAAAACTTATTATCTAAGGCTAGATCACTGGCACACAAACAAAAGAAAATACCATTTCCGACGTCGCTAGTTAATATTCCAATTTCTTATGGTCATAGAACTTAATTAGGTAGTTGGAAAACGAAATACTTTTTGTTTTCTTTTGTTTCTTTTCATAAATCACACAATTTGGTCTGGCGTTTTGGATTATTGGATCAACATTAGTGCGGCCTCTCTCTATATTTACCATATCATTTTCTGCACAAAATCAGCAATCATGAGTAGTGATAGTTAGTAACACAAGCCGCAACATATATATACATACATGATTATAGAGAAGAAAGAACAATATATTCAACCACACATCAGAATTACTGTTTTGTGCTTCTGAGTAGTACCACGTAACTTCTCTACTCTGTAGAATTTGGAGCCAATCTGGTCGACTGGTCCCCTCCACATCTTTCAATGTAGTATACAGAAAAATGTATTGATCAAAGGCTAACACTGTTGGAAATGGATTACATCTGTCAAACAAGACTCATAGAGTAAACAGAATCCGGCCCAATTGACTTAAAGTCGGTCAAAGAAATAAAACGATTTGGAAAGAAAAGGAAACAAGTCGATTATAAAAAGAGAAGGACAAGGACGAGAAAAGACATTGACATTCACATGCAATTCGGTACAAGAACTAAGGTTTTCTCTGCTTTACCGTTCTTGCAGAATTCATTTAATATTTTGCAAGCTTTTTTTTTTTTTTTCTGTAATCACCTTATGATCGATCAATAAACGTTTTGAAAATAAACCACTATCGAACAATGCCTTCAACTCATACATGTCAAATTCAGATTTAAAAAAAGACCCACGAAAGATCAAAAAAGTTGTCCTTATACTACTTGTAATGAAAAAATATATTATCAATAAGTTGTAAGTATAGTAGACGCAAAATCTTTTCTTGGAATTTTTTTCTTTCTTTCGAAGGTCTATAGTTATCAAGTATAGGCATAACATCTCATAAAAGACTAAAAAAATGGCCATAATTAAGTCAAAAGATTACACACATAAGATCATATGTAGCTTTTCTCTCCTTTGCATTTGATTTGTGACTCTATCTCTCTTACCGCTCTTTTTCAATTTCTAGAGAATTTTCTAGAGTTTGACCCAAACTCGGGGTATACAGCTTGTTTTCATCACAATTTACTCATTTTTTTTTTTTGTAACTTATCAATTTACTCATTTTCCTCATAGTATATTATAGAACATCAGATATTATAATTTATAACAATAGGAAAATCACTTTCTTTAGTAATTTTGTTTCTAAAATCAAACTAAACAAAGGCAGTACCGTCAAAAAAGAAATAATTAACTGTCCAAATTCTTGAAAACAGTTTGGTTTTAAAATAAAAAATATGAAAAGGAGGAAAGCAATGTTTGCAAGAAATTGGACAGTCGTCTATCTCAGCGTTGCAGGTTCGGCTATTGTTTACTTTGGTTTCTGAGAGACAAGTTATGAAATGACCATAAACAAAGTTCTTTAATAGGAAGCAAAATGGGAGCTAAAATGTGATTTACTGCCAAGAATGAATGAAAATATTGGGGGTTGTAGAGAAATCAACAAGAGTTCTTATCAAGAGTTCTTCTTGCACTAGCCGAAAGAAATTAAACATTCTTAATGAGATTTTGAGACCTTCGAATAGTCCACTCTTTGTTTCTTTGAATATGTTTTTGTTTCAGTTGTTCAACCTTTTGTGCATATTACAAATATAAGAGAAATGAGTTTTTTTTATCAGCAACTTAAACAGATTTATATAGACTCTCCAAATCAAATAGGTAGCTCCACATCAATATGGACTACAAACGAAGATTGCTTCATTGCACTACATGCGATGTCCGCCATTGAATTTCGCATTCGTGGTATATGAACGAGCTCTGAACTATTAAATTTCTCTTCAAGATCTTTACGTCTTCTAAGTAATTTGCAAAGGCTGGCCAGTATCATGCTGGTCAGTACCATACTCTCTAAATTTTCTACCATAATATCCAGATTCCTATCCTCCAATATTTAAATTTTTATTAAAATACGTTGAATACTTATCCAATATAATTCTGTAGAACATTTAAAACTCTTATCTTTTATAATACTTATCTAATAAAAACGATTTGAAAATAGTAAAATAAAATATTTATAAGAAAATATAACAATATGTACGGAAATCTAACTAAAAAGTGTATGAAGTGGTAATAAAATATTGGAAAATTTGGCTAAACGAGACATTTTCAACTTGAGTTTGTCTCAATGAGATCTTACTTGATTAGTTCTAAAAAATAGAATTTAAGTTAATGTTAATACTTAATACCAAACTACCCTTAGATTAATCAAATTAAAATAAATTAAAATGATATAATAGTTAGTAATTTGATTTTGCGTAATTTTTTTTTTTTCTTAAAGTAAAAAAAAGTAACACATGAGATAAATTAAAACTTTTTTAATTTTTCTGGTACCCTAATATCTCTTTACCTCGTCGTCTCCTTTAAAGCTTACCCTTCACCCTTCAATGGCGATTTCGGCTTCTAGAGAAACATAGCTTCTTCAACTGCGTAAATCCACCTTATTTCGTCGCTTTCCTCTCTTTCCTCTTCCTCCTCCTATATTCTTTTCAATAAGTACCTTTTAGATTCGGCTTCTTATTAAGTTTGTGTTTGATATGTTTTGATTGGTTTCCTTGGGAGAGTGTGAAGTTTGTAGATTTAGGTGATTGTTTACGTGGTGGGATTGGTTCGCCTAAAAGATTATCTTTTCTGATCCTTGATTATGCAGAGAACTGTACCATCTTCGTCTTCAGCATCAGTTTCCTCTACAATATCAAATAGAAGAGTTTCAACATAAAAAGATTTGTTCACTGGTCTCAGAAGACCAGCAAGAGGTAAAATTTGCAAGCTTTATTTCTTCTTGACCTTATCCTGTGCTCTTCCGGGTGAACGTTCTTCTTTGTTAGGTTTGCTTTTTTTGGGCCAACTGGCAATGGAAAAACAATGCTCATCAAGGCAGTTGCTTCCGAGTCACAGGCAACATTCTTCAACGTCTCAGCGTCTTCATTGACATCAAAATGGGTGTGTGCTTAGTCTGGTTCTGTGTTAGTCTCTTTTATCATAAGGTTGTTTAATATACTTTTCATTTCAAACATAGACAAATTGACTTTTATGTACTGTATCAGGTGGGTGATACCATTTCCCTCAGGCCTCAGTGCAAGTTATATGTCCACAAGGAATGCACCAAGTCTCCTTCAGGCCTCAGTTCAGGTCCCTAGGCTACTATCACGGTTGGATTTGGAGAAAGTTCTCACTGTGTCAAAGAAGACACAAAGTTGCAGCAAGCAAGTTCTCTGGACTGAGAGGGTCAAGGGAACCAGATGAGGTCCAAGCAGTGATAATTGGAGTTGTGAAGCTACTAATCTCTCAGTTCATTATCTTTCAATCAGATTCTCAGGTTCTCAGGGTTCATGGCTAGTGATAGATTCCGGATCATTTTTATCAACGTTCTGGTTTCAATGGGAAAGTTTTAGGGCTTGCAACAGTTTCACTATGCTCTGTAATTGTTTCTTTATAGAATGATTTTAATGGCTTGAGGCTGTTTACGAAGAGTGTTTGATCTTGTTACTGAAAAATACGCACAGAGGTAAAACCTCAGCAATACAGAGTTTCTTCAGTCAAATTTTCACCCGTTAATGTCTTTGTTGTTTCTCCGGCTACAGCGACCAAAACTTCAATAAATGTATTCTCAGAACTGACGACAAAAAAAATTTCATCTTTAAGAGATGCAAACAATGGAAAAGATCGATACAAGAAACACCTTAACTAGTTTAGTCCAAGAGACGAAGACAATGGAAAAGATCTGCTTCCTTTATAGATAGAGATAAGAGATGGTGAGATGGATGAAGAAGAAACAGAAACAGAAAAGGAAAGAAAGATCATGGAAGAGAAAACGTGGTAAAAAAAAAGATATTGTGCAAGATTTATGATAGATTTGGAGTAGATTTAGGAAAGATAACAACCGAAATATGGTAACTTCCATTTTTAGTTATTTATGTGGAATACATAAATAGACTAGAACGATGACTAATAGGTATGATATATATTTTTCATCAAGCAGACCATAAGGTTATAGCTAGAATATGTTATGAAACATAAATAGGCTAAGTTAGGCCATAGAGTAAACTTTAGAACATGTATTCTAGGTAGATGTAGACTACTGTTATCTGGCTATAGTGAAATAGAACTAAATCTAGCAGGGGTAGAATAAATAAGAACAGTTTGTTTATGTTTCATATCCAAGTTAGGTCATTGTAATGAATTTGTATTCGAGTTCTAAATTAGATAGACTGCCACAATGAGTATTCTAAGGTAAGACATAAAATAAAATATGATTACATAAACTTTAAAAAAATATATATACAGATAGTCTTACTTATGTTTCCTATAGTTTTCATATTTTTGAAATTTTTAAAACTTAAAATAGTATTTTTCCACTACAAAAGGGTAAAACATGTCTAAAAATGGCCTAAAATATCAAAAATATTAGTGGGACAAATAAAAGTTGAGAGTGTCTCACTTTGCCAATTCTCCCTAAAATATTCTAACTGATATAGTTATAAAAATATTCTGAGATCTAGGTACAAAAATGTGATATAAGAAATTTTTCATGCGAGTTTAGCATATAATAATAAGGAACAAATGAAATATAAATAGTGTTTTGAAAATATTAAAAGTGCACCCTCAAATTATGCATTGTTTACTTCTTCAAATTTTACAAGAAAAAAAAAATTGGAAAGGAAAATCCTTTATTTAAATAAAGGATAAGGGGTGCTTTTAGTGTTAAAACATGTATTCCTTACAGATTAGGTTTATGATAGTTAATTAGAGTTTATCGTATTCGCTTCTATTTTTATTTAATGGCATTACTATGTGATTTTCCCGTGCTCATGCATGGATATAAATATTTATAAAGTAAATATATTATCATAGTTTATTTTATTTACTTTCAATTTTAAATTGATTTATGATTTGTACGCACTATTATATTAATAATATTATATTATTTTAATTAGACATATGATTTTAAATATGTTATATTTAGTCAGTTTTATTGTTTTTATAGTCGATTGAGTTATCATTTGGGTATACTGAATTGTATCTATTTTTCTGAATTCAACTATGATATTTTTATTTTAAATAAATTAAATTATGATTATTTTTTCTTATTTTTATTTATGTTAATTGTTGTCTTAGATATGCAAATATATTTGACGAAGATTAGGTATAAAAGATATATTATGCTTAGACTGAAATAAAAAAATAAACTAAAGTGTCTGATTCCAAAGTTCATAAATTAATATAACGATAATATTCTACAGTCTCATGCATTATATAAATTTTACAAAAGAACTAAATTGTAACAGTTGGTTAATATTTTATTTTCATTTTTTAATATATTTTGAGTCATCATATAAATTAAATTAATAAAATAAAATTATCATTATAAAATTATATATTTTTATTATAGTTAAATCTATGATTTTAGATAAACGTTGGATTAGTCGAGTGACTCATGTTGTGAGTATATTTAGTTACATATATTTTTCAAATTCAAATTGAAGTATAATTACTTTTTATTATTATTAAGTAAAATCAAATTAACTTTATTTATCGTTTAAATGTGCATGTATTTTTTTCATAATACTTATCAAATTATATGTTGGTTTTTTTTTTTTTAAAAAAAAAGATTTTATAAAAATATTTTAAAAAATAAAGCGATGATCAATGCGAAGTTACATACATAAGTAACTAATACATTTTTGGAAGCTCATGAACACATATCAATATTTACAACAATTAAAACATTTTATAAATTCTAAATAATTTAATGTCTTAGATCTATTAAACGATAAACTGAAATTTATTTTAAATAATCTTAAAAATGAGAATTCAAATTTGCTTTGGTATTTTGATTATGGTTATATTAAGTTCCAAAAAATAAGAACATAAAATTTAAAAGCAAATTTAATATAAAGAAACAAATAATTTTAATAATGATAAAATATTTTGTAATTATTTGATCAAAATATATTTGTTGTTAATTGTTTTCTTTAATATCTCTTAAAATAAGCAGTTTAAACAAATTGTGAAATTGTAAATTTGGAATATTTATATTTTGTGAACTTTCCTTTTTAATGAATAATATTATATATACATATATTTTTTTTATTTTCGTTTTTATTTTTTTAACTTTATAAATGTTTCTTTTTTTATTATATATGTTATTTGAAATTTTTTAAAAAAGAAACTAAATAAAAAAATTTCAATAATAGTATTTAAATGTAATATTTTTAATTCATTAAGGGTATCAGTATAATCAACCATCGTGAGAATTAACGTGAACGCGACACATAGGAAACTAACTTCTCAAACAATATTATAGAGATTTAAGTTACCAAAATGGACTTGTTTATCGTACTTAACGTTTTGTTATCTTATTTTTTTTCTATGGCTCGGTTTCCAAGAGATGCTTTAACCACCTTGTTTTTTCTCATTTTTAATATATCTAACCCCATTTGAGATCAGTCTCAACGGATGACAGCTTCAGTCTACCACTATTTTTTCTACTGAGTTTTATTGTTCTCTCTTTAGTTTCACACCGAAGCTTTTTTTTTGTCATCTCCCATCTTCTTAGATCAAGTGGTGGTCGAGTCTGAGTCGTTTCGAAGAGACGCTTTGTCCGGTTGGGTCTGATCTATATGGGAAAAAAGGGTACCGCTATTTCTAGCCTCCTTAGCAAGAGAATCTGCACGCAAAGTCCTAGTCCTGGGTATGCGGGATATGCTGAAATTCGAGAAGCCGTCTCTTAGAAGCCGGAATGATACCAGCTCGGAAGCAAAGGCCGGCCAGTCAGCAGAGCTATCTATCATGTCCACCAAGTCGGAACAATCCGTCTCCATGTGGACCGCGGTACAGTGAAGTCCTCTTAGCAAGACATTGCCCAAATGAGCCTTTCGATCTCCGCGTGTAGGGCAGAGAGACTCTTGCGACATCCTTGTAGTCCAAATCTCTCAACTCCCATTTCACTACAAGAAAACACAAATATAGCGACGAATATTAACGAGGAAAACTAATCCTAGTAAAATTACGTCGACCTTACGAGTACCTTACGAGTACCTTACGAAGAAATATAAAATCAACGTGAGTTCGTCGTAAACTAACGACGAAAGTATTTCCTCGTAAAAAAGACGTAACTTAACGAGGTTTTTACGAGGAAATATAATTTCCTCGTAAAGTCGACGTAACATTAGCGTGTACCTTACGTGGAAACATTTTACGTGTAATTAACGACGAAATTTTGAGTCAACACCAACTTTTTAGTTGTAACATGTTTTTTTGGCTATCTAACTAAATATCGTCGTAAATTCCTAGTAAAATCTCAACTACGAGATTCAAAAATTTCCTATAAATATGGACGTTTCAACATCATTTTAAACACACCAACAAGAAAAAAATAAAAACGTGAAAAAAAAAATGTCGGCCTCCGGAAATATTTTCGAGTTGCGGAGGTGGATGTATATGCATAGAGATGCTAACAGGAGAGTGACGAAAGAATACCTTGCGGGGCTGGAGACATTTATGCATCAGGTAGATTCCACACCGCTGGCCCAAGAAAGCGGCAAGATGTTCTGTCCTTGTCGGAAATGCAACAATTCGAAATTGACAAATCGTGAAAATGTTTGGAAGCATTTAATAAATAGAGGTTTCACGCCAAATTACTATATCTGGTTTCAACATGGAGAAGGTTATAATTATGATGAGAATTATGAAGTTAGTAGTAGTAATAGCAATTTTCAGGAAGAACCGGTTGATCATCATTTGCATAATGAACATAATTACCATCAAGAAGAGCATATGATGGTAGATATTGATAGGGTTCATGATATGGTAGCTGATGCATTCGTAGCTCATGATGAAGATGAAGAACCTAATATAGATGCAAAAAAGTTTTATGAAATGTTAGATGCTGCGAATCAGCCACTTTACAAAGGTTGTAGAGAAGGTCTCTCTAAATTGTCGTTGGCTGCTAGAATGATGAATATTAAAACTGATTACAACCTACCTGAAAGTTGCATGAATGAATGGGCAGACTTGTTTAAAGAGTATTTGCCGGAAGACAATGTGTCTCCTGATTCTTATTATGAGATTCAGAAATTGGTTTATAGCCTTGGTTTGCCTTCGGAGATGATAGATGTTTGCATCGACAATTGCATGATCTACTGGGGAGATGATGAGAAGTTAGAAGAATGTCGATTCTGCAAGAAGCCACGATTCAAGCCGCAAGGACGGAGACGTAATAGGGTACCGTACCAAAGGATATGGTACATACCAATTACAGACAGATTGAAAAGATTGTACCAATCAGAGCAGACTATTGGAAAGATGAGATGGCATGTCGAGCATACTCAGAGGGATGGTGAGATGACTCATCCATCAGATACAAGAGCCTGGAAACATTTCAAAAAAGTACATCCGGAATTCGCTAGCAATAGCCGGAATGTGTATCTCGGATTATGCACAGATGGATTTAGTCCATTCGGAATGTAAGGGATATTCATTGTGGCCAGTCTTTCTTGCGCCATACAACCTGCCACCGGAGATGTGCATGCAACAGGAGTTGCTATTCTTGACCATATTAATACCTGGTCCAAACCATCCAAAAAGGTCTCTGGATGTTTTCCTACAACCACTGATAAAAGAGTTCAAGGATTTGTGGTCAACAGAGGAAAGGACGTATGTCTGCTCAACGAAGACGAATTTTACGATGCGAGCGATGCTTCTGTGGACCATAAGTGACTTTCCTGCCTATGGGATGTTGTCTGGATGGACTACACATGGGAGATTAGCTTGTCCATATTGTAATGGAACGACATATGTGTTTCAACTGAAGAATGGTAGGAAGACAAGTTGGTTCGATTGTCACCGTCGATTTCTTCCCATTGGCCATCCGTACCGAAGAAACAAGAAATTGTTTAGGCACAAAACAGTTGTGAGAGACACTCCTCCTCCATATTTAACTGGACAACAAATTGAAGCGCAACTCGATTACTATGGAGCTTTGGAAACAGTTACTCGTGGTGGTAATTGGTATGTCCCCGGTAATATGCCTGATTTTTATGGTGTTCATCACAATTGACACAAGAAGAGTATATTTTGGAAGTTGCCATATTGGAAGGATCTTATTCTGCGCCACAACCTCGATGTGATGCATATAGAGAAGAATTTCTTTTGAGAACATCATGAATACAATATTGAATGTCCCAGGGAAGACAAAAGATAATATAAAATCGAGGTTGGACTTGCCGGATATTTGCTATAGAAGTGAGTTAAATATAAAAAGCAATGGGTAAGTTTCCGTTCCGATATTCAGATTGTCTTCAGAAAAAAAGTCGGTGTTGTTCAACTGGGTGGCATCATAAGTGAAGTTCCTCGATGGGTATGTTTCAAATCTCCCTAGATGTGTTGAAAAGGGTCAAAAGTTCTCTGGGATGAAGAGTCACGATTGTCATGTATTTATGCAACGACTACTTCCCTTTGCATTTGCGGAGCTACCTTCAATAAACGTACATGAAGCAGTTGCAGGGAGTAAATTATAACCCAGTAATTTTATAATGGTTTAATTTGCAATTATATATGACTAATGTGTTTAATTGATTTTGGAATAATATACAAGGCATCAGAGCATTTTTCAGGGATCAGAGCACACGCACTCTTAAAGAAGAAGTCGTGGAACAGCTTCAGGAGAACATTCCCATCTTATTGTGCAACTTGATGAAGATATTTCCTCCGGGATTTTTTGATGTCATGGAGCATTTAGCTGTCCACCTCCCATATGAGGCATTGCTTCGTGGACTTGTACATTACGGATGGATGTATCAGTATGAGCGAGCCATGAAATATTTGAAGGGAAAAGCAAAAAACCTTGCAAAAGTTGAAGGTTCTATAATTGATGGAAGTTTGACGGAAGAAACTTCTCACTTCACATCGTACTACTTTGGGTCAAAAGTACGTACCCGGAAAAGAGCTCCAAGAAGACATGATGATGGTGGTGTCGCGCCAACATATGTAGTTCCTGGTGTTCCAGACATCTTTAGCCAGATTGGGCGACTCGGTGGGAAATCAAAAGAGGTTTGGTGGTCGAGTGAAGAAGACGCCCATAGTGCACACATCTATATTCTACTCAATTGCGAGGATCCATTGATGCGTTATTTTGAAAGGTAACATATATAGACACTTCTAAACACATATAAATATAAATTATATAATTGCCAAATTAAGATTAATTGATATAAAATGTGATTTTACAGCTTATTTGTTTCTCAAGTCGAAGAAACATTCCCAGGTATATCATCAAGTGAAGTAGACAAAATGAAAGATCAACACTTTATTAAGTGGTTGAAGAATCAGGTATTAATTTTTGCAGCTCGATCAAATTCTTTTTTCATACATGATTTGTATTAATTTCAACGTTCTCTTTATTTTTGCAGGTTGATTATGACGACAATGCAGATTATCCTAAATGGTTATACGAAGTAATTCAATCTCCACATGTAAAAGTCACCACATCACAGATGTATTTCACACGAGGTTATACTTTTCACACATATGACTATGGTAGACAGCGGCCGACCAGCAACTATGAAATATGTGTGAAAGGGAAAACAGATTTCTACGGGATCTTGACGGAGATTGTTGAAGTCGAATTCCCAGGGATATTGAAGCTGAAATGCGTACTCTTCAAATGTGAATGGTTCGACCCCATCGTCAACAGAGGTGTTCGGTTTAACAAATTCGGTGTAGTTGATGTCAATGGTGGAAGAAGCTACAATAAATTGTAGCCTTTCATCTTAGCATACATGATGTGTATGATTAATTTCAAGGTTTTTTTTTTGTAGGTACAACAAATTCGAGCCTTTCATCTTAGCTTCACAAGCTGACCAAGTTAGCTTCCTTCCATACCCTCGGATGAGAGAATCGGGAATAAATTGGTTATCCGTGATCAAAGTTACACCTCGAGGATGAATCATCAGTGGAGAAGTACCACCATTGCAAGAAGAACAGATAAATGAAGTCGAGGAACCTGATACTGCCACAGACGACATCCTTCTCATTGATCCGCATAATCATGAGTACGAAGATCTTACCGACGATGCGACGGACGAAGCTGTTGAAGACGAGTTTAATGAAAATGATGAGGTTTCTAGTGATGACGAGAATGTCGATGTATCTGATTGAGGTATTTGTATTGATATATTTGTTTTAAATATGATTGATTTTCAGACTTAATACATTTGATGGATTTGATTTTGTATAAGAAAGAAGAGATTGAGATAAGGAATATATGAAGTGGAAGGTAAGGAAGATAGGGTTTGGGGTTTTGGATTTTAGGGATTTAAACATAAACCTCGGTATTTCCTCGTAAGTTAACGAGGTGTTTACGACGAAACTGAAAATAAAAAACACGGGCCACGTTAATTCCACGTAAGCAGGAATCGTCGTAAACACCACGTTAACTTACGTGGAAATAACGAGCATATTTTAATTATAAAAAAACGGAAACTCGTTAATTCCACGTAAGCACAAATCGTCGTAAGGACCACGTTATCTTACGAGGAAATAACGAGCATATTTTAGTTATAAAAAGAAAACGAAAACTCGTTAATTCCACGTAAGCACAAATCGTCGTAAGGACCACGTTAGCTTACGAGGAAATAACGAGCAAATTTTAATTATAAAAAGAAAACGAAAACTCGTTAATTCCACGTAAGCACAAATCGTCGTAAGGACCACGTTATCTTACGAGGAATTCACGAGGAAACATGGGAAACGAAGAGATGCGCCTAGTCATTTCCTCGTGACCTCACGAGGAATTCACGAGGGAAACCAAATCTATATATACCAAAGCATCATTCTTCTCATTTCGGAATTCTTAAAAAAAAAAGAGAAGAAAGATCTGGAATCACGAGTGGGAAGACACAGCGAAACCTAAATACGTTTAAACGTACGCAGGTCTCGACTTGTCTTTTCCCACTTGTGATTCTAGTATATTTCTTCTCTTTGTTTTCAGAAATTACATAAATCCTAAAATCCTAAAATTAGAATTTGGGGTTTAGGGTTTAGGACTTTAGGGATTGAAACAGAATCCTCGTTCGTTATTGCCTCGTAAACTAACGAGTAATTTTGCGACAAAATAAAAACACGGGCCTCGCGATTTCCCCGTAAAAAATAACACGGGCCTCGCGATTTCCTCGTTAAGTTATGACTTTTTTACGAGGAAAACTATCCTATATATATACACGCGAGCTCTCATTTTGCCATTTCCTCTCTACTTCCTCTCTCAATTGTAGTCATGGTAAGTTTTCTCTCTCTTTCCTCTCTACTTTGATTAGTTTAGGGTAGTTTAGGTGGTTAGTGTAGGGAATTTAGATAGGTTTATGGATTTTAGGTTAATTAGTGTTCATTAGGTGATTAATGTAGGGAATTTAGCTAAATTTATAAAAAGAATTAATTACTGTTCTTCCTAATTTTAATTTTTTTTTCAATATGTACGAAAGAACAAGCTTACTGCCCACTACAGAGCGATGTTCGGTGAGCCGGGTAGTCGTTTAGATCCCGGCGGTTCTTCTTCTTCAGCTCCTGGTTCTTCGGGTCCGGAGAGCGTCCCCGAGACTCAGTCTTCTCAGAGAGTCTCTCCTTCTGGTGCACCATTGGTTCCTTGATTTGTTGCACCACCGGCTGCTCCTCATGATCACATGTACCAGAGGTGCCTCCTCCTGTGCCTCCTCCGATGGCTCCGGAGATGCCGGCCCAGATTCACCCTGACTTGATGGTGCCGCCGAGTGATCCTTACTCGCAGTACACTATCGAGGATATTCTCGCTCAGCCGGGCAGAGAAGGTTTACCGGTCATAGACCCCGACCGACCGGACGATACTTTGTGGTATGTTACATTTTTTTTTAAGATTCTTTTAAAATTCTTTTATAACATTAATAAATAAATATTTATACTTTAAATTTATTTTTTTCAGGTTTGGGGTTGACGGATGTCTCGCATCGGACGTAACCGACACGATGAAGGGTTACTTCTCCATGCCACATCCGAACTGGAAGAAGACGCCCGTCTACGTCAGAAAGACGTGGTTCAAGATTTACGCTGTAAGTTATTACTTTATATATACTATAATTTTTTTATTTATATTTTTTAAAACTAATAAATTTTTTTTTCTGTACAGCAAAAATATAATTGGTCCATGGGGGTCACTGAGAGGGTGAGGAAAGCATTTTCCGCAAAGGCGAAAGTTCGCTTGTTGGACACAGTCTCCAACTGGAAGGGTGAGTGGATCGTGAAGGGGTATGAGAGAGGTAAACCCGCTGAGCTCACCACGGAGGTTTGGGATGGTCTCATCCGTTATTGGCGCGATCCTGACGCCATGAAAGTCGCTCAGGCTTGCTCTGCCTCCCGTAACACGGTAGATGAACATGGCCACGGGCCGATGCTTCACTCTATGGGCCAAAAACCCCAGGCCGCTGTCCATATCTAGATGGTACGTAATTAAATATATAATTTAATTAATGTCTTTTATATAATTAATTTATATATAGTAACTTTCTTAAATGTTTAATTTGTAGGCCAAAGAGACGGGACAGCTCCCGACTCTTATGGAACTTTACGAGAAGACCCACAAGAACAAGGCGGGCCGATTTGTAGATCCTAGGTCCGAGCAAATCTTCAATGACGTTGCTGACCGGGTTCAAGAGCGTCAGACCCAGTTGACACAGCAGTCTACCGACGGATTACCCGTCACCTTATCCACAGTTGAAGTGGATAGGATTTACGAGGAGGTAAATTTTTTAAAATTATCATTTTTTAATTATTCATTTAATTTAACTTTAAATTTTTACTAACAATTTTAACTTTTGGTTTTTAAGGTTGTCCCTAAGAAAAAGGGACGTATGTTGGGGATTGGTTCCGTCAACGATGTTCTGAGAGCAACATTGTTTTATGCTCAGAGACGGGATGACGAGGTCACTGAGCTGCGTAACGAGTTGGCCTCGACAAAAACTGCGTTCACAGCTCGTATGGGTGGAGTCGAGGGCTTCTTGGACGTCATAGCGTCCACAAATCTGGAATGAGAGTCCTTGTTGAGGAACATCCGATGACAACATCCCATTCCAGGCGAGTCGACATCCGAGACCCATGACGAGGCGGATGTAGAGAGGCGGAGTGACGAGTTCTACCGGGCGATGAACGAGTCTTAGTTTATTTTTCTTTTCGTTCGTTGTATTTTATAAATTCTAAACTTATTTATGTATAAAAATATTTTTGTATTGATTTTTATTTTAAATTATATTTTATTCATAATTTACAAATATAATTATAATTATAATTATTTTTCTAATTATATATTTTTTAAAAAATTCTGTAAATAAAATAAAGTAAATTCCTCGCTAACCTTACGAGGAAATAAATAGGAAAGCCTTACGTGGTGTTTACGAGGAACAACTTTCGAGCACTTTACGTGTTTTGCACGTGGAAGTTTTACGTGGAAGTGACGAGACATAGGTAACGTGAAACTTACGAGGAAAACCTTTCGTGGTACTTACGTGTACTTTACGGTTAATCATTTACGTGTAATTGACGAGGAAATGTTTTCGTGGTATTTACGAGGATACTTAGCGACCTCCTTACATGGAAAGCTTACGTGGTCTTTACGATAAAATTATGTACTTGGTTTTTACGACGAAACCATTTCCTCGCTACTTGACGACGAATTGGCGAGTAAATATGCGTTACGACGAACGAGTAACGAGCAAACGTGTTTCCTCGCTAATTCCTCGTAAAGCCTTTGTTACGACGAATTCACGAGGAATACCGCCGTCGTTAATCTTGTGTTTTCTTGTAGTGTTTGATCCTTGTAGATCCACTCTAATCCACTGACCGTGCCATTATCAATCCATGATGCATCGATTTGACAGGTTGGGAGTTAGGGATCCATTAGGGAGAGTCGAGCTAAACGGTGGGGTAGATATGGTCTCCTCTTCTTCTTCTTCCTCTGGTAAGTTAACTTTTCTCCAGCACTCAGCTTCAACAGTAGCCAGCTGAAGGGTGTACGTCGGTGATATCTCCATTCCATTGAACAGTTTATCATTGCGTGCTTTCCAAATGTACCATAGGATCTATAGGAAGGTTTCGATAAGTGGTTCCATATAGGCCACCATCTCTACTATGTTCCCTTCCTTAATTTTCTTCTGGATTAAAGTCCAAGGCATTCCTGTTCATCTCTAGACTGAGGCTACCAACATAGCATTGGTGAAGACCGAGGTATCTTTAGGGAGTCTGATATCTCTAACTTACATAAAAAAATGAGAGTTCAAGTAAATGGGCTGCGATCTTCGATAACTTCTTCAGTCATTGAGTACCCAAATGGAGTAAAGATTAATGTGAAACTGATAAATTTAAATGGGTACCATAAAACGATCTATAAGCTTTTGGCTCTTCTTTTACGTTCTCTTCTCTGTAGCACTTGGAGCAATCTGCTCCACTCATATCTTTCAAAGTCATCTAAGGAAAACTTATATTTACCTAAGGCTAGATCATTTCCACACTAACAAAAAGAAAATAGAATTTATATAAAGACCATTTCTGATTTCAGTAGTTAATTTTCCAATTTATTATGTTCTTTGAACTTAATTAGGTAATGGACAAACGAAGTAGTTTTTCTTTTTTTTTGGTAAATCTTATATCACGAAGATAATTATCTAACATTAGACATAGTTTCATCAATGTTTATAAAGTGTTAATTTAAAATCGGTCATAGAAATAGATCACCTTGGAGAAGGAAAGAAAACAAGTCGATTATAACAAGAGAAGGCCAAAGACGAGGAAAGGCATTGACATTCACATGCAATTCGGCACAAGAACTTGGGTTTCCTCTGCTTTAACGTTCTTTCTGAATTCATCAGCATTTTACAAGATCTTAGTTTTTTTCTTCTATCAATAAACGTCTTTCTAATAATCCACTAACGAATACGTGCCTTCAACTCGTACGTGTAATGAGAAAAATATGTCTACAAGTTGTAAGTAATGTAGATGCAAGATCTTATCTTGGACATATTTTTAATCTTTTGAAGGTCATAAAGGACAAAAATTGGCCATAATTAAATAAAATATTGCTCATGTAAGATCATATTTAGCTTTTCTCTCCTTTACATTTGATTTGTGACTCTATCTCTCTTACCGCTCAAATTCATTTTCTAGAGAATTTTCGATAGTTTTGACTCATCTTCTTGGCATACAGACTGTTTTCATCCCAAGTTTACTGATTTTTCTCACAGTCTATATAGAACATTAGATATGATAGTTTATAACATTAGGAGAATCACTTTCGTTAGTAGTGTTGTTGCTGAATCAAACTAAACAAAGGCAGTACCATCAAAGAAGAAATAATTAACTGTCCAGATTCTTGAAAACATTATGTTCTTTTAAATTACAAATTATGCAAAGGCAGTACCATCAAAGAAAACAAAGGCAGTACCATCAAAGAAGAAATAATTAACTGTCCAGATTCTTGAAAACATTATGTTCTTTTAAATTACAAATTATGCAAAGGAGGAAAACAATGTTTGCAAGAATTTGAACAGTCGACTATTCCAGCATTGAAGGTTCGGCTATTGCTTAGTTTGGCTTTTCTGGGATACAAGTTATGAAATGACCATAAACAAAGTTCTTTAACAGGAAGCAATATGGAAGAAAGGAGGTGATTTACTGCTGAGAATGAATGAAACAAGGGCATAGAGAGTGTAGAAAATATTGAGGTTGTATATAAATCAAGAATAGTGCTTATTAAATCAACAATAGTACTTATTAAATCAACAATAGTACTTATTGTAGCACTAGCCGAAAGAAATAAAACACTCTTAATGAGATTTTGAGAACTTATAACAGGACACTCTTTGTTTCTTTAAATCTGTTGTTATTTCACTTGTTCAACTTTTTGTGCATGTTACAGATATAAGAGCTATAAGCTATTTATAGGCTCCAAAATAAAAATATTTGTAATCTTATCTTAATCTCTAGACTTACTACCATAATATATAAATTCTTATTTTCCAATAATAGGCCTGGGCATTCGGGGTTCCAATCGGGTTTCGATTTTATCCAATCGGGTTTTGGTTTTTCGGGTTTGACAAAATCAGCCCCATTCGGATTATATGAAAATTCGGTTCGGGACCGGTTCGGATTCTATCAGGTTCGGGTCGGGGTTAGTAAATCTTCAAAGAACCGGTACAACCCGATGTACTTTCGGGTTCGGGTCCCAATCGGTTCTTCGGTTTAAAAATACCTGATTTGTACCTACTTTGTAACCAAAACTTGAGTAAAATCTGGTTTTTCGGTTTAAAAATACCTGATTTGTACCTATTTTATAACCAAAACATAAGTAAAATTGATTCAAAAATAAGAAAAGAACATCAAACATGATCATTCAAAATCAAACGAAAAATAAACATAGTTATTGATAGAAAGAAAACCAAATAATTAAAAGTTTAAAACGAAAATTAAATTCTCATGAAATGAGAAACATTATTCAATTGAAACAAAACTAACATCTAAAAACTTCAAGCTTCAACGGCCATCTTTAACCATCAACCTTCGTATAATATAATCATTAACCTTCATGTGATAGATAATTATTTTAGATGTTTAGTAATATCTTAATATATTTTGGATACATATTAAAGATCATGTTTGGTACAAGTTTTGAAATTTTTAATATTTCGGATTCTATTGGATATCCATTTAAGTTCGGGTTCGGTTCGGATAATACCCATAACCCGAAATACCGTAAAATAAGATCCATTCGGTATTTATGTCGGGTTCGGATCGGTTCGGATTCAGTTTTATCGGATCGGATTCCGTTCGGATTTTCGGGTTCGGTTTATTTGCCCAGCCCTATCCAATATCTAGCTTTTTACTAATATATTGTATACTTATCCAATAGAATTCCCTAAAAATTTTGAAAATCTTATTATCTTATATGATTCCTACCAAATAAATACCACTTGGAACATGTTAAAATAAAATATTTGTGGGAAAATATATCAATACATAATGTACTCTAACTAAAATGGTATAAACTGTTAGTAAAATATTTCTAACTCAAATAATAAAAACAATATTACGATAGGTACTAAAATATGATATAAAAATTATTCATGTGATTTTTAATATATAATAATACGTAATAAATGAGATGTAAATAGTGTTTCAAAAATATGAAAAGTGCACTCTTATAATATGCACTGTTTACTTCTTCAAAATTTTAAAAGATAAAAACTTTTTGGAAAGCAAAATTCTTCAAAAAAATAAGGGATAATGGATGACTTTAATGTTGAAACATGTATCCTTTCAAGAAGGTTTATGATAGATGATTAGAGTTTATCGTGTTGATTTTTATTCAATTGTATGATTTGAGGTACCAAAATGGAAATGTGCTACCATTCACAACCCATGTTTTGTTATTTGACCCGGTTTCTAAGAGAGAAGTCAACCAAATTGTTTTGTCTCGTTTTAATCTACCTAACCAGTTTTTGAAAAAAATATAAGTTATTTCAGATTTAATAATGCTTGATATCAGCCTCAACCTGGCTCCACCCCCGATGATGATCGATGAGTCATCAACGAGATGACATCTTCAACCTCCCAAGCTTTTTGTGTTGCCCCTCATCATCTTACCACTGGTTCTACGTTTCTGACCCTAGTTCCTAAAGAGTTTTGTTGTTCTCTCTTTACTTTCACACCAGAGCTACTGTTTCTTAATCCTCTTTGAGTTGTTCCCCTGAAGCAATGCATAAAGTCTTATCATATTCTACAACAACTTTTTCATGGCTTGCCGTTTCTCAACAGCAGAAATGCCAAGCAGAAGAATTTGTTAAGTACTCAACTCCAACAGCTGTGTGGGTAAGGGTGCATGATTCAGATAACTCAGATCTGCTATAGAAGCAACAGTTTACCCTAATAGAAATAATGAATAAACCATCGGCTAAACGAGTTAGGTTACTCATTAATTTCTTCACAAAGCACTGAAAAAATTGATCAGATTTAACATGTTGGCAATGATTTTTTTAGGACAAGGTTTGTTCCAACTCCAGTTCAGTCTGGAGTCTGGCCTCCTTTCAGTTCTTGAGAATAGGCTACTATTTGGCAGAATGGAGGTTATAATACAAAGATCCATTTCTACGATGTTCCCTTCCTTAATTCTCTTTTGGATTAAAGTACAAGGCATTCATGTTCATCTCTAGACTGAGGCCACTAACATAGCATTGTTGAACACATTGGTATCTTCAAGGAGGCTGATATCTCTAACTTACAGCAAAAATGAAAGTTCAAGTAAATTGGCTGAAACCTTTGATAACTTCTTCAGTCATTGAGTACCCAAATGGAGGAAAGATTAATGTGAAACTGATAAATTCAAATGGGTACCATAAAACGATCTATAAGCTGTTGGCTCGTCTTTCACTTTCTTTTCTCGGAAGCACTTGGAGCAATATTATCCACTCATATCTTTCAAAGTCTAAGGAAAACTTATATTTATCTAAGGCAAGATCATTTGCACAATAACAAAAAGAAAGGAAATTTATATAAAGACAATTACCGATTTCAGTAGTTAATTGTCCAATTTATTATGTTCGTAGAACTTAATTAGGTAATGGACAAACGAAATAGTTTTTCTTTGTTTTGGTGAATCATATATCACGATGATAATTACCTAAAGTTAAGATATAATTTCCTCAATGTTTTAAAAATGTACTTCTCGGACCTCATGCTTGATTTCTTTACAGATTTTTCACATTTTTAAGAAGATTCAACAAATTTCTGATAGAAAATTTTCAAGATCAACGATCCAGTTCCTTAGAAGTGACTAAATTATCTTCGTTAGCTCGTTCTTGTTTTTTTTTTTGTATGTTTAACCTAATGATTAAAGCATCTAGTTTTCCATTTTCATTGAAAACTATTATTTGTTTTTCTTTTCCATGGATCACAAAACTTGGTCGGGCGTTTTGGAATCACGGACCAACATAAGTGTGGCCTCTCGCTATATTTACCATATAACTCATATAACTGTAACGCTCCGACCGCCCAAGGCTAATGAGCCACCCACGACCGGTCTCTTGGTCTGTAGGCCCCGTCCCATCCGATGATCGGTCGTTAAATTTTCGAAGGCTCGAAATCATTGTTTATTGACTCTACAATCACCACCCGACTTTTTCCCGTGCTTTGGCCTCACTCACACGCTATCGCGAATCACTTTCCGATGGGTCATCCATCCTTCCACTATTCCAGCTCAAGCACGCTTAACTCTGGAGTTTTTTCTGGATATGCTCCGGAAAAGGTAAGTTAACTTTGGTGACATAGGTAGTCAAATCAATTCTCTTTAGCCTTTTCCACATATCACAACTTGAGATGTTTGGTGACAGCTTGTCCTGTGGGAAAGTTGTTAAAGGGTGAGGTTCTGGGTTCGAGGCGCACCAACAACCTAATTATGGAGTTAGTGAAAACTCATAATGGAGGGTTGGGATCGATACCCTGCAGGGCTGTGAACCAGGAGTCCGACGGACAGGACGGGTTGAGTTGTCACAATAACTTTCTGCACAAATTCAGCAATCAAGAGTTGTTAGTTAGTAACACAAACCGCCACATTTATATATATATATATATAATAAAGAAAGAACTATATTCAACCAAGACTAAGAATTCCTGTTTTGTATTGCTTCAACGTAGTATTACGTAACTTCTCTACTCTGTAGCATATGGAGCCAATCTGGTCCCCCCCCCCCCCCACGTCTTTCAGTGTCTATGGAAAACGTGTATTTTTCAGAGGCTGACAGTGTTGGAGATTGATTACATACCTCAGAAAAGGCCCATCAAGTAAACAGAATTCGACCCAGTTGATTTAAAATCAGTCAAAGAAATAGACAACCTTAGAGAGGAAAGAAAACAAGTCGATTATAAAAAAAGAAGGCCAAAGACGAGGAAAGACATCGACATTCACATTCAATTTGACACACAAGAACTAGGGTTTCTTCTGCTTTAACGTTCTTGCTGAATTCATCACCATTTTACAAGATCTTATTTTTTTCTTCTACCAATAAAATAAATGTCTTTCTAATAACCTACTATCCAATTCGTGCCTGCAACTCGTACGTTCCGAATTAAATTAAACAAGCACCCATAAAACATCTGAGAAAATTTTTCATTTAATTTTTTGTAATGAGAAAAAATATCTACAAGTTTGGCTTTTCTGGGAGACAAGCTATGAAATGACCATAAACAAAGTTTTTTAACAGGAAGGAAAATGGGAGAAAAGAGGTGATTTAGTGCTGACAATGAATGAAACAATTGGCATGGGAGAGTACTTTATGCATGTTACAGATGTAAGAGGAATGAGCTATTTATAGGCTCCAAAAAAAATTATTTGTAATCTTATCGTATTATCTAGATTTTCTACCATAATATCTTGATTCTTATTTTCCAATATCTAGCTTTTTACTAATATATGTTGTATACTTATCCAATATAATTCCCTAGAACATTTGAAAATCTTATTATCTGTAATGATACCTATCCAATAAAATACCATTTGGATCTTGTTAAAATAAAATATTTATGGGAAAATATAACAATACATAATGTAATCTAACTAATATGGTATAAACTGTTAGTAAGATATTTATAACTGAAATAATTAAAAATATATTATGATAGGTACTAAAATATGATATAAAAAGTATTCATGTGATTTTTAATATATAATAATACTGAATAAATGAAATGTAAATAGTGTTTCATTCTTATAATATACACTATTTACTTTTTCAAATTTTAATAGATAAAAATTTTTTGGAAAGCAAAATTCTAAAAAAAAGGGATAATAGGTGCTTTTAATTTTCAAACTTGTATCCTTTCAAAATTAGGTTCATGATAGATTAATTAGAATTTACCGGTTGGATTTTATTTAACTGTATGATTTTAGGTACCAAAATGGAAATGTGCTACCATTCACAAAGCAAGTTCTGTTATTTGACCCCGTTTTTAAGAGAGACTTCAATCACACTGTTTTGTCTCGCTTTTTAATCTATCTAACCAGTTTTTGACAAAAATAAAAATATAAGCTTTTCATATTTAGTACTGCTTGAGATCAGCCTCAACTTGGCTCCACACCCGCTGATGATATGTGAGTTGTCAGCGGATAACATCTTCGACCTGCCGAGCTCTTTGTGTTGCCCCCCCCCCCCCCCCCCCCCCCCCCCCCCCCCCCCCCCCACACTGGTTTTACGATCTCTGACCCTAGTTTCTAAGGAGTTTTGTTGTTCTCTCTTTACTTTCACGCTAGAGCTACTATTTCTTAATCCTCTTTGAGTTGTTCTTTTGAAGCTATGCATAAAGTCTTATCATATTCTACCACAACTTTTTCATGGCTTGCCGTTTCTTAGCAGCAGAAATGGCAAGAAGAAGAATTTGTTAATTACTCAACTCCAACAGCTGTGTGGGTAAGGGTGCATGATTCAGATAACTCAGATCTGCTAAAGAAGCAACGGTTTACCCTAATAGAAATAATGAATAAGCCATCAGCTCAACGAGTTAGGTTACTCATTCCCTCCTTCAAAAAGCACTGAAAAACTGATCAGGTTTAACATGTTGGTTATGATTTTTTTGGGACATGGTTTGTTCCAACTCCAGTTCAGTCTGGAGTCTGGCCTCCTTTCAGTTCTTGAGAATAGACTACTATTTGGCAGAATGGAGGTGATAATACAAAGATGGAAACCCACCATTTCTACAATTTTCTCATCCTTAATTCTCTTTCGGATTAAAGTTCAAGGCGTTCATGTTCATCTCTAGACTGAGGCTACCAACATAGCATTGGGAACACATAGGTATCTTTATGGAGGCTGATATCTCTAACTTACAGAAAAAAATCAAAGTTCAAGTAAATGGGCTACAACCTTTCATAACTTCTTCAGTCATTGAGTAACCAAATGGAGGAAAGATTTATGCGAAACTGATAAATTGACATGAGTACCATAAAAACGATCTATAAGCTGTTGGCTCTTCTTTCACTTTCTCTTCTCCGAGGCACTTGGAGCAATCTGCTGCACCCATATCTTTCAAAGTCTAAGGAAAACTTATATTTATCTAAGGCTAGATCATTTGAAAAATAACAAAAAAAAAAAGAAAAGACAATTTATATAAAGACAATTTACGATTTCAGTAGTTAATTTTCCAATTTATTATGTCCGTATAATTTAATTAGGTAATGGACAAACGAAATAGTTTTTCTTTGTTTTGGTAAATCATATATCAGGATGATAATTACCTAAAATTAAGACATAATATCCTCAGTGTTTTCTTTTCCATAAATCACAAAATTTGGTCGGCCGTTTCGGATCCATGGACCAACATAAGTGTGGCCTCTTGCTATACTTACCATTTATTTTTCTTTAAATGAAAAAATTAAATTTAAAAAAAAATTTAAATAATTGAAAAATGATGTCAGTTTTAATGATTCTGATCCCCTAACAAAACCCTAAATCTTAAATTCTAAACCCTAAACCATAAACTCTAAACTCTTAATCTAAATCCTAAACCCTTAACCCAAACTCTATATCCTAAATCCTAAACCCAAATTCAAGATCCTAAACTGAAATTTTATGCCCTAAACCCAAATTCTAGACCCTAAACCCAAACTGTAAACCCTAAACCCAAACCCTATATTCTAAATGTAAATCCTAGACTCTAACCCTAAAACCAAAAGGTTTGGGTTTAGAGTTTACGATTTGGGTTTAAGGTCTAGGATTTAGGTTTAAGGTTTAGAATTTGGATTTAAGATTTAGGGTTTGGATTTAGAATTTACGATTTGGGTTTAGGGTTTAGGATTTGGGTTTAGGCTTTAGGATATAGGGTTTGGGATTAGGATTTAAGGTTTAGATTAAGAATTTAGGATTTAGAATTTAGGGTTTTGTTAGTGGTGTTAGCGTCATATAAATTTGCATCATTCTTTTTTTCCAATTATTTGTGATTTTTGAAATAAAATTTAATATTTTTATTAATTATCTAGATGGCTTTTTGATTGGTGGTAAAAGGTATGGTGAATTTAAAAGTTATCCTACAGAGTAAACCTAAATTTTGTTCTTAGAAACACAAACCGCCACACTTATATATAAAATAGAGAAGAAAGAACTATATTCAACCAAGACTCAGAATTCCTGTTTTGTATTGCTTCTACGTACTATCACGTAACTTCTCTTTTCTGTAGCTCATGGAGCCAATCTGGTCCCCTCCCCCCACCTCTCTCAATGTCTATGGAAAACATGTATTTATCAGAGGCTGATAGTGTTGGAAATTGATTACATACCTCACACAAGGCCCATCAAGTAAACAGAATCCGACCCAGATGATTTAAAATCAGTCAAAGAAATAGACCAACTTGGAAAAGAAAGAAAAAAAGTCGATTATAAAAAGAGAAGACCAAAGACGAGGAAAGACATCGACGAGGGTTTCTTCTGCTTTAACGTTCTGGCTGAATTCATCACCATTTTACAAGATCTTTTTTTTTCTTCTACCAATAAAATAAACGTATTTCTAATAACCCACTATCGAATTCGTGCCTTCAACTCGTACGTTCCGAATTTAAATTAAACAAGCACCCCCAAAAACATCTGACAAAACCTGTCATTTAATTATTTGTAATGAGAAAAAATATCTACAAGTTGTAACTAAAATACATGCAAGATATTTTCTTTGACATTTTTTCTCTCTTTTAAAGGTCTATAGTTATCAAGCATTGTAAACTTGATTTTACATGAACCCTAAGATCTTTAACATCTAGACTAATCACATAATAGAACTATAAGAAGGATTTGCGGAATACCTCGATTCATTGCTGCGGAAATCTTCATGAACGGTTTTGATCATATGAAGATGATCTCTTGATCATGGAAGATGATCTCTTGATCTTTAAGTTGGAGTTAGATCTTCTCTCCCCTTGCCTACAACCTTTTTTTATGTGTTGCTTTTAGTTTTTCTCTTAATGTGTCTCATTGTGATGGTCCAAGAGCACTTATATATAGGTGGGGAGAGGGACCAAAACTTTCTTACCAAGTCTTTGATGGCTTTCTCACCAAGTCTTTGATGACTTTATCACCAAGCTTTGATTGCTTTCTCATCAAGCTTTGATTGCTTCATTGTCAAGTTTACATTAATTCCTCATTAAGGATTTCTTTCTATCTTGACAAATGTCTCTAATATCAACCATCCATCAAGTTGATTAGTTAAGAAATTAAACTCCTTTAGTTATCATTTTATTGGTTACCAAGTACCATTATGGCTTAACAATTTCAATAAGAAATAACTTACTATAAGACCATATCATGAGAAAAGAAATATTCATTCCTAAACATAAGTATGTCTTACATAGACATATATATTTCTTACATTCTCCCACTTGGTCGTTAGTATAATCTCTTAAGATTTCTTATTGAAAATCATAAGGTCGACATTATTTGTTAAACCCTTTCTTTTATTTGGTCATCATAATTGTCTTAGCTAATCTAGCAAACAATGAGAGTCATGGCGGACACATATTATTTTGCAACATGATTCCTTCCATGCACTACTACATTGCTTACTATCTTAGTTAGACCATAAGTAGGAGTTATCTTAATGGTCCCTTTTATGTCTTATTTAAAGACTTATTCTGTTATCATTAATCCAACAACGATAATGTGTACACACTTTGGAAACAGAATTTAAAAGATTCAAAAGTCATTAAGAGCTCATATATTGTCAAATATATGCTAAACATAATCAAACAACTTTAATAGCTATCCATTAGACCCATAATTTCTAGATTTTCTTTAATGTCTTTGGATATAAAGCTTTCATAAATATGTTTGTTATCATAAGTTTAGTGCATATATGCATAATGACAAACTTTTCTCTTTTGAAATCTTACTTTAATGACATATATCAATCTTAATGTCCATATACTTGGATCCTTTAGATATCATGTCTTACTTAAAAAAAATATGATTGCATACTTACTATCACTTAAAGAGTTGAACACTTACGGACTCAAACTCAAAGATAATTTTGCAATCATAATTAACTTTATAAAAGCCTCATAATATTGCCACACACTCAGCCTCTTTATTAGACGTTTAAAGCAATTACAATTTCCATAATAAAGTATCTCACTTGATGAGATACATATTTCTAAATTTTTAATGCTCAAAACCATAATGTCCATTAAAATCTGAGTTTGAAAATCCAACCACCTGTGGTTGTGTTGATTTCTTATATGTGAGCAATTGATTCCTTGTTATCTTTAGATATCTCAAAATTTATTTTCAACTTTTCATTTCTTTACGTTCAATTTCATTATGCGGATGTTTCTTAAGATCACGCTTAAACGAACAATACTAGAAGAACACGTTAGCATGCCATATCTCTCTCAAGAACTTTGTCAATATATGCTTTCTGAGACAACCCTAAACTTTTAAGTGATCTTTCATGGAGAATTTCAATCCTAATCACAGAAGTTGTCTCACCCATACCTTTCATTGCAAAGTTTAAGGGAGATAATTCTTGGTCTCATTTAATGGACCAAGATCACTGCTGGCCAATAAGTTATCATCAACATACACAACCAAAAATATGAACTTACTCCCACTGATCTTGAGATATGAATCTCCAAATATTCTTTTTGAAACCGAATTTCGTAATGGTTTCATCAAATTTTGAATACCATTTCTCAAGCTTTGTTTCAGTTCATAAATTGGTTTCTTTAGTTTGTAGACCAAGTCTTCCTCTACACTTAGATTATGAAGTCTTTAGGTTGACGCATACAGACTTCTTTTAAGTCATCATTAAGAAAGACAGTTCTTTCATACATTATGGAACTCATTAACGTACTGAGCTACCAAGGCCATGATAATTCTTACAGTCTTTTATAGACTTAGTCTGATTGATGCCTTCTTTCTAATTGAAACATTTGGCAACAAGTCAGGCTTTATGTCATTCAATATTTCTATTATATTCGAGTTTGGTCTTACAGATCCACTTACACTCGAATAGTCTATATTCTCAAAATAATTGAACGACTTCCCAAACTTCACTTTCAGCCATCGAGTTTACTTCATCCTTCATGGCATCGATTCATTAATCAGAATTAACATCTCTTATGGCTTTAAGTAAGAAACCAAATCTTTAATATCCAGTTCTTCAGATTCTACTTGATAAAGTATCTATTGGAAAAATCAAATCTACTCATACAAGTAGATCTTCTTAATTCTTTCTCCTCTTTAACATAATGTACTTAATCATTATCAGCAACGTTTCATCATGGAGTATATGGTCATTCGATGGGTTTTACTCATTGTTAAACTTACAACAACATGAGAATTTCCATCATTCATAATTTAGGGTAACATGTTGTTTACCCTAATTTCTTGAATGACCATTTCTTAAACTTTATTGCTCCCACTAATGTTGCCATTCTTATAAAATCTGACATTATTGGTTTCTTTTATTACGTACTATGGTTTGAACAATTTAGCTTATATTCTTTAGATTTCCCAGGGTCACCTATACAGAAACCAACTGATCATTCTGAAATCTAATTTCTTTTCATGTGGATTATATGTTCTTGATTTAACAGGACATCATCATACTTTAAGATGTGTCATAATAGGTTTGCAGCCTTATGCAGTTCAAAAAGATTCTTGAGAATGCTTTGCTGAAACTATATTCAAGATACACATAATGCATCTATCCACACGGATATATGTAAACTTTCATGAACTCTTTACGAGCTTAACCATTTCTATAAGGTACGGTTATGCCTTTCCGATACACCATTATGCCATGGAAGACCAAGCTGTGTACTTATATAATTCTTAATTTTTGGAGAATTTTGGCAAAAGGTCTCTCTTTTCATCATATTTGCCATAAATTCATTACCTTATGTTTTTCACTTTTATATCATATTGCCTCTCTACTCTAATTATGAATACTTGTAATGTATTCAAAATTGAGACTTTTATGCAATAAATATACATTAATGTGAATAATCATTAATAAAGGTAACTGAATACTTTTCATTTCCAAAGATTAAACATCAAATGGTCTACAAAATTTTGTATGTATAGTTTCAAGAAGCTTTATATTTCTTGTGGCTCATTTCTTAGTGTATTTTGCTTATCCTTAATGCAATCTACACACATTTATTGTTGGTAAAATAAAGATTTAGAATAATTCCATCTTTTACCAACCTTTAAATTCTTTTATTAGAAATATATTCAATTCTCTTATGCCACAAGAGATACTTATCATTACTACATGTTTTATGCTTTAATTTTCCTTTAATGTGCAGAACTAGATGTGTTTTAAAAGATTGACCAGCCAATGTCACCTAATATAGGCCATCAACTAATATTCTTGAATCGATTCTGTTAGAATTCAAGAATAACTAAAACAATCATCTCTTTAAGTCGATTAAAAAACCCAATCATCAAGTTTTCTTAATGAAACTAAAACTTATGGAAAATAGATGGAACATAAAATGTTTGGATTGAATCCAAACAAAATCCACTATTCATAATGAGGAGTGCAATAGCTTCAACTATCACTTCGCTCTCATTCTCATAAGTATTTAGTTTACACTTGAATTACGGTTTTGATCATAAGTAAATCATGCACGAAATTAATTACATGTACATAAGCACCATTATCCACCCACCAAGTTTTAGAAGAAATATTACAAGAATAGATTCAAAAACCCTTACGGAACTTTTAAAAGTTACCTTTTCGAACTATTTTCTTCTTTTATCGCAGTCTTTCTGAAAGAGTTAAGATATTTTCATCTGTCATCTTTCTTTGCCTTTTCCTTCTTATTTACTTGATATTCATTATGGGTAGTGGTCTTTTATGACTTACTTAAGTCTAGCTTCTTGAACATAATAGACAACTTTAAAACCTTTACAACTAAGCTTAGCCTCCTATTGAACCATTTTCTTAGCCAATTAATTCAACATCCGTCTCACGTAAATGATGTTATAATTAATTTGGAATGGTTCATACTAAGAGGAGGCAAATTTAAGATAATTTGGAAATTAATCTTCCATATCATTCCTAAATTCTTTAATTTAGCCGAAAGATATGTCATTTCAATGCAATATTCATGCATAGACCTTATGTCATTATTCTTTTATGGTCGTAAGATTTGCCATAAGTTTCCCAATTAGGGATTTGGTTGCAATCTTAAACCGTTCTTCTATATATTTAAGGTATTTTTAGTTTTTTCAGCCATCATAAGGAAAGTTTAAATATTTATAATTATTGTCATCTTAATATCATAATTCTCAGTCTATTCAATTTCAAGCTTTATGAAATTTCTTTTCGTCCGAAGTACTATCCACTATTAGTGAACTTGACTCATCATTGAGGAGTGTCAAATTCAAGCATAGTACTCTTAATATGAATTCAACTTTCTCTTTTCATTCTGAGAAGTTGGTACCATTAAGGATTAGAATAGACGAGACTTTATATGACAATCTTTAAGACGAAAAACTTTAATTTTGAGATATACAAGTTTAAATTAGGCTTTTAAACATAATCAACACATATATTTATTGAATACTTATGCCAAGAATCTATGGTGCTCCTGTGGGTAGCGGCCATATTTCCATCAATAATCATAGTATTCAAAAACATTTATGAGTGATGTATCGAATTACTCAAATTAAGCTATCTGTGGATATACTTAATCTACACAATACAAACACTCTATATAAGTACTTGATCATATTTTGTGTACATAGTCTACCTGTGGGTAACTACTTATTACTCAAAATATCAAATACTTATTTGAACAATGATTTTCATTTCGCAAATCATTTTAGAGTAAAGTCACTGTGGTGATATCTTTAACTCTAATTTTGCTCTTTATATGAAAATATTGTTTTATAAAAAATCATGCATAAAATTACTTAATTTAATTTCTATACGATTTATGTATAGAAAAATTTATGCATTCATTAATTCTCATTTCAGAGATCAAAATAGAATACATACATATAATGTATGATTCAAGATTTCCGAAAACTCTTATCGGTTTTAAACCGAAACTTAAACATTATTTAGATGTAAAATTCATTACATAAGTATAGATCTACTATAATTCTATAAATCATAAATCTATTACACTTTCCGGATTAGCTAGATGTTTATAACCATTAGCTCTGATACCACATGTAAACTTGAATTTACATGAACCCTAAGATCTTTAACATCTAGACTAATCACATAATAGAACTATAAGAAGGATTTGCGGAATACCTCGATTCATTGCTGCGGAAATCTTCATGAACGGTTTTGATCATATGAAGATGATCTCTTGATCATGGAAGATGATCTCTTGATCTTTAAGTTGGAGTTAGATCTTCTCTCCCCTTGCCTACAACCTTTTTTTTATGTGTTGCTTTTAGTTTTTCTCTTAATGTGTCTCATTGTGATGGTCCAAGAGCACTTATATATAGGTGGGGAGAGGGACCAAAACTTTCTTACCAAGTCTTTGATGGCTTTCTCACCAAGTCTTTGATGACTTTATCACCAAGCTTTGATTGCTTTCTCATCAAGCTTTGATTGCTTCATTGTCAAGTTTACATTAATTCCTCATTAAGGATTTCTTTCTATCTTGACAAATGTCTCTAATATCAACCATCCATCAATTTGATTAGTTAAGAAATTAAACTCCTTTAGTTATCATTTTATTGGTTACCAAGTACCATTATGGCTTAACAATTTCAATAAGAAATAACTTACTATAAGACCATATCATGAGAAAAGAAATATTCATTCCTAAACATAAGTATGTCTTACATAGACATATATATTTCTTACAAGCATAACATCTCATAAAAGGTCAATAAAATTGGCCATAGTTAAATAAACAGATTTCTCAAGTAAGATCATATTTACCTTTTCTCTCCTTTACACTTGATTTGTGACTCTATCTCTCTTATTTCTCAAGTCGATTTCTAGAGAATGTTCGAGAGTTTTGACTCATCCTCGGGGCATTCAGCTTGTTTTCATCACAAGTTTACTGATTTTTCTCACACTCTATATAGAAAATTAGATATGAGAGTTTATAACATTAGGAAAATCACTATCGTTAGTAGTGTTGTTGCTGAATCAAACTAAACAAAAGCAGTACCGACTGTCCAGATTCTTGAAAACATTATGTTCTTTTAAAATACAAATTATGCAAAGGAGGGAAACAATGTTTGCAAGAATTTGACCAGTCAACTAGCGTTGAAGGTTCGGCTATTTTTTAGTTTGGCTTTTCTGGGAGACAAGTTATGAAATGACCATAAACAAAGTTTTTTAACAAGAAGGAAAATGGGAGAAAAGAGGTGATTTACTGCTGAGGATGAATGAAACAAGGACATGGGAAAGTGTAGGACTGGGCATTTTATCCGTTAAATTTGATTCGATTCGTTATTCGGTTCGATTCGATCCGAAAATTCCGAATATCCGTAAACTTTCGAAGCAAAGCAAATACTAAAAATCAATATCCGCTAAAATCGAAGCAAATCACAAATATTAAAATTTTGAAAAGCGAATATCCGATCCGGCAATATATAAATACATGTATATCTTGATTATATTTTAAAGTTTTAAATGTATAAAAGTATATAATTATTATTCTAACATATTATTTGACAAATTCTATTCACATTATTACTTATAAAAGTATTACATAAAAGGAAGAGAAAAAATTCATGATAATTATAACTTTTTCCTAAGTTTTGTGTTATTATAATTGTTAACTAAGTTTAAAAAAATTACAAAATATATAGATTCACTACTTCTTTTAATTTTAATTTTATATATCATGCAAAAAAAAATATTTTATAAAACAAACTTGTATCAAATTTTTAAGATTATTTGTATTAATCAAAACAGATGAGATATCCGTAAGTATTCGTAAATATCCGTAAATATTTATTTATTTTCCGAATATCCGTTTTTCCGAATATCCGTATATTTTCGAAGCAAAGCAAATAGAAAATTAGATATTCGTGACATTCGAAACAAATAACAAATACCTTCAAAAACCCGGATATCCGATCCGCGCTCAGGCCTAGGAAAGTGTATGCATGTTACAGATGTAAGAGGAATGAGCTATTTATAGGCTCCAAAATAAAATTATTTGTAATCTTATCATAATCTCTAGATTTTCTACCATTATATCTTGATTCTATTTTCCAATATCTAGCTTTTTACTATTCTTATTTTCCAATATCTTGCTTTTTACTAATATACGTTGTATACTTATCCAATAGAATTCCCTAGAACTTAAAAATCTTATTATCTTTTATGATACTTATCCAATAAAATGCCATTTGGAACATGTTAAAAATTAATAAAATATTTGTGGGAAATTATAACAGTACATAATGTAATCTAACTAAAATGGTATAAATTATTAGTAATAAATTTATAACTGAAATAATTAAAATATATCACGATAGGTACTAAAATATGATATAAAAAGTATTCATGTGATTTTTAATATATAATAATACTGAATAAATGAAATGTAAACAGTTTTTTGAAAATATGGAAAGTGCATTCTTATAATATGCACTGTGTACTTTTTCAAAACTTTAATAGATAAAAAAAATTGGAAACCCAAATTCTTCAAAAAAAACAAGGGATAATGGGTGCTTTTAATGTTGAAACATGCATCCTTACAAGATTAGGTTTATGATAGATGATTATTGTTTATCGTGTTGGATTTTATTTAATTGTATGATTTTAGGTACAAAAATGAAAATGTGCTACCATTCACAAAGCATGTTCTGTTATTTGACCCGGTTTCTAAAAGAGACATCAACCACAATTTTTGCCTCGTTCTTTAATCTATCTAACCAGTTTTTGACAAAAATAAGAATATAAGCTTTTCTTATTAATATTACTTGAGATCAGCCTCAACCGGGCTCCACCCCCGGTGATGATCTGTGAGTTGTCAACCGGATAACATCTTCAACCTGCCGAGCATTTTGTGTCGCCCCCTCCTCATCTTACCACTGGTTCTACGATCTCTGACCCTAGTTTCTAAGGAGTTCTGTTGTTCTCTCTTTATTTTCATGCTAGAACTACTATTTCTTAATTATCTTTGAGTTGTTCCTCTGAAGCTATGCATATATTTTTATCATATTCTACAACAACTTTTTCATGGCTTGCCATTTCTCAGCAGCAGAAGAATTTGTTAAGTACTCAACTCCAACAGCTGTGTGGGTAAGGGTGCATGACTTAGATAACTCAGATCTGCAAAAGAAGCAAAGGCTTACCCTAATAGAAATAATGAATAAACCATCGGCTCAACGAGTTAGGTTACTCATTCCCTTTTTCAAAAAGCACCGAAAAAACTGATCAGGTTTAACATGTTGGCTATGATTTTTTTAAGACATGGTTTGTTCCAACTCCAGTTCAGTCTGGAGTTTGGCCTCCTTTCGGTTCTTGAGAATAGGCTACTATTTGGCAGAATGGAGGTGATAATACAAAGATGGAAACCCACCATTTCTACGATGTTCCCTTCCTTAATTCTCGTTTGGGTTATAGTTCAAGGCGTTCATGTTCATCTCTAGACTGAGGCTACCAACATAGCATTGGTGAACACATAGGTATCTTTATGCAGGTTGATATCTCTGTTACGGAATTTATAGCTCTGATACCACTTGTTGCGGAATTACTTAAGCTTTGATACCACTTGTTGTGTATCCTTAAGCCTTCTGATACCACTTGTAGAGTCAATCTCGACTCTACCAAGACTTTGTTGGGATTCACTGCAATCCCCTGGTCCCTTGATCTTTCCCATTGATTCAATCCTTATTCATGACTCAAGAATTTTTCACCCAGTTCACGGCCGCAGCTCACTACATCTGGGGTGGATCCATGATCAACAACATCCACTATGAAGTATCGGAAAACACCTCCGATGTGGTTTACAAGATCATAAACTCTCTATGTTCCTGGATATGCAAACCCTAGAGAGTATACAAAGAGATATACAAGAGGTACATGGCTAAGAGATAAGCCTACAACAACATATCAACTCTAGCTTACTCTATCTCTCTAAGAGACGCCATGGAAGCCTTCCTGGATGCTTGAGGCTCGTGCCTCCCAGAAGCTTGGCTTAGAGATCCCTGTCGTGATCTCTCCTTCTTTGTATTGTCAGCACTTAACCTAATGGGCTTTATCGATTAGGCCCATAGATTGTCCGCGCGTCACTTGTTCAACTCGGCCCAGCCGATGAACAAGTCCGATGGGCTTTGACCAAACCTCACAAATCTCCACCTGTTTGGTCTATGTCCATAACCCTTTCTTTGTGCTCGACACCTTCTGAAACTTGAGCAAACCTGCTCATCCTCTGCATCTTATTGTCTTCTCTTTTTCTCTTCTCACTTCTCTCAGCTCCACTTTGAGCTAAGCTTGAAGTCTCTTCATGATCTTCTTGAAACCTGCATAAGCTTACACTTATACACCACAACCGCATAAGTACATTAAACACTTAAATCCACTTAGCCTCATCAATGAAAATAGACATCATCCTTGATGAAAGGTATGTGACAATCCCATTGCCATTCTGAATTTCCATCACCTTCATCTATTGTCTTGAGTTGCGAACCCAGCTGCTACACTCCAAGTGTCAAGCTCAACTCCTCATTGACGTCGTGTTACTTCATATCTTGTTACTCCTTGTGAACTTATCAACAACAAAACCTTGCTGTCAAAATAGGAAATCAACTTGCACAAGGATGTTCAAGTTTCCGTTCAAGTGTTGAACAGAAACTTGAACATCCTTCTGCAAGTTGATTTCCTCCTTGGCCTTTCGATTCCATTCATGTGCCTGAGCCTTGAACCAAAATACATGAATTCTCTGCAGCAACCTTCGAACCATATATGCTTCAAACCTGAAACAACCTCTGATTCTCTACATGTTTAAAACACTGCAGCCTTGAACACGTCTTGTACCGCTGTTACTCAAAACAGGACCCGCCATCCGACCATCACTGTTGGAGAGACTTTCGACACAACCTTGGTTCACCCTTTATTTTGTTAACAGAAACTGCTACCACATAATTCTCCTTAAATCAACCGCAAACCTTGAAGTCACTCATGCTTCATATCTCTGAAACAGTCTTTGACTTACCCTTGATGTTCTTGAACAGACTGCACTTGAGCATCACTTTGTATCGCTGCACAAGCAGGACACGCCGCCTAACACCACCCGATTAGGAAGACTTTCGACACAAATTTTTTTGCTCCACCATCTGATCAAACTGTTCTTCAACCACATAACTTCCACTAACAGATTTAGACCCCACTGCTAGTTGAATAAACTGAACTGAGCCTCATACCATCTGATCCATGATACGCCTTGACTCTCCTCACGAGCTGCCTGTGATATCCCATCTAGAATCCCTGATATCCCTCTTTTACTCAGCTGTGAATTCCTTTCCTCAATACCCTTCTTGTATTGATATGTCTCCAAATACCGAAACCTGTGCATCACCATCAACGACTTGAACACGCATGTTAGTCATTGAACCTGCCATTAGCCAATGGACTTCTTTGAGAAACCTTCCTCAGTACTCCCTGTGATGTGACCATATTCAGAACTACACTTGTTCTGCTACCTTAAATGCAATCGGCTTTTCTTTGCATTTAAACCTTCCATGAAACTTATTTCAGCTCCATGACTTGAGCTTAAGATGAAACTGCTTGTGGAGAACAAGTCTTACCCTTCCTGAGATGGACAAACTGTAAGACACTTCCCTGCAATCCCTGCAATGTCTTCAACAGTTTCTTACTTTGCTTCATCTCACCATTCTTCATCTTCACTGCTCAATACCTCAGTTTAACCAAGTACCTCACCACGACTCTTCATCACACTCGGCTCTGTGTTCCTCTGTATCAACCTCACTGCAGAGCTTCCTGATACATATGCCAATTTCACTTGTCTCGCGTACAAGTTACCTTATGTAAGACTCCTCTTACAAATCTCTTGATGATGCGCCTTGTACTTGTTAACTGATCCTGACACTCCTGGCCTTGACACACTGAACAAATCCACGAGCCTCTTATCATGGATAACTTTTCCTTTCAGCTCTTACTCTCTTGAGCTGACCAGGTTGCTAACCAAAACTTATACCCTTCAGCTGAACCGATCAAGACATCTTCTTAACAGAAAACCTATGACTCACTCCACCTGGAATCAGATTATATATCCCTGATGCATCAATCCTCATTTAATCTCAGTGGCTCCACCTGAATCAAATAACCCTGTAGAAGTACCATGTCTCTGGAATAACCAAGTTTCTGCAACTGTCTGTGGTATATGTGTCTTTTAACCATATCTCTCATCACCCAAGCTTGTGATGTTCCTGAGATACTCCCTTACAGCTTCTCTCGTGTCAAACTTGAACCCATGGTGAGTTTCTCAAGCTGTAACTATACTCAAACCATAACCTGTTCAAGCATGAAGTTCCGACCTGGTCAAGTCTGCAAATTTCTCCTTTTGCCTTTGAGCTTCAATTCTTGTCCGAGAGCTCCACCTTGACCACTGTGGTCGTGACACCAAAAACGGCGTCCTTTACTTCTCCTCTGAGTCTATTCATCTGGAATTGCCGACTCAGACATCCATGACGATTCCTCTAAGGTATAACTCACACATGCTTCTGCTAGCTGTGGTAGCGACTTTCTGCTTCTTGAACAAGTTTTGAAGACTGTTGTCTCATACCCTTAATCCTCATGATTACAACCAGTCGTAACAACCTGTTCAACCCGATTCCGTCTGCGCATTTTCCTCTGCCTTTGACCAGAATCTTCAAGCTAAGTCTAACCTTGAATCACCTTTTATCTTAGGTTTCTTCTTGTCACTCACACGACCTTACTAAAGCTTCTACATGTTGTTACCACAAATAGCCATTTGCTTCAACATACTCTCTTGTAGGTTTTACACACTTTGTGCCCTCGCTCTAGTTGCTTCTTCGTGGAGGTACAACTTATTCCTGCCACACTGACTTGGTGACTATTCTGGCTTTCTTCTTATAGCCAGAAACTTTTCCTGTCACTCACACAACCTCACTAAAGCTGCTATATGTTGTTACCACAAATAACCATTTGCTCCAGCATATACTTGTTTAGGCTTTTACACACTTTTCCCTTGCTCTAGCTTCTTCTTCGTGGAGGTACAGCCTGTTCCAGTCACACTAACTTGGTGACTCCTCTGACTTTCTTCTACCAGCCAGAAACCTTTCCTCTCATGCACCCACGAGACCGACTTGAACTGACCCAAAACCAAGGCACTTTGTTTCGCCATATTGTTGCCACTCGGCAACCAACCTGTGCAGCTGCAAGATCCATTGATCATCTTTCGCAAAGATAACCTGCCTTACTTGTGATCTCTGAAAACCTTTAGTTCCTGTGAGATTGACGAACTTTGATTCCATCTCCTTAAGACTAGCTTTGACTTAATATGAGTATGTCTTCCCTTGAGATATCATCCATCCCAAACGACTCAAATCAATCTCCAACACTCTAATCACGAACACGCCCACCTGTGCAACTATTCTGCTGCAGTTTGCGCGGGTCTTTCCTTTCTTGCAAACAACTGCTGCATCCTTTGCAAGTCTCTCATCATGATTTCACAAACCTGAAACCATCACGTGCATTGAGATCTTCCACTGTGAACATTTCTTCCTCTGTCTCTGACGTTGTCTTGGTCTACCACATACAAACGCCATCTGCTTCTTTCCTTGACGATGCCTATATTTCAGCATCACCCCTGGTTCATCACACTTGATCATGATGATGTGATCGTGACTACAAATCTACTGATTCTTCTTCTCCAGAATTTCCAGCTGATGTCGATGCTAACTTGAAGATCTTGAGGAACCTGAATTGCCACTGCCTCAAACCAGAAGCCCTTTGACTCAAATCCTCAACCAACCTCAACAGCCTGTAAACACTAACTCCTTATTCTGAGAATTTCTCTATAACAATCTGAATGAACACCTTGTCTTGAACATCTCTCTGAACCGCTGCTGTTACCAACAGAACCCGCCGCTTAGCTCAACCTGCTAAGAAGACTTTCGACGCAAAGAATCCCTGCTCAACCTCTGCTCAACCAAATTATTACCTCTGCAACCGTGATACCCTGTAGACCCATTTGTTCCCCTCATATGCCTTGAGAAGCCAAAACAAACTACTACTGAATCCCATGCAGAAAACCCGAAACAAACACGTTTCTATCCTGAATCAGTCTCGATTTGATCCGTCACCTGTTCAGCCGAACTCCGTCTTGAACACGCAAACACCGCGTGCTTGCAGATTCATACCAGCAGAAAACTATGTGTTATGCCAAACACATATTTGCTTAGAAAACCACACTGCATTCCCTCTGAAAATAGCAGTCTTGTAGTATCTTGTTCTCTGAACATCTACCACTTGTAGACTCTCATAATCACATCTAGACGAACCCGCATGAGTCAATTTTCTTCAACCCTTCTGAAAAACTCATCATGCTGACTAAAAAATACCATCTGAAACTCGACCAGCCATGAACCACTCATCTCATTCAAGGTTCTAAGGTGTCCCCTAGTTCCAAGAATTCCATGAGACACCAAACTGAAATTAGAACACCACCTGCGACTGATATACCTTGTAGATTGAACTTGAAAACCCTCACTGAATATTCTGACAATCCCATACAAAACCAGTGCGAAAACCCTTGTGTCCCACCATGCTTCCAGTTCCAATAACTTGCAGAACATGAAGAAATCTGTGACTCCAATGCTTAATGTCACACACGCCTTGTGACTGCAGATCGAAGACAGCTCTGAAACCTCTGTTTCTTGTGCTAGCAGCCTACCACCATCTAAACTGTGAGTAACCTGAAACCCTTCTCACATAGTAGCACATTCTTTCACGCTTGGAGAACTGTAGAGAAATCGTGATTTCATAAACTCGAAATCATCTCAACCGATTCAACTGACTTGTGAATCCTTCCTCCGTAAACTTGTGCAGCTGCAGCGAAGAACGTCCAACAGTTTTCCTTCTCCTCTTGTAAACCAAAAATCTCTTTCTCCTGATCTTGGCCCCGGTGTATTACTCTGATTAAGGTAAAAGCACGTGACCACCAGCTTCATATGTCTCTCCTCCTCGAGACGTGGACTCCATGAATCAATGAGCCTGTGCTCTGATACCACTTGTTACGGAATTTATAGCTCTGATACCACTTGTTGCGGAATTACTTAAGCTTTGATACCACTTGTTCCGTCCTTAAGCCTTCTGATACCACTTGTAGAGTCAATCTCGACTCTAACAAGACTTTGTTGGGATTCACTGCAATCCCCTGGTCCCTTGATCTTTCCCAATGATTCAATCCTTGTTCATGACTCAAGAATTTTTCACCCAGTTCACGGCCGCAGCTCGCTACATCTAGGGTGGATCCATGATCCACAACATCCACTATGAAGTATCGAAAAACACCTCTGATGTGGTTTACAAGATCATAGACTCTCTATGTTCCTGGATATGCAAACCCTAGAGAGTATACAAAGAGATATACAAGAGGTACATGGCTAAGAGATAAGCCTAGAACAACATATCAACTCTAGCTTACTCTATCTCTCTAAGAGACGCCATGGAAGCCTTCCTGGATGCTTGAGGCTCGTGCCTCCCAGAAGCTTGGCTTAGAGATCCCTGTCGTGATCTCTCCTTCTTTGTATTGTCAGCACTTAACATAATGGGCTTTATCGATTAGGCCCATAGATTGTCCGCGCGTCACTTGTTCAACTCGGCCCAGCCGATGAACAAGTCCGATGGGCTTTGACCAAACCTTACAATCTCTAACTTACAGCAAAAGTCAAAGTTCAAGTAAATGGACTGCGACTTTTGATGACTTCTTAGTCATTGAGTACCCATATGAAAATAATATTAATGTGAAACTGATTCGGTCCAAGAATTAAAAATTACTTTCTTTCTGAATTTATCACTGTCGGTCTCCCAGGGGCTATTGTTAGAGGCAGTGTTCACCCTACTCCAGGCCCGATCCAAAAGTCCGATTCATTGTCACCAAGCCTCAGAAGAATACAACAGGCCCACAAAATTTGAAGGCACATTCTGAACTGAGGAGACGGCCCATGCCGAGATAAGATCATGCATTAAAGACGGTCATAAAGACACATTATATTCGCCGGATATCGCGTGACCGTTATTATCCCTCTCGCCAACTCCTATAAATGGGGAACCACGAAATAAAGAGGGTGTTTTATAGCAAACTTATAGTCTCAATACTTTTGTAGTTTGTACTCTCTTTTTTAATCTATACTCTTAAGCTCTCTACAGTTGTATTCTCCTATATCTATATATATATAAAGTAAGGTTTGTTCCCTTCTGGCTACGCCACCTGAGCATCCACGTCATAAACTCGGTTCTCTTGGTGTCGACACATGTCTCGCTAGCCAAAACTCAGAATTTCATTTATTCCAGTTTATATTTTGTTTGGGCTTTAGATTACATGCGGGTTTTTAAATGAAACTCTGGAAAGCCCATCTCGAAAATAGTTTAGTTCAACTCAAAACGCATCGTTTTCGATTTCAATGGCTGAACCATTACGTTTATGTTTTAATAATTTTAATAAATAAATATTAGATAAAAATACTTTTGAATCGAAAAACATATTAATCAACTCTTGGTCACACATATCAAAAACCAGATATTCTTGAGTTATGCGTTTTCTATTTTCTTAAATTTTGAACTTTTTATTAAAAGATATCGGATAACAACACAATATTATATAGAAATTATCTTTTTATTTTAAAATATTTTTTTAGATTTTGGATAATTCTTACTATTATTAATTTCAATCATTTTCCTAATAAAAATAAGATTTATATATATATATATATATATATATATTCATTAACGGTAACAACGACATTAACCGCTCCAACTTATAACGTGAGAGTTCTGTTGCGAAAAATTACTTTGTTTATATGTTTTTACAATCCCTCATACAACTTCACGGTAATTGTGAACTATATATAGTCTTCATACGACCTATAAAATCAAAATATAAATCACTATCTAACTAATGCCTATAACCCAAATAAAATAAAATAAAGAACAAAACCAAATTATAGACAACAAAAATTAACCCATTTAAAAATAATAAAACATAAATGGGTCTTTTGTGATTGTGGATTTCAACAATGAAAATTCTAGGTATGCTCATCTTTAAAATCAATACTTAGGTTACACCATTTGTTAATTTACAACCTTAAGGCTTAATGCAGCATAAAAAATCCATATTTAAATTTAAAAAAAAACATGTTTTCTAAAAATATTTTTTAAAACAATAATTTAAAAGTTTTATATATATTCCCCAATGGACTAAGGATTATATTAGGAAAATTAAACTCTCAGTTTTCATGCATGATGTATCGAACATATTTGCCAAAAAGATTTTTAAAAATGGTATTTAGATTAATTGCCATACTCATGTCACACTGTCATCAAAGTGAACATACGGAAATGGATACAAAATTTTTATAGTTTCACAAAAAATACATTATATCCCGCGTGTAGCGCGAGCCGGCCCTAGTCTATATTATTATAAAATAGAGTTGCCTCTCTCCTGGGCGCGCCACGTAGGCGGACAGGTCAGAAAATCGATTCACATACGCACGACACGTGTCCCAGGAATATGAAACTCATCGTTTCATTTATTCCTGAGTTTGATGGGCTTTATTTGTAATCGGGCCTTATATCTCACAATTGGCCCAGCAAGTGGCGAGTAGCTCTAAGCGGTGTTACACGGCGTTTTGATATTAGGGTTAACCAGTTTTCATCTCCGCCGTTGTTCTTGATTGAGTCACGGAGTGAGTTCTGATAACGTTCTTTTGTCTTCTTCCTAACAATCCCAGAACAGTTACAGATCCATCCTCTTAAATCCCTTCTTAAATCCCTCACCCACAATCCACTTTGAATGCGAGCTTCAGTTATGCAAGGCGGTGGAATCTATTTATAAACGGTAAGCTTTTTTCCACAAACCAGTATACTTATTTCCTGTGAAATGGCTACTACAGCCATTTTTTTTGTCTGACTCATGATACTCCTCCACCATTTATGTGAGGTTGCTCTGTTTCTGGCCCAGAAACGTCCGACGCGGTGGCGAACTCATAGTAGTGGAAATGCTTGCTTCTGGATTCACAGGTTTATCATGCTCCTCAGCTTGAGTTCATACATCATAACTATAATTTCTTTTCATTACATTTTTAACGTTTCTGTCGTGTTGAATCTTTATTTTCCAGTTTTCTATTTATATCTTTGTTTGACATATTTTGAATAAGACTAATTAAAACCGTTTATTGATTTTTCTATAATTTTTGGTTTTCTGATTATAACCGCTTAAGTTCATAACTCTGATTCAGACGGCGCGGATGGACAAATTAAAACCGCTTGAGATCATAACTCTGATTAAGACGGCGCAGATGGAGATCTTCAAGGGCCTCATAGACACCAAGGTTAACATATTAAATTGGTTTTGTTGGTATGTAATCCCAGAATCTGCTCTGTTTCGAGTACTGACAGTATCACTTTCATCACAGGGGAAGCAGCCGGTGTGTTCTTGAAGAATTTTAAACTTCGACGCAGATATTGTATTGAGTGTACTAAGCATAATATTTCGAACAACTCTACTCCCTCTTTTCTTATTGTTTTCCATTAGCTACTATGATGAAAACCATCATCTGTCTGCTAACACATTTGTCAATAAACTGGTTCAAGAACAATATAAAGAGAGAAGCGGGGCGAACAAAGACGTTTTATAGATCCGAGAGATGTGATTACAAATGGACGGAAAGAGCGACTAAATAGTCGGAGAAATACAAGGCGGCGAGTATCTACGAACTTATCGAAAACCCTAGATCTAGCCGCTCAAGTGAGTATGTAAAAGTCTGAATGGCCTCCTCATCGTCGCCTCTTTCCCTTTTATAGGGCGTGTCTTGCCGTTCGCCCTAGCACGTTTGTGCTTCGTTGGGCTTCCCTTTCCGTTGGGCCTTATTGGAAGCCCCTTTAGAGACGTGTTCGGACATCTCTCTTTCAACCTGTCTAGCCGGTCGGCTAAGGCCGCCTTGAGGCAATGGGCCGACGATCCTGGATAGTCTCCTTTATTTGATGGGCCTTGGGGAGGGGTACAGCCTATCCCCTACAATAAGTCCCCCCCAGTTCATTTATGAGCATCTCTGTGGTCTAAATGAATTTAAGGGCCAGGTTTGATCAGATGAAGGAGTCTCGTTGCGTGGATAGTCGACCTCTCAGTCGTGAGCGTTTAGTCGTACGGCTAAATGCATCTCATGGATGGCGCACTTAGTCGCTCAGCTGTTTAATCCTCTGGTGGTGGCGTGCTCGCCTGCCACGGAGCTCACGATCGGTCAGGTTTCGATCAGACGAAGGAGTTTTATTGCGTGGATAGTCGACCTTCATTTTTAGGCGCGCGTTTCGCCGTGCGACTGAACGCGTCCTGGAAGTGGCGCGCTTAGTCGCTCAGCTGGACACCCTTTCTGCAGTGACACGCCCGTTTGCCGTGAATCCAATAACTGATCTATTTCAAGTCTTGGCCGACCTCCGGTTTAGGCCGGTTTGGTGTGGACCGGTTTGCCGCAGCAGAGCGTTGGTTTTGTCATAACCGAACACTGGTTCAGGCGGTGGGTTTTGTCGTAACCGAACGCTGGTTTAGGCGAGAAAGCGAACCGCCGCGAGTAACCTAATGGGTTCTTAAGCCCAATTAGGCCTGTTTAGGCATAATTAATGCCACGGGGTGCGTGCCCAACTTTTGCTATAAATAGTTAACTCTCCTCTGATTTCGTCATTCCTCTCTGCAGATCTCAGGTATTTTTTCCTTCTCTCCCTTCTCTCTTCTTTCTCTCTCTAGATCTCGAGTAGGGTTAGTCCGAGTCTTCCAGCTATTCGAGTGAGCGAGTTAAGCGAGTTATGTCTTCGAAGAGTCGATTGTCTCGAGAGGAAAAGGGGAAAGCTGTCGCCGCTTCTCCAAGTCCGGTTAAGGACGTCACGGCCCGTGGGAGTCCCTTGGATGAGTTTAGCTTGATCCATCGGGACGCGATGCGAGACACCGAAAACCTTGACATGTCTCAGCGCCTCCTAGTCGCCGATGCGCATAGGTTGATCCGAGAGGGCGAGTCGTTTTCCGACGAGGAGAGCGATAAGGACTGCTCTAGCCCCGCGGGTAGCCGGTCTGAAAGGGGTGGAGAAGAAAGCAGCTCTAGTGGCGCGGGTAGCCGGTCTGAAAAGGGTGGAGAAGAAAGCATCTCTAGTGGCGCGGGTAGCCGGTCTGATGACGAGGGGAGTGATGATTCCGACTCTTATGTTCCGAGCCAACAAGAATTGTGGGAGAGGCACAGGCGCGTTCGTTTCGACCAGATCGACTGTAGACCCACCGTTTATCATCCAGGCGGGATCTTTGAAGAACTAGCTGCTCTTCCCGCGAAGCTCCTGCGGGATCCATGGGCTGAAGGTCAGCGCTGGGGGAACGTGTATGGGACATGCTCCACTCATAGTTCCGTGAGGGGTCTTCTGCGGCGCTACAGGGGAGCCGGCGTGACGTACATCATTCCGTCTGCCGAGCAAAGGCCTTGGTCCCCCCCCGATTGGCTACCAGTGTTTATACGAGTCGTACTTCGAGGACGACGCTAAGTTATGGTTTCCGATTCCTCGGCTGATCACCTCATACGTTAGGAGACGCGGGATTGCGATCAGTCAACTGAAGATCGGCTCCATTCGCAATGCAGTCATGCTGATGGTGATGGGAGCAGACACTGATGTTTCGATGTCGGTCAGGGTCTTCGAGGAGCTGACAACTACCAAGGCCGAACCGAACTGTCTATTCTCGGTGAAGATGCGCCCTAGTTACAACGTCTTGACTGGGCATCCGAGGAAGACGAAGAATTGGCAGCGTGCATACTTTTACGTCAGGGCAGACGAACATGCCTTCGCTGAGTCGTTAGAGGATGATTTTCCCGTCTTGTGGTCTAAGAAGATTGGTAGAGAACGACAGTCGCTGCCTAGTTGCTTTTGCTGTTTGCTGATCTCATTTTCCTTTTGTTTGGCAGGTCGTCATCCGAATACGATAGCATACCCGGAGAACTTCTTCGAGAGTGCGCAGATCATAGCCACGCACAGTCATCTTCGTTGGCCCGACCTGAGTCGGGAGTGGATTCGTCGGCAGCAGGCTCGAATTGCGAGAGGTGCCCTCCTTCCTTTTATATATATCCTTCCGCGTCTTTCAGAGTTTACTCGCGCTGACAGGCTTCTGTTTGCTTTGCATGCAGTTGATTGGGAGTCGAGACAGCCACTGATAATCGGACCGAGGAAGTCCAGGTTAAATCTTTTTACGCGGAAGCAACAGAGGATACTCAAAAAAGCACGCGAGATGCAAGGGACCCCGGACTTGAGCGCCTTACTCAAGGGTAAGCTCCAGTTGTTGAAGAAGTCGGCTACAAGCGCATCGTCGGCTGGCCCGGTCGCGGAGGATGTTCCTCAGGGAGTAGATCGTCCCTACTCGGCCGACCAGACTGTCGATGCGGATCCACTGGGCCCCACGTCGAAGAAGAAGAAGAAGAGCAGGAAGGTGCTTCCCGAGGAGGATGCTCCTCCCGAGGAAGGGACTGTTCCCCCTGAAGGGCCCATGGATGCCCCTTCTAAAAAGAAAAAGAAGAAATCGAAGAGGCTGCGCGAGGAACCTGACTGTCGCGGGAACCTCGCTGAAGATTCATCGAAGGAAAAGCTGGAAGAGAAACCGAAGAAAAAGTCGAAGAAGAAGGCTTCTATTCAAGAGGCGCAGCGGTCTCCTGGTTCTGACGAGGCGCCAGTCATGCAGGGGTCTCCGCATGTTGGTGTGGAGGTCGCGATCCGTGATTCACGGGAGGGGGTTCCATCCGAAGGCGTTCTCGCGAGAACTGAATCGTCTGACGGGCCGCGTGTATTTCCCACTCAAAACCAAGAGAGTGTTCCTCCGCGTGTCAGCTCATCTGAAGGCTCCCTCGGGAAGAGGCCGAGGATCGACTTCTCCGATCGAGTGGAGTTCGTATACAACGAGAGAACTCCGCTCGTGTGTAATCCCCGCCGGTGCGCCGATCTCTCTCGGCAGATCCGAGGCAGTCCCAGGGAGATGCCTATGGTCGAGGATCTTTTCTTCAAGGACGACTACATTGATGCGGCGCTGGCGAGTAGACGGGTAAGCCTCCCAACGCATATTTCCTCTGACAATCTTCCTTGCTTCGTACTAATGCTGTAAGTTTTTGTGTCGACTACCAGGCTGATGGGTGCATGAACGTGCTGGTCGAGAAGTATGATACCGCGTTGAAGCAAACACTGACCGAGCTGGGCGCCTCCTCGAAGCTCGCTAAGGCGCGGCTCGGGGTTATTGAACGGCTTAAAGCCGAGCAGAAGAAGGTCAGCGAGAGAACTCGTGAGGAGAAGGAGGTTCTCCGAGCAAAGTTCGAGGAACTGGAGGCTGCGCTGAAGACCGATCGTGCGGCAAAGAAGGAGCTTGCACACGAGAAGGCGGTTCTCGAGAGCGCCAACGCCGAGTTGGAAAAGGAGAAAGCGGAACTTCGGGCTGAACGGGATGCCGTCACTCAGAAGTTGATCCAGGAGAGGAAGCGTCTTCGAGATTCTCGGAGTCAGGAGGTTACCCGAGAGAGAGTCCGGGTCCAGTCAGCAATGACGGACAAACTTAGCCGCTGCCTTGGCCGTGTTCGCGCTTATCTGGCCCAACGCGATCTTTCCGAAAGGGAGAAGAATCTGGCCGGTCAGGCCTCTGGGACGAGGAAATGCCTCGAGATGATCAAAGAAGAAAAACTGGAGATCACTCAGGAGCTTATAGAGGTATTTATCCAGCAGGAGGAGGAGCATAACGCCGAAGTTGCCAGGCTGGGGATTGGACCGCTCCCGGAGGATGAGCTGACTCTTTCTCCCCTCGTTCTTAGGTCCAGGTTCGTCAACGAGGAGTTCCTGGCCACACTTGACCCGTATGGGTCGAACGACGACTTAGTTGGGTCGGAGACGGCCTCGCAGCTTCGAACGCCTAGTGAGGTTCTCGCGGGAGAATCGGTTGTCCGGTCGGGCGAGGATCCAGTGGATAGGGAAAGGGATGCACTTCTCGACGGCGCGATCGGTGAGAAAGACGATGCCTTGGCTCGGGAGGATCGTCCGCAGGTTAGTGATCCGACAAAGATCGTCGAAGTTCCAGATTCCTCTTCGGGGGAGGAAGATGAGAATGTCGAGACGGATGAGTCGCCATCCCCTCCTCTTGTCGTACCGGAGGAGACCTCCAAGAGGCAAGATGAGTCGGATCCCGCGGGCATGTTATCTACCGCCGTGCCCGTTGAGCAGACGACTTTGTTTCAAGAGGCTGAGGGGGCGAATCAGGTGGCTCCAGAGGGTGTCCAGGAGAATGTCGTTCCTTTGGAGGAAGGCGAAGTCGAGCCTACTGGTGCGGACGATTCCTCCGCTTAGCTTTCTCGCTTGCTGTTGTATTTCTATTTATGTTTTCCTTTTCACTCTTTTTGTTCACGGTGCCCTTGTTGTAAAATTAGAACACATGGTTCGTTTAGCCGGTAAGCCGCCGATTAGAGCGAGCTTTTAGCTATCTTTGCTGTTTTAACATTTATTTCGAACTCAATTGAACTCAAGTGGGTCCATGAATTTGTTTGATTTTACCAACTGTTAAAAATGCGAACACATTAACGTGTTTAGTTGAGAGTAAAAGTTCCAGTCCAGCTGGCTATTGAATAGCGAGTTTAGTCGGCCAAACATTCACTCGTTGTTCAGACAGTGGCTTTGAATTTTCCTCTCGAGTCGGTCAATGTACGTGGTTACATAGGTGACGCACGACTCGTCGGTCCCTCAGCTAAGTGTCGGATCAGGACAAGGCTGATTAGTGGGTGCGAGTGTCGCGTCTTCGTCTGTTGACGAGAATACGGACATCGCTCTGGTCACTTGTTGGACCGTAACCAATTTTTGACTTTGGTGTTGTTACAGCTGGACCGGTTAGGGCTGCCTACGTACCTCGGGAGAGGATCAAGCCGTTCGTAGTTCGATTTAACCGAGCAAAAGTGGCTTCGAGGGCGCATTTACTCGGGCGAGTAGAAGTGACGCAAGGTGTGCATCTACTCGGTTTTTTTTTTTTTTTTTTTTTTTTTTTTTTTGGCCGTGTAGAAGTGACATGGGGTCATCTACCCGACCTAAGAGAATGAGCGTTTTTACTCGGGCGAGTAGAAGTGACGCAAGGTGTGCATCTACTCGATCGGTAAAGAATGTAAAGGGTTTTGCGGTCTGCTCCCGACGAAGAGATGAAGTAAGGTGATGCTGGATCCTTATTTAGTCGGGAGAGTGGTGGGTCTTACGAATAGTAACGACGCAGGTGCATGGAGTTCCATGCCCTTGGGACGTCTTCTCCGCTGGATGTCTGAAGTCGGTAGACGCCAGGCTTGACGACTTTGACTATCTTGTAGGGTCCTTCCCACCGTGCTCCGAGTTTTCCAGCGTTCAGTTCCTTGGTGTTCTCGAAAACCTTGCGCATAACTTGATCGCCCAGTTCCAGTGGTCTTGCCTTAACCTTCCTGTTGTAGTAACTCTCAATCTGGTGCTGGTAATTCTGGATTCGGAGCAGAGCTTGATCTCGGCGTTCCTCCAGCTCGTCAAGTGCGTTAAGGAGCATGTCTTCATTGAGCTCGGCGTGTTGCGGCATTTTGGAATGGCGGAGGCTACTGACGTTTACTTCTGCTGGGGCCATGGCTTCGACTCCATAGGCGAGAGAGAAGGGTGTTGATTTGGTCGCCCCCCTTGGAGTCGTGCGATGGCTCCAGAGGACTCCGTCGAGTTCGTCGGCCCAGTGGCCTTTCTTCAAGTCCAACCGTTTCTTGATTCCATCCATGATGAGTTTGTTAGACGACTCGGCCTGGCCGTTCCCTTGCGGGTATCTTGGTGTGGAGGGGCTTAGCCGAATGTTCCATTTTCCGCAGAACTCTTTGAAGTTTCCAGACATAAATTGGGAGCCGTTGTCGGTTACTATCTCGTACGGGAGACCATGGCGGCAAATGACGTTTTTCCAGACGAAACCGCGGACTTCCTTGTCGGTCACTTGAGAGAAGGCTTCTGCTTCTATCCATTTCGTGAAATAGTCGGTTAGAACTAGGATGAAGCGGCGTCCTCGAGAACACACCATAGGACCGATGATGTCCATAGCCCAACGCATGAATGGGTAGGGAGCGGTGGACGTCTGCAGCACTTCGGTTGGACAGTGGATAATGGGCGCATGTCGCTGGCACTTGTCGCAGCGACGGGAGTATGATTCGCAATCCGAGTTCATGGTCGGCCAGAAAAGACCGGAGTTTCTGATCTTCAAAGCTAGTGCGCGTCCGCCGGAGTGGTTTCCTCCCGCCCCATCGTGCGTTTCGGCCATTACGCGTCGGATCTCGTCACCGTGGATGCATTTGAGGAGGACCCCGCTTGCGTTGTATCTGTATAGTTCGTCGTTCATGACGGCGTAATGAGCGCTGCGCCTTTTTAGTCGTCTGGCTTCCCACTTCTCGGACGGCAAGACACCATTTGAGAGGTAATTGATGAACTCTGAGCGCCAGTCAACGGACTGTTGGTCGGACTGGGTCAACTCAGTGTCGTTGATAGGGGCGACGATGGTAACCGCCTCGGCTGAAATGCTGATGCTTGGTTCGTCGATGTGATGTATCGGGATGGTCCTCTTGACTTGATCACGGAGCCTGCTGCCGAGGGCTGCTAGTGCGTCCGCGCAGGCGTTGTCGCCACGAGGCACCTTAGTGAGCTCGAAGAATTCGAATTCTCTTGCTAAGTCTTGGACGACACGGAGGTAGGCGTCCATTCGGTCGTTGCGAGCGTCGTAATCTCCGTTGAACTGACTGGCTACTAGCTGTGAATCACAATACGCACTTAGACGCTTTGCTTTGACGGCCTTTGCCAAACGAAGGCCGGCTATCAATGATTCGTACTCGGCTTCGTTGTTCGACGCCGGGAAACCAAAGCTGAAAGATTGTCGTATCAGTTCACCAGTTGGGGACTGGAGCTGGACACCAGCGCCTGAGCCTTTGTTCGTCGAGGAGCCGTCTACATGCAGTATCCAGTTCTGGTTTAGTGGTTGCAAATCCTGCTCCAGTTCTGGTGCCAACTCGACAAGGAAGTCGGCTAGGACCTGAGCTTTTGCGGCTGTTCGATTTTTGTAAGTAATATCTAGCTCGCCGAGCTCCACAGCCCATTTGGTGAGGCGACCAGCTCGGTTTGTGTTCTGCAGGACAGTGCGGAGCGGCTGATCGGTGAGTACCTCAACTGTGTGCGACTGGAAGTATGGGCGCAACTTCCTCGCTGCTTCTACTACGGCTAGGGCCATCTTCTCGAGGGTTGGATAACGAGTCTCCGGGCCGGTCATGCGCCTGCTTGTGTAGAAGATCGGCTTTTGCTCCCCTCGGTCCTCTTTAATGAGGACGCTGCTGACCGCGGCGCTGGACACCGCAATGTAGAGTGACAGGACGTCTCCTTCGTCTGGCTTGGCAAGGACGGGCGGGGTCGTGAGGTACTTCTTCAGTTGTTGGAAAGCCTCTTCGCACCTCTCGTCCCAAATGAACTTTTTATTGCCACGGAGAAGGTCGTAAAAAGGGAGACATTTGTCGGTCGATCTGGAGATAAACCTGTTAAGGGCGGCGATGCGACCAGTTAACCGTTGAACTTCGCGGCTGTTCTTGGGGCTAGGAAGGTCGAGGACGGCGGATATTTGCTTCGGATTGGCTTCTATGCCGCGTTGGGTAACGATATAGCCGAGGAACTCGCCTGAGGAGACTCCGAACGTGCATTTGGCCGGATTTAACTTCATTCCGTACTTGTTGAGTACTTCAAAACAGGCGCGTAAATGGCTAAGATGATCTTCCGCGTGTAGTGACTTGACTAGCATATCGTCGATGTATACCTCCATAGTTTGACCCAGTTTGTCTGCGAACATGCGGTTAACGAGCCGCTGATATGTCGCGCCGGCGTTCTTCAGGCCGAAGGGCATCACTTTATAACAGTATGTTCCTCGATCTGTAATGAAGGCCGTTTTCTCGCGGTCGTCAGGGTGCATCATAATTTGATTGTAACCTGAGAATGCGTCCATGAAGGTAAGCATCTCGTTTCCTGCGGTTGACTCCACGAGGCGGTCGATACTCGGTAGCGGATAGCTGTCCTTCGGACAAGCCTTGTTAAGGTCGGTGAAGTCGATGCAGACGCGCGACTTCCCGTTCTTCTTTTTGACTACTACTGGGTTGGCTAGCCAAATCCACCCTCCGAACCCGAGACCCCTCTTCCGCTCGACTTCATGAGCTCCGTCATGGCGCGCTTCGCTCAACAGGACGAGATACAGAAGCAAACCCAAGCTCAACTCGCTATGCTCGTTGCGGCGCTGACAGCGGCTCCTGCCGGACAAACGAGTAACCCTCGACCTTTCCGACGACAACTCTTCAACACTAACCCTACGGTTCCAGCCGCCGACGACGCCCCCGAAGAGTTAGAACCCACTGAGACTCCCCCCGCAGAAGCAGCTCCAGCGGGTCAAGACCTCACAACCATACGCGAGATAGCCGCGCTCAAACTCAACTTTCAGCAGATGAGCTCCACCATTCACAAGGTCACTAGTGCTGCGCCACAGATCGAGAGCGTCCTCGCCTCCACCGAACGTACCCCGTTCACCAGCGCGCTGACCGACGTCAACTTCCGAAAAATAGAAAAGATGCGCGTCCCACAGTACAAACCTGGTGGCTGTCCCGTGGAGCACATGACAGCCTTCAACATCGCGATGGCTCGCGCTCGACTACCCGATGATGAGAAGGATGCCGCCTACTGTCAACTGTTCGTTGAGACACTCCACGAACAAGCTTTAACCTGGTTCTCAGGACTCTCGGAGAACTCCATCAGCAGCTTCAGGGAACTCTCGTCGGCGTTCCTGAAGACCTACATCATGTTCGCCAAGCGAGAAACGACAGCTTCCAGCTTATGGAACCTCAAGCAGACGAAAGACCAGAGCCTTCGCGACTTCATGGAGCGCTTCAAGTCGGTCGTGTCCAGGATCGACATCCCTGACCACATCGCCATCGACGCTCTGATGAACACCCTGCACTTGGATTCCAAGTTCCGAGAGGACTTGTATCGAAGCCCTTCCACGTCTCTCCAAGACGCCATTGCCCGCTCGCACAACTTCATCCGCATGGAGGAAGATACCAAAGCAATCCTGGTTAAGCATGGCGTTGCAAAGACACCGATGCCTAAACCCGCTGAAGCAAAGCAGGAGCCACGCCAGCACGCCCATGCCGATAAAAACAATCCGAAGAACGGTCTCTTGTTCGTTGTCGACGAAAACAACCGACCAGTCACGAGCTTCTCGGTACGCAGCGAGCCTTGGAACGTGTACAATCGCGAGACTGCAGCCCTGAAAAATTCTGCTAGCCCCGCCACGCCAGCTCCACCCACACTGCCCGCGCCACCTACTGCGGGTGCCGGAGCTTCTAAAGGAATTGACCTCACCAAGCACTGCAAATACCACGATGTCAAGGGGCATGACACATCTGAGTGTCGGATGGCGTACGCCCAATTCCTTTCAAAGGTAGAGAGCGGCGACTTCAAAGTCCAACCTCCAAAACCGAAACAGAAAACCGGCAAGAGTTGGTCCAAGAATAAGGAGAAGCGCGCCCAACGAAAGTCTGGCGGTAAAGGCGAGGAGCAACGCCGAGAGAATAACAAGCCCGCAGACGACGCTGACAACGAAGCCTCCTCGGCGGACGAAGAGCAACCGGCGAATCGACAACGCATCGAAGTAATACGTTCCCAGCAGCCCCTATCGTCTGACGATGAGGATGAGTCCCCACCAACGCCGAGCGATTTGCGGAGCCTCCTCAAGCGAAAAGCCACAACATGCGACGAAGTCAACTGCGTCGACCTTCGCTTTAAGCTCCTAGCCAGCAAGTCACAACGTCTGGAAACCGCCGAACATACCTCGTCGACCGATTCGCCAGTCACCGATCTGCGCGACCAACTCAACGCCAAGGAAACCGATTTACGCGTGCGGCTCAATCGTTCCAAGCCAACAGATCTTAGGAGGCGGTTAGAGCGACCAGCGTCATCTGACAAACCGGTGCCATCGAAGCCGGACGACCCGAGCGTCTCTGTGGACCTTCGTGCGTTCTTAGATATCAAACGAACGATCGCGCGACCACGATTGAACGTCATCTTGGGCGGCTCGTCACCCTGTGGCGACTCTGTCCGTTCAGTCAAAGATTACCGGCGCCAAGCAACCGCCTCGAAGCGATGGCCCACGAAGCCGCCGAGTCACGCCCCAATCAGCTTTTCTTCCGACGATCTGATTGGAGTCCACGTCCCACACAACGATCCCTTGCTAGTCGTCCTCGGAATCGGTGAATATGATGTAACCAAAGTGCTGATCGACACAGGCAGCTCCGTCGACCTCATCTTTCGAGCAACGCTTGAAAAGATGGGAATCGATCTTGCCAGCGTAAAACCTTCGTCGAGGACGCTGACAGGTTTTAACGGTTCTTCAGAAACCATTCTCGGCACGATCCGTCTTCCCGTCCGAGCGTGCGGCGTTACCAGAACGGTTAAATTCGCCGTGGTTAGCACCAAGGCACCCTATCACGTCATCCTCGGGACACCATGGATACACTCGATGCAAGCAATACCGTCTACCTACCACCAGTGCATCAAGTTCCCGGGGGTAGACGGGACAGTCAAAACCGTCCGTGGAGACCAGCAAGCCGCGCGAGACCTGCTGATAGCCACCGTCAAGCTACAGCGTTCACCATCCCTCGTTAACGCTGTTTCTCATCCCACCAGCTTAACCTATCCTCAGAAGGACGAGATCCTAGAGATGCCGATAGACGATTCCGACCCCAGCAAGACGGTACGAATCGGCGCTCTTCTGTCCGACGACATGCAGCAGGCATTACTCACATTCCTTAGAAATAACGTATCCACCTTTGCATGGTCCCTATCGGACATGAAAGGGATCGATCCGGCTATCACAACCCACGAGCTTAATGTCGACCCCGCATTCAAGCCCATCCGCCAGAAGCGCCGCAAATTAGGACCGGATCGATCGAAGGCAGTGAACGAAGAAGTCGAACGACTACTCGGGGCCGGATCGATCACAGAGGTTCGCTACCCGGAGTGGCTAGCCAACCCAGTAGTAGTCAAAAAGAAGAACGGGAAGTCGCGCGTCTGCATCGACTTCACCGACCTTAACAAGGCTTGTCCGAAGGACAGCTATCCGCTACCGAGTATCGACCGCCTCGTGGAGTCAACCGCAGGAAACGAGATGCTTACCTTCATGGACGCATTCTCAGGTTACAGTCAAATTATGATGCACCCTGACGACCGCGAGAAAACGGCCTTCATTACAGATCGAGGAACATACTGTTATAAAGTGATGCCCTTCGGCCTGAAGAACGCCGGCGCGACATATCAGCGGCTCGTTAACCGCATGTTCGCAGACAAACTGGGTCAAACTATGGAGGTATACATCGACGATATGCTAGTCAAGTCACTACACGCGGAAGATCATCTTAGCCATTTACGCGCCTGTTTTGAAGTACTCAACAAGTACGGAATGAAGTTAAATCCGGCCAAATGCACGTTCGGAGTCTCCTCAGGCGAGTTCCTCGGCTATATCGTTACCCAACGCGGCATAGAAGCCAATCCGAAGCAAATATCCGCCGTCCTCGACCTTCCTAGCCCCAAGAACAGCCGCGAAGTTCAACGGTTAACTGGTCGCATCGCCGCCCTTAACAGGTTTATCTCCAGATCGACCGACAAATGTCTCCCTTTTTACGACCTTCTCCGTGGCAATAAAAAGTTCATTTGGGACGAGAGGTGCGAAGAGGCTTTCCAACAACTGAAGAAGTACCTCACGACCCCGCCCGTCCTTGCCAAGCCAGACGAAGGAGACGTCCTGTCACTCTACATTGCGGTGTCCAGCGCCGCGGTCAGCAGCGTCCTCATTAAAGAGGACCGAGGGGAGCAAAAGCCGATCTTCTACACAAGCAGGCGCATGACCGGCCCGGAGACTCGTTATCCAACCCTCGAGAAGATGGCCCTAGCCGTAGTAGAAGCAGCGAGGAAGTTGCGCCCATACTTCCAGTCGCACACAGTTGAGGTACTCACCGATCAGCCGCTCCGCACTGTCCTGCAGAACACAAACCGAGCTGGTCGCCTCACCAAATGGGCTGTGGAGCTCGGCGAGCTAGATATTACTTACAAAAATCGAACAGCCGCAAAAGCTCAGGTCCTAGCCGACTTCCTTGTCGAGTTGGCACCAGAACTGGAGCAGGATTTGCAACCACTAAACCAGAACTGGATACTGCATGTAGACGGCTCCTCGACGAACAAAGGCTCAGGCGCTGGTGTCCAGCTCCAGTCCCCAACTGGTGAACTGATACGACAATCTTTCAGCTTTGGTTTCTCGGCGTCGAACAACGAAGCCGAGTACGAATCATTGATAGCCGGCCTTCGTTTGGCAAAGGCCGTCAAAGCAAAGCGTCTAAGTGCGTATTGTGATTCACAGCTAGTAGCCAGTCAGTTCAACGGAGATTACGACGCTCGCAACGACCGAATGGACGCCTACCTCCGTGTCGTCCAAGACTTAGCAAGAGAATTCGAATTCTTCGAGCTCACTAAGGTGCCTCGTGGCGACAACGCCTGCGCGGACGCACTAGCAGCCCTCGGCAGCAGGCTCCGTGATCAAGTCAAGAGGACCATCCCGATACATCACATCGACGAACCAAGCATCAGCATTTCAGCCGAGGCGGTTACCATCGTCGCCCCTATCAACGACACTGAGTTGACCCAGTCCGACCAACAGTCCGTTGACTGGCGCTCAGAGTTCATCAATTACCTCTCAAATGGTGTCTTGCCGTCCGAGAAGTGGGAAGCCAGACGACTAAAAAGGCGCAGCGCTCATTACGCCGTCATGAACGACGAACTATACAGATACAACGCAAGCGGGGTCCTCCTCAAATGCATCCACGGTGACGAGATCCGACGCGTAATGGCCGAAACGCACGATGGGGCGGGGAGGAAACCACTCCGGCGGACGCGCACTAGCTTTGAAGATCAGAAACTCCGGTCTTTTCTGGCCGACCATGAACTCGGATTGCGAATCATACTCCCGTCGCTGCGACAAGTGCCAGCGACATGCGCCCATTATCCACTGTCCAACCGAAGTGCTGCAGACGTCCACCGCTCCCTACCCATTCATGCGTTGGGCTATGGACATCATCGGTCCTATGGTGTGTTCTCGAGGACGCCGCTTCATCCTAGTTCTAACCGACTATTTCACGAAATGGATAGAAGCAGAAGCCTTCTCTCAAGTGACCGACAAGGAAGTCCGCGGTTTCGTCTGGAAAAACGTCATTTGCCGCCATGGTCTCCCGTACGAGATAGTAACCGACAACGGCTCCCAATTTATGTCTGGAAACTTCAAAGAGTTCTGCGGAAAATGGAACATTCGGCTAAGCCCCTCCACACCAAGATACCCGCAAGGGAACGGCCAGGCCGAGTCGTCTAACAAACTCATCATGGATGGAATCAAGAAACGGTTGGACTTGAAGAAAGGCCACTGGGCCGACGAACTCGACGGAGTCCTCTGGAGCCATCGCACGACTCCAAGGGGGGCGACCAAATCAACACCCTTCTCTCTCGCCTATGGAGTCGAAGCCATGGCCCCAGCAGAAGTAAACGTCAGTAGCCTCCGCCATTCCAAAATGCCGCAACACGCCGAGCTCAATGAAGACATGCTCCTTAACGCACTTGACGAGCTGGAGGAACGCCGAGATCAAGCTCTGCTCCGAATCCAGAATTACCAGCACCAGATTGAGAGTTACTACAACAGGAAGGTTAAGGCAAGACCACTGGAACTGGGCGATCAAGTTATGCGCAAGGTTTTCGAGAACACCAAGGAACTGAACGCTGGAAAACTCGGAGCACGGTGGGAAGGACCCTACAAGATAGTCAAAGTCGTCAAGCCTGGCGTCTACCGACTTCAGACATCCAGCGGAGAAGACGTCCCAAGGGCATGGAACTCCATGCACCTGCGTCGTTACTATTCGTAAGACCCACCACTCTCCCGACTAAATAAGGATCCAGCATCACCTTACTTCATCTCTTCGTCGGGAGCAGACCGCAAAACCCTTTACATTCTTTACCGATCGAGTAGATGCACACCTTGCGTCACTTCTACTCGCCCGAGTAAAAACGCTCATCTCTTAGGTCGGGTAGATGACCCCATGTCACTTCTACACGGCCAAAAAAAAAAAAAAAAAAAAAAAAAAAAAAAACCGAGTAGATGCACACCTTGCGTCACTTCTACTCGCCCGAGTAAATGCGCCCTCGAAGCCACTTTTACTCGGTTAAATCGAACTACGAACGGCTTGATCCTCTCCCGAGGTACGTAGGCAGCCCTAACCGGTCCAGCTGTAACAACACCAAAGTCAAAAATTGGTTACGGTCCAACAAGTGACCAGAGCGATGTCCGTATTCTCGTCAACAGACGAAGACGCGACACTCGCACCCACTAATCAGCCTTGTCCTGATCCGACACTTAGCTGAGGGACCGACGAGTCGTGCGTCACCTATGTAACCACGTACATTGACCGACTCGAGAGGAAAATTCAAAGCCACTGTCTGAACAACGAGTGAATGTTTGGCCGACTAAACTCGCTATTCAATAGCCAGCTGGACTGGAACTTTTACTCTCAACTAAACACGTTAATGTGTTCGCATTTTTAACAGTTGGTAAAATCAAACAAATTCATGGACCCACTTGAGTTCAGTTGAGTTCGAAATAAATGTTAAAACAGCAAAGATAGCTAAAAGCTCGCTCTAATCGGCGGCTTACCGGCTAAACGAACCATGTGTTCTAATTTTACAACAAGGGCACCGTGAACAAAAAGAGTGAAAAGGAAAACATAAATAGAAATACAACAGCAAGCGAGAAAGCTAAGCGGAGGAATCGTCCGCACCAGTAGGCTCGACTTCGCCTTCCTCCAAAGGAACGACATTCTCCTGGACACCCTCTGGAGCCACCTGATTCGCCCCCTCAGCCTCTTGAAACAAAGTCGTCTGCTCAACGGGCACGGCGGTAGATAACATGCCCGCGGGATCCGACTCATCTTGCCTCTTGGAGGTCTCCTCCGGTACGACAAGAGGAGGGGATGGCGACTCATCCGTCTCGACATTCTCATCTTCCTCCCCCGAAGAGGAATCTGGAACTTCGACGATCTTTGTCGGATCACTAACCTGCGGACGATCCTCCCGAGCCAAGGCATCGTCTTTCTCACCGATCGCGCCGTCGAGAAGTGCATCCCTTTCCCTATCCACTGGATCCTCGCCCGACCGGACAACCGATTCTCCCGCGAGAACCTCACTAGGCGTTCGAAGCTGCGAGGCCGTCTCCGACCCAACTAAGTCGTCGTTCGACCCATACGGGTCAAGTGTGGCCAGGAACTCCTCGTTGACGAACCTGGACCTAAGAACGAGGGGAGAAAGAGTCAGCTCATCCTCCGGGAGCGGTCCAATCCCCAGCCTGGCAACTTCGGCGTTATGCTCCTCCTCCTGCTGGATAAATACCTCTATAAGCTCCTGAGTGATCTCCAGTTTTTCTTCTTTGATCATCTCGAGGCATTTCCTCGTCCCAGAGGCCTGACCGGCCAGATTCTTCTCCCTTTCGGAAAGATCGCGTTGGGCCAGATAAGCGCGAACACGGCCAAGGCAGCGGCTAAGTTTGTCCGTCATTGCTGACTGGACCCGGACTCTCTCTCGGGTAACCTCCTGACTCCGAGAATCTCGAAGACGCTTCCTCTCCTGGATCAACTTCTGAGTGACGGCATCCCGTTCAGCCCGAAGTTCCGCTTTCTCCTTTTCCAACTCGGCGTTGGCGCTCTCGAGAACCGCCTTCTCGTGTGCAAGCTCCTTCTTTGCCGCACGATCGGTCTTCAGCGCAGCCTCCAGTTCCTCGAACTTTGCTCGAAGAACCTCCTTCTCCTCACGAGTTCTCTCGCTGACCTTCTTCTGCTCGGCTTTAAGCCGTTCAATAACCCCGAGCCGCGCCTTAGCGAGCTTCGAGGAGGCGCCCAGCTCGGTCAGTGTTTGCTTCAACGCGGTATCATACTTCTCGACCAGCACGTTCATGCACCCATCAGCCTGGTAGTCGACACAAAAACTTACAGCATTAGTACGAAGCAAGGAAGATTGTCAGAGGAAATATGCGTTGGGAGGCTTACCCGTCTACTCGCCAGCGCCGCATCAATGTAGTCGTCCTTGAAGAAAAGATCCTCGACCATAGGCATCTCCCTGGGACTGCCTCGGATCTGCCGAGAGAGATCGGCGCACCGGCGGGGATTACACACGAGCGGAGTTCTCTCGTTGTATACGAACTCCACTCGATCGGAGAAGTCGATCCTCGGCCTCTTCCCGAGGGAGCCTTCAGATGAGCTGACACGCGGAGGAACACTCTCTTGGTTTTGAGTGGGAAATACACGCGGCCCGTCAGACGATTCAGTTCTCGCGAGAACGCCTTCGGATGGAACCCCCTCCCGTGAATTACGGATCGCGACCTCCACACCAACATGCGGAGACCCCTGCATGACTGGCGCCTCGTCAGAACCAGGAGACCGCTGCGCCTCTTGAATAGAAGCCTTCTTCTTCGACTTTTTCTTCGGTTTCTCTTCCAGCTTTTCCTTCGATGAATCTTCAGCGAGGTTCCCGTGACAGTCAGGTTCCTCGCGCGGCCTCTTCGATTTCTTCTTTTTCTTTTTAGAAGGGGCATCCATGGGCCCTTCAGGGGGAACAGTCCCTTCCTCGGGAGGAGCATCCTCCTCGGGAAGCACCTTCCTGCTCTTCTTCTTCTTCTTCGACGTGGGGCCCAGTGGATCCGCATCGACAGTCTGGTCAGCCGAGTAGGGACGATCTACTCCCTGAGGAACATCCTCCGCGACCGGGCCAGCCGACGATGCGCTTGTAGCCGACTTCTTCAACAACTGGAGCTTACCCTTGAGTAAGGCGCTCAAGTCCGGGGTCCCTTGCATCTCGCGTGCTTTTTTGAGTATCCTCTGTTGCTTCCGCGTAAAAAGATTTAACCTGGACTTCCTCGGTCCGATTATCAGTGGCTGTCTCGACTCCCAATCAACTGCATGCAAAGCAAACAGAAGCCTGTCAGCGCGAGTAAACTCTGAAAGACGCGGAAGGATATATATAAAAGGAAGGAGGGCACCTCTCGCAATTCGAGCCTGCTGCCGACGAATCCACTCCCGACTCAGGTCGGGCCAACGAAGATGACTGTGCGTGGCTATGATCTGCGCACTCTCGAAGAAGTTCTCCGGGTATGCTATCGTATTCGGATGACGACCTGCCAAACAAAAGGAAAATGAGATCAGCAAACAGCAAAAGCAACTAGGCAGCGACTGTCGTTCTCTACCAATCTTCTTAGACCACAAGACGGGAAAATCATCCTCTAACGACTCAGCAAAGGCATGTTCGTCTGCCCTGACGTAAAAGTATGCACGCTGCCAATTCTTCGTCTTCCTCGGATGCCCAGTCAAGACGTTGTAACTAGGGCGCATCTTCACCGAGAATAGACAGTTCGGTTCGGCCTTGGTAGTTGTCAGCTCCTCGAAGACCCTGACCGACATCGAAACATCAGTGTCTGCTCCCATCACCATCAGCATGACTGCATTGCGAATTGAGCCGATCTTCAGTTGACTGATCGCAATCCCGCGTCTCCTAACGTATGAGGTGATCAGCCGAGGAATCGGAAACCATAACTTAGCGTCGTCCTCGAAGTACGACTCGTATAAACACTGGTTGCCAATCGGGGGGGACCAAGGCCTTTGCTCGGCAGACGGAATGATGTACGTCACGCCGGCTCCCCTGTAGCGCCGCAGAAGACCCCTCACGGAACTATGAGTGGAGCATGTCCCATACACGTTCCCCCAGCGCTGACCTTCAGCCCATGGATCCCGCAGGAGCTTCGCGGGAAGAGCAGCTAGTTCTTCAAAGATCCCGCCTGGATGATAAACGGTGGGTCTACAGTCGATCTGGTCGAAACGAACGCGCCTGTGCCTCTCCCACAATTCTTGTTGGCTCGGAACATAAGAGTCGGAATCATCACTCCCCTCGTCATCAGACCGGCTACCCGCGCCACTAGAGATGCTTTCTTCTCCACCCTTTTCAGACCGGCTACCCGCGCCACTAGAGCTGCTTTCTTCTCCACCCCTTTCAGACCGGCTACCCGCGGGGCTAGAGCAGTCCTTATCGCTCTCCTCGTCGGAAAACGACTCGCCCTCTCGGATCAACCTATGCGCATCGGCGACTAGGAGGCGCTGAGACATGTCAAGGTTTTCGGTGTCTCGCATCGCGTCCCGATGGATCAAGCTAAACTCATCCAAGGGACTCCCACGGGCCGTGACGTCCTTAACCGGACTTGGAGAAGCGGCGACAGCTTTCCCCTTTTCCTCTCGAGACAATCGACTCTTCGAAGACATAACTCGCTTAACTCGCTCACTCGAATAGCTGGAAGACTCGGACTAACCCTACTCGAGATCTAGAGAGAGAAAGAAGAGAGAAGGGAGAGAAGGAAAAAATACCTGAGATCTGCAGAGAGGAATGACGAAATCAGAGGAGAGTTAACTATTTATAGCAAAAGTTGGGCACGCACCCCGTGGCATTAATTATGCCTAAACAGGCCTAATTGGGCTTAAGAACCCATTAGGTTACTCGCGGCGGTTCGCTTTCTCGCCTAAACCAGCGTTCGGTTACGACAAAACCCACCGCCTGAACCAGTGTTCGGTTATGACAAAACCAACGCTCTGCTGCGGCAAACCGGTCCACACCAAACCGGCCTAAACCGGAGGTCGGCCAAGACTTGAAATAGATCAGTTATTGGATTCACGGCAAACGGGCGTGTCACTGCAGAAAGGGTGTCCAGCTGAGCGACTAAGCGCGCCACTTCCAGGACGCGTTCAGTCGCACGGCGAAACGCGCGCCTAAAAATGAAGGTCGACTATCCACGCAATAAAACTCCTTCGTCTGATCGAAACCTGACCGATCGTGAGCTCCGTGGCAGGCGAGCACGCCACCACCAGAGGATTAAACAGCTGAGCGACTAAGTGCGCCATCCATGAGATGCATTTAGCCGTACGACTAAACGCTCACGACTGAGAGGTCGACTATCCACGCAACGAGACTCCTTCATCTGATCAAACCTGGCCCTTAAATTCATTTAGACCACAGAGATGCTCATAAATGAACTGGGGGGGACTTATTGTAGGGGATAGGCTGTACCCCTCCCCAAGGCCCATCAAATAAAGGAGACTATCCAGGATCGTCGGCCCATTGCCTCAAGGCGGCCTTAGCCGGCCGGCTAGACAGGTTGAAAGAGAGATGTCCGAACACGTCTCTAAAGGGGCTTCCAATAAGGCCCAACGGAAAGGGAAGCCCAACGAAGCACAAACGTGCTAGGGCGAACGGCAAGACACGCCCTATAAAAGGGAAAGAGGCGACGATGAGGAGGCCATTCAGACTTTTACATACTCACTTGAGCGGCTAGATCTAGGGTTTTCGATAAGTTCGTAGATACTCGCCGCCTTGTATTTCTCCGACTATTTAGTCGCTCTTTCCGTCCATTTGTAATCACATCTCTCGGATCTATAAAACGTCTTTGTTCGCCCCGCTTCTCTCTTTATATTGTTCTTGAACCAGTTTACACTCAAACAATTTGGCGCCCACCGTGGGGCCCTAGAACAAAGTAGCGTTACAAATCCATCATGCCAGGAGATCCGAGTACCTCCGGCGACGTCAGGGAGGAGCCAAATCCACCCTCCGAACCCGAGACCCCTCTTCCGCTCGACTTCATGAGCTCCGTCATGGCGCGCTTCGCTCAACAGGACGAGATACAGAAGCAAACCCAAGCTCAACTCGCTATGCTCGTTGCGGCGCTGACAGCGGCTCCTGCCGGACAAACGAGTAACCCTCGACCTTTCCGACGACAACTCTTCAACACTAACCCTACGGTTCCAGCCGCCGACGACGCCCCCGAAGAGTTAGAACCCACTGAGACTCCCCCCGCAGAAGCAGCTCCAGCGGGTCAAGACCTCACAACCATACGCGAGATAGCCGCGCTCAAACTCAACTTTCAGCAGATGAGCTCCACCATTCACAAGGTCACTAGTGCTGCGCCACAGATCGAGAGCGTCCTCGCCTCCACCGAACGTACCCCGTTCACCAGCGCGCTGACCGACGTCAACTTCCGAAAAATAGAAAAGATGCGCGTCCCACAGTACAAACCTGGTGGCTGTCCCGTGGAGCACATGACAGCCTTCAACATCGCGATGGCTCGCGCTCGACTACCCGATGATGAGAAGGATGCCGCCTACTGTCAACTGTTCGTTGAGACACTCCACGAACAAGCTTTAACCTGGTTCTCAGGACTCTCGGAGAACTCCATCAGCAGCTTCAGGGAACTCTCGTCGGCGTTCCTGAAGACCTACATCATGTTCGCCAAGCGAGAAACGACAGCTTCCAGCTTATGGAACCTCAAGCAGACGAAAGACCAGAGCCTTCGCGACTTCATGGAGCGCTTCAAGTCGGTCGTGTCCAGGATCGACATCCCTGACCACATCGCCATCGACGCTCTGATGAACACCCTGCACTTGGATTCCAAGTTCCGAGAGGACTTGTATCGAAGCCCTTCCACGTCTCTCCAAGACGCCATTGCCCGCTCGCACAACTTCATCCGCATGGAGGAAGATACCAAAGCAATCCTGGTTAAGCATGGCGTTGCAAAGACACCGATGCCTAAACCCGCTGAAGCAAAGCAGGAGCCACGCCAGCACGCCCATGCCGATAAAAACAATCCGAAGAACGGTCTCTTGTTCGTTGTCGACGAAAACAACCGACCAGTCACGAGCTTCTCGGTACGCAGCGAGCCTTGGAACGTGTACAATCGCGAGACTGCAGCCCTGAAAAATTCTGCTAGCCCCGCCACGCCAGCTCCACCCACACTGCCCGCGCCACCTACTGCGGGTGCCGGAGCTTCTAAAGGAATTGACCTCACCAAGCACTGCAAATACCACGATGTCAAGGGGCATGACACATCTGAGTGTCGGATGGCGTACGCCCAATTCCTTTCGAAGGTAGAGAGCGGCGACTTCAAAGTCCAACCTCCAAAACCGAAACAGAAAACCGGCAAGAGTTGGTCCAAGAATAAGGAGAAGCGCGCCCAACGAAAGTCTGGCGGTAAAGGCGAGGAGCAACGCCGAGAGAATAACAAGCCCGCAGACGACGCTGACAACGAAGCCTCCTCGGCGGACGAAGAGCAACCGGCGAATCGACAACGCATCGAAGTAATACGTTCCCAGCAGCCCCTATCGTCTGACGATGAGGATGAGTCCCCACCAACGCCGAGCGATTTGCGGAGCCTCCTCAAGCGAAAAGCCACAACATGAGACGAAGTCAACTGCGTCGACCTTCGCTTTAAGCTCCTAGCCAGCAAGTCACAACGTCTGGAAACCGCCGAACATACCTCGTCGACCGATTCGCCAGTCACCGATCTGCGCGACCAACTTAACGCCAAGGAAACCGATTTACGCGTGCGGCTCAATCGTTCCAAGCCAACAGATCTTAGGAGGCGGTTAGAGCGACCAGCGTCATCTGACAAACCGGTGCCATCGAAGCCGGACGACCCGAGCGTCTCTGTGGACCTTCGTGCGTTCTTAGATATCAAACGAACGATCGCGCGACCACGATTGAACGTCATCTTGGGCGGCTCGTCACCCTGTGGCGACTCTGTCCGTTCAGTCAAAGATTACCGGCGCCAAGCAACCGCCTCGAAGCGATGGCCCACGAAGCCGCCGAGTCACGCCCCAATCAGCTTTTCTTCCGACGATCTGATTGGAGTCCACGTCCCACACAACGATCCCTTGCTAGTCGTCCTCGGAATCGGTGAATATGATGTAACCAAAGTGCTGATCGACACAGGCAGCTCCGTCGACCTCATCTTTCGAGCAACGCTTGAAAAGATGGGAATCGATCTTGCCAGCGTAAAACCTTCGTCGAGGACGCTGACAGGTTTTAACGGTTCTTCAGAAACCATTCTCGGCACGATCCGTCTTCCCGTCCGAGCGTGCGGCGTTACCAGAACGGTTAAATTCGCCGTGGTTAGCACCAAGGCACCCTATCACGTCATCCTCGGGACACCATGGATACACTCGATGCAAGCAATACCGTCTACCTACCACCAGTGCATCAAGTTCCCGGGGGTAGACGGGACAGTCAAAACCGTCCGTGGAGACCAGCAAGCCGCGCGAGACCTGCTGATAGCCACCGTCAAGCTACAGCGTTCACCATCCCTCGTTAACGCTGTTTCTCATCCCACCAGCTTAACCTATCCTCAGAAGGACGAGATCCTAGAGATGCCGATAGACGATTCCGACCCCAGCAAGACGGTACGAATCGGCGCTCTTCTGTCCGACGACATGCAGCAGGCATTACTCACATTCCTTAGAAATAACGTATCCACCTTTGCATGGTCCCTATCGGACATGAAAGGGATCGATCCGGCTATCACAACCCACGAGCTTAATGTCGACCCCGCATTCAAGCCCATCCGCCAGAAGCGCCGCAAATTAGGACCGGATCGATCGAAGGCAGTGAACGAAGAAGTCGAACGACTACTCGGGGCCGGATCGATCACAGAGGTTCGCTACCCGGAGTGGCTAGCCAACCCAGTAGTAGTCAAAAAGAAGAACGGGAAGTCGCGCGTCTGCATCGACTTCACCGACCTTAACAAGGCTTGTCCGAAGGACAGCTATCCGCTACCGAGTATCGACCGCCTCGTGGAGTCAACCGCAGGAAACGAGATGCTTACCTTCATGGACGCATTCTCAGGTTACAATCAAATTATGATGCACCCTGACGACCGCGAGAAAACGGCCTTCATTACAGATCGAGGAACATACTGTTATAAAGTGATGCCCTTCGGCCTGAAGAACGCCGGCGCGACATATCAGCGGCTCGTTAACCGCATGTTCGCAGACAAACTGGGTCAAACTATGGAGGTATACATCGACGATATGCTAGTCAAGTCACTACACGCGGAAGATCATCTTAGCCATTTACGCGCCTGTTTTGAAGTACTCAACAAGTACGGAATGAAGTTAAATCCGGCCAAATGCACGTTCGGAGTCTCCTCAGGCGAGTTCCTCGGCTATATCGTTACCCAACGCGGCATAGAGGCCAATCCGAAGCAAATATCCGCCGTCCTCGACCTTCCTAGCCCCAAGAACAGCCGCGAAGTTCAACGGTTAACTGGTCGCATCGCCGCCCTTAACAGGTTTATCTCCAGATCGACCGACAAATGTCTCCCTTTTTACGACCTTCTCCGTGGCAATAAAAAGTTCATTTGGGACGAGAGGTGCGAAGAGGCTTTCCAACAACTGAAGAAGTACCTCACGACCCCGCCCGTCCTTGCCAAGCCAGACGAAGGAGACGTCCTGTCACTCTACATTGCGGTGTCCAGCGCCGCGGTCAGCAGCGTCCTCATTAAAGAGGACCGAGGGGAGCAAAAGCCGATCTTCTACACAAGCAGGCGCATGACCGGCCCGGAGACTCGTTATCCAACCCTCGAGAAGATGGCCCTAGCCGTAGTAGAAGCAGCGAGGAAGTTGCGCCCATACTTCCAGTCGCACACAGTTGAGGTACTCACCGATCAGCCGCTCCGCACTGTCCTGCAGAACACAAACCGAGCTGGTCGCCTCACCAAATGGGCTGTGGAGCTCGGCGAGCTAGATATTACTTACAAAAATCGAACAGCCGCAAAAGCTCAGGTCCTAGCCGACTTCCTTGTCGAGTTGGCACCAGAACTGGAGCAGGATTTGCAACCACTAAACCAGAACTGGATACTGCATGTAGACGGCTCCTCGACGAACAAAGGCTCAGGCGCTGGTGTCCAGCTCCAGTCCCCAACTGGTGAACTGATACGACAATCTTTCAGCTTTGGTTTCCCGGCGTCGAACAACGAAGCCGAGTACGAATCATTGATAGCCGGCCTTCGTTTGGCAAAGGCCGTTAAAGCAAAGCGTCTAAGTGCGTATTGTGATTCACAGCTAGTAGCCAGTCAGTTCAACGGAGATTACGACGCTCGCAACGACCAAATGGACGCCTACCTCCGTGTCGTCCAAGACTTAGCAAGAGAATTCGAATTCTTCGAGCTCACTAAGGTGCCTCGTGGCGACAACGCCTGCGCGGACGCACTAGCAGCCCTCGGCAGCAGGCTCCGTGATCAAGTCAAGAGGACCATCCCGATACATCACATCGACGAACCAAGCATCAGCATTTCAGCCGAGGCGGTTACCATCGTCGCCCCTATCAACGACACTGAGTTGACCCAGTCCGACCAACAGTCCGTTGACTGGCGCTCAGAGTTCATCAATTACCTCTCAAATGGTGTCTTGCCGTCCGAGAAGTGGGAAGCCAGACGACTAAAAAGGCGCAGCGCTCATTACGCCGTCATGAACGACGAACTATACAGATACAACGCAAGCGGGGTCCTCCTCAAATGCATCCACGGTGACGAGATCCGACGCGTAATGGCCGAAACGCACGATGGGGCGGGAGGAAACCACTCCGGCGGACGCGCACTAGCTTTGAAGATCAGAAACTCCGGTCTTTTCTGGCCGACCATGAACTCGGATTGCGAATCATACTCCCGTCGCTGCGACAAGTGTCAGCGACATGCGCCCATTATCCACTGTCCAACCGAAGTGCTGCAGACGTCCACCGCTCCCTACCCATTCATGCGTTGGGCTATGGACATCATCGGTCCTATGGTGTGTTCTCGAGGACGCCGCTTCATCCTAGTTCTAACCGACTATTTCACGAAATGGATAGAAGCAGAAGCCTTCTCTCAAGTGACCGACAAGGAAGTCCGCGGTTTCGTCTGGAAAAACGTCATTTGCCGCCATGGTCTCCCGTACGAGATAGTAACCGACAACGGCTCCCAATTTATGTCTGGAAACTTCAAAGAGTTCTGCGGAAAATGGAACATTCGGCTAAGCCCCTCCACACCAAGATACCCGCAAGGGAACGGCCAGGCCGAGTCGTCTAACAAACTCATCATGGATGGAATCAAGAAACGGTTGGACTTGAAGAAAGGCCACTGGGCCGACGAACTCGACGGAGTCCTCTGGAGCCATCGCACGACTCCAAGGGGGGCGACCAAATCAACACCCTTCTCTCTCGCCTATGGAGTCGAAGCCATGGCCCCAGCAGAAGTAAACGTCAGTAGCCTCCGCCATTCCAAAATGCCGCAACACGCCGAGCTCAATGAAGACATGCTCCTTAACGCACTTGACGAGCTGGAGGAACGCCGAGATCAAGCTCTGCTCCGAATCCAGAATTACCAGCACCAGATTGAGAGTTACTACAACAGGAAGGTTAAGGCAAGACCACTGGAACTGGGCGATCAAGTTATGCGCAAGGTTTTCGAGAACACCAAGGAACTGAACGCTGGAAAACTCGGAGCACGGTGGGAAGGACCCTACAAGATAGTCAAAGTCGTCAAGCCTGGCGTCTACCGACTTCAGACATCCAGCGGAGAAGACGTCCCAAGGGCATGGAACTCCATGCACCTGCGTCGTTACTATTCGTAAGACCCACCACTCTCCCGACTAAATAAGGATCCAGCATCACCTTACTTCATCTCTTCGTCGGGAGCAGACCGCAAAACCCTTTACATTCTTTACCGATCGAGTAGATGCACACCTTGCGTCACTTCTACTCGCCCGAGTAAAAACGCTCATCTCTTAGGTCGGGTAGATGACCCCATGTCACTTCTACACGGCCAAAAAAAAAAAAAAAAAAAAAAAAAAAACCGAGTAGATGCACACCTTGCGTCACTTCTACTCGCCCGAGTAAATGCGCCCTCGAAGCCACTTTTACTCGGTTAAATCGAACTACGAACGGCTTGATCCTCTCCCGAGGTACGTAGGCAGCCCTAACCGGTCCAGCTGTAACAACACCAAAGTCAAAAATTGGTTACGGTCCAACAAGTGACCAGAGCGATGTCCGTATTCTCGTCAACAGACGAAGACGCGACACTCGCACCCACTAATCAGCCTTGTCCTGATCCGACACTTAGCTGAGGGACCGACGAGTCGTGCGTCACCTATGTAACCACGTACATTGACCGACTCGAGAGGAAAATTCAAAGCCACTGTCTGAACAACGAGTGAATGTTTGGCCGACTAAACTCGCTATTCAATAGCCAGCTGGACTGGAACTTTTACTCTCAACTAAACACGTTAATGTGTTCGCATTTTTAACAGTTGGTAAAATCAAACAAATTCATGGACCCACTTGAGTTCAGTTGAGTTCGAAATAAATGTTAAAACAGCAAAGATAGCTAAAAGCTCGCTCTAATCGGCGGCTTACCGGCTAAACGAACCATGTGTTCTAATTTTACAACAAGGGCACCGTGAACAAAAAGAGTGAAAAGGAAAACATAAATAGAAATACAACAGCAAGCGAGAAAGCTAAGCGGAGGAATCGTCCGCACCAGTAGGCTCGACTTCGCCTTCCTCCAAAGGAACGACATTCTCCTGGACACCCTCTGGAGCCACCTGATTCGCCCCCTCAGCCTCTTGAAACAAAGTCGTCTGCTCAACGGGCACGGCGGTAGATAACATGCCCGCGGGATCCGACTCATCTTGCCTCTTGGAGGTCTCCTCCGGTACGACAAGAGGAGGGGATGGCGACTCATCCGTCTCGACATTCTCATCTTCCTCCCCCGAAGAGGAATCTGGAACTTCGACGATCTTTGTCGGATCACTAACCTGCGGACGATCCTCCCGAGCCAAGGCATCGTCTTTCTCACCGATCGCGCCGTCGAGAAGTGCATCCCTTTCCCTATCCACTGGATCCTCGCCCGACCGGACAACCGATTCTCCCGCGAGAACCTCACTAGGCGTTCGAAGCTGCGAGGCCGTCTCCGACCCAACTAAGTCGTCGTTCGACCCATACGGGTCAAGTGTGGCCAGGAACTCCTCGTTGACGAACCTGGACCTAAGAACGAGGGGAGAAAGAGTCAGCTCATCCTCCGGGAGCGGTCCAATCCCCAGCCTGGCAACTTCGGCGTTATGCTCCTCCTCCTGCTGGATAAATACCTCTATAAGCTCCTGAGTGATCTCCAGTTTTTCTTCTTTGATCATCTCGAGGCATTTCCTCGTCCCAGAGGCCTGACCGGCCAGATTCTTCTCCCTTTCGGAAAGATCGCGTTGGGCCAGATAAGCGCGAACACGGCCAAGGCAGCGGCTAAGTTTGTCCGTCATTGCTGACTGGACCCGGACTCTCTCTCGGGTAACCTCCTGACTCCGAGAATCTCGAAGACGCTTCCTCTCCTGGATCAACTTCTGAGTGACGGCATCCCGTTCAGCCCGAAGTTCCGCTTTCTCCTTTTCCAACTCGGCGTTGGCGCTCTCGAGAACCGCCTTCTCGTGTGCAAGCTCCTTCTTTGCCGCACGATCGGTCTTCAGCGCAGCCTCCAGTTCCTCGAACTTTGCTCGGAGAACCTCCTTCTCCTCACGAGTTCTCTCGCTGACCTTCTTCTGCTCGGCTTTAAGCCGTTCAATAACCCCGAGCCGCGCCTTAGCGAGCTTCGAGGAGGCGCCCAGCTCGGTCAGTGTTTGCTTCAACGCGGTATCATACTTCTCGACCAGCACGTTCATGCACCCATCAGCCTGGTAGTCGACACAAAAACTTACAGCATTAGTACGAAGCAAGGAAGATTGTCAGAGGAAATATGCGTTGGGAGGCTTACCCGTCTACTCGCCAGCGCCGCATCAATGTAGTCGTCCTTGAAGAAAAGATCCTCGACCATAGGCATCTCCCTGGGACTGCCTCGGATCTGCCGAGAGAGATCGGCGCACCGGCGGGGATTACACACGAGCGGAGTTCTCTCGTTGTATACGAACTCCACTCGATCGGAGAAGTCGATCCTCGGCCTCTTCCCGAGGGAGCCTTCAGATGAGCTGACACGCGGAGGAACACTCTCTTGGTTTTGAGTGGGAAATACACGCGGCCCGTCAGACGATTCAGTTCTCGCGAGAACGCCTTCGGATGGAACCCCCTCCCGTGAATCACGGATCGCGACCTCCACACCAACATGCGGAGACCCCTGCATGACTGGCGCCTCGTCAGAACCAGGAGACCGCTGCGCCTCTTGAATAGAAGCCTTCTTCTTCGACTTTTTCTTCGGTTTCTCTTCCAGCTTTTCCTTCGATGAATCTTCAGCGAGGTTCCCGCGACAGTCAGGTTCCTCGCGCGGCCTCTTCGATTTCTTCTTTTTCTTTTTAGAAGGGGCATCCATGGGCCCTTCAGGGGGAACAGTCCCTTCCTCGGGAGGAGCATCCTCCTCGGGAAGCACCTTCCTGCTCTTCTTCTTCTTCTTCGACGTGGGGCCCAGTGGATCCGCATCGACAGTCTGGTCGGCCGAGTAGGGACGATCTACTCTCTGAGGAACATCCTCCGCGACCGGGCCAGCCGACGATGCGCTTGTAGCCGACTTCTTCAACAACTGGAGCTTACCCTTGAGTAAGGCGCTCAAGTCCGGGGTCCCTTGCATCTCGCGTGCTTTTTTGAGTATCCTCTGTTGCTTCCGCGTAAAAAGATTTAACCTGGACTTCCTCGGTCCGATTATCAGTGGCTGTCTCGACTCCCAATCAACTGCATGCAAAGCAAACAGAAGCCTGTCAGCGCGAGTAAACTCTGAAAGACGCGGAAGGATATATATAAAAGGAAGGAGGGCACCTCTCGCAATTCGAGCCTGCTGCCGACGAATCCACTCCCGACTCAGGTCGGGCCAACGAAGATGACTGTGCGTGGCTATGATCTGCGCACTCTCGAAGAAGTTCTCCGGGTATGCTATCGTATTCGGATGACGACCTGCCAAACAAAAGGAAAATGAGATCAGCAAACAGCAAAAGCAACTAGGCAGCGACTGTCGTTCTCTACCAATCTTCTTAGACCACAAGACGGGAAAATCATCCTCTAACGACTCAGCGAAGGCATGTTCGTCTGCCCTGACGTAAAAGTATGCACGCTGCCAATTCTTCGTCTTCCTCGGATGCCCAGTCAAGACGTTGTAACTAGGGCGCATCTTCACCGAGAATAGACAGTTCGGTTCGGCCTTGGTAGTTGTCAGCTCCTCGAAGACCCTGACCGACATCGAAACATCAGTGTCTGCTCCCATCACCATCAGCATGACTGCATTGCGAATTGAGCCGATCTTCAGTTGACTGATCGCAATCCCGCGTCTCCTAACGTATGAGGTGATCAGCCGAGGAATCGGAAACCATAACTTAGCGTCGTCCTCGAAGTACGACTCGTATAAACACTGGTAGCCAATCGGGGGGGACCAAGGCCTTTGCTCGGCAGACGGAATGATGTACGTCACGCCGGCTCCCCTGTAGCGCCGCAGAAGACCCCTCACGGAACTATGAGTGGAGCATGTCCCATACACGTTCCCCCAGCGCTGACCTTCAGCCCATGGATCCCGCAGGAGCTTCGCGGGAAGAGCAGCTAGTTCTTCAAAGATCCCGCCTGGATGATAAACGGTGGGTCTACAGTCGATCTGGTCGAAACGAACGCGCCTGTGCCTCTCCCACAATTCTTGTTGGCTCGGAACATAAGAGTCGGAATCATCACTCCCCTCGTCATCAGACCGGCTACCCGCGCCACTAGAGATGCTTTCTTCTCCACCCTTTTCAGACCGGCTACCCGCGCCACTAGAGCTGCTTTCTTCTCCACCCCTTTCAGACCGGCTACCCGCGGGGCTAGAGCAGTCCTTATCGCTCTCCTCGTCGGAAAACGACTCGCCCTCTCGGATCAACCTATGCGCATCGGCGACTAGGAGGCGCTGAGACATGTCAAGGTTTTCGGTGTCTCGCATCGCGTCCCGATGGATCAAGCTAAACTCATCCAAGGGACTCCCACGGGCCGTGACGTCCTTAACCGGACTTGGAGAAGCGGCGACAGCTTTCCCCTTTTCCTCTCGAGACAATCGACTCTTCGAAGACATAACTCGCTTAACTCGCTCACTCGAATAGCTGGAAGACTCGGACTAACCCTACTCGAGATCTAGAGAGAGAAAGAAGAGAGAAGGGAGAGAAGGAAAAAATACCTGAGATCTGCAGAGAGGAATGACGAAATCAGAGGAGAGTTAACTATTTATAGCAAAAGTTGGGCACGCACCCCGTGGCATTAATTATGCCTAAACAGGCCTAATTGGGCTTAAGAACCCATTAGGTTACTCGCGGCGGTTCGCTTTCTCGCCTAAACCAGCGTTCGGTTACGACAAAACCCACCGCCTGAACCAGTGTTCGGTTATGACAAAACCAACGCTCTGCTGCGGCAAACCGGTCCACACCAAACCGGCCTAAACCGGAGGTCGGCCAAGACTTGAAATAGATCAGTTATTGGATTCACGGCAAACGGGCGTGTCACTGCAGAAAGGGTGTCCAGCTGAGCGACTAAGCGCGCCACTTCCAGGACGCGTTCAGTCGCACGGCGAAACGCGCGCCTAAAAATGAAGGTCGACTATCCACGCAATAAAACTCCTTCGTCTGATCGAAACCTGACCGATCGTGAGCTCCGTGGCAGGCGAGCACGCCACCACCAGAGGATTAAACAGCTGAGCGACTAAGTGCGCCATCCATGAGATGCATTTAGCCGTACGACTAAACGCTCACGACTGAGAGGTCGACTATCCACGCAACGAGACTCCTTCATCTGATCAAACCTGGCCCTTAAATTCATTTAGACCACAGAGATGCTCATAAATGAACTGGGGGGGACTTATTGTAGGGGATAGGCTGTACCCCTCCCCAAGGCCCATCAAATAAAGGAGACTATCCAGGATCGTCGGCCCATTGCCTCAAGGCGGCCTTAGCCGACCGGCTAGACAGGTTGAAAGAGAGATGTCCGAACACGTCTCTAAAGGGGCTTCCAATAAGGCCCAACGGAAAGGGAAGCCCAACGAAGCACAAACGTGCTAGGGCGAACGGCAAGACACGCCCTATAAAAGGGAAAGAGGCGACGATGAGGAGGCCATTCAGACTTTTACATACTCACTTGAGCGGCTAGATCTAGGGTTTTCGATAAGTTCGTAGATACTCGCCGCCTTGTATTTCTCCGACTATTTAGTCGCTCTTTCCGTCCATTTGTAATCACATCTCTCGGATCTATAAAACGTCTTTGTTCGTCCCGCTTCTCTCTTTATATTGTTCTTGAACCAGTTTACACTCAAACAGTTTCTGTTTTTATATTTCAGATATTATCTATTTCAAAGGTTCAATGATCCATATAATATATATTATACTACCATGTGCATAATGAAAACAAACATAAAGAAAGAGAAACGTCATGGTTAACTTGAATATTGATAGGTGTGTTACATAAGAAGCACTATATATACGTGAATCAGTAGAAGTTGAGTTTAGTTATGTGTGTGAATGATTGTTTGTTCACTTTTCTCACACAGGAGTGTGACAACTGTTAGCGTGAGTGTTATCCCACTTGAAACTGCACTCTGTTTTATCATGTGTGTGTCATACATGGTTTGTGATGCTGTTGGAGTAAAGGGAAGGAACATTATGAAAGCATCTTCAATTGTCACTACTGAAATTGTTGATCACAAATAAGTCTTTTTAAGGAGAATACAAAATCAATTGTTGTATTCAGTGTTTCTGATATGATTTTGTAGGTATGGTGCAAAGACAGCAGAGGCGACTAACAGACAAACGCAGGGCTTGGAGCAGCAGGGCATGCTCTTAGAATAGTGTGGACAGTTTTCAAGATCAGAAAAGCTCTCCCAAAGAATCTGTAATAAAGAGTGTGTTTGATTGATGTCTAAAACCGCAGTTAAAACGGCAGCCTAATAGAAGAAACAGGGGAAAAGAGCTTTTTTTAAATCAACCGAGAAAAAGAGTTATACGTGGATGTTGTGTTGTTTGTACATCAGTTTCATGGCCTTGTTGTAAAATCAATACTCATTTAAAAAATTAGGCTTTGGTTATTGTTGTTGGGGCATGTATTTCTTTTAGAATCAATAGATTTATGTAAACATAAATAGTTGAGTATGCTTAGTCATTGAGAATGTTAAATTTTTTGTATGTCATGCTGCTGTGTTTTTATAATCTTTCCTTGAAGTTGTGGTTATTACAAGGGAGAATAGTTGGCAGTGGCAAGAGAATGAAAGAGAAATTATACTGAAACAAGACGAACGAAGTGACTTTCGTATCAAAACATCTTAGCATGAATTAGTGCTCACTATAGTAAATAGCTAATCTTATTATATACATTAAGACAATAAGAATTTCTAATAGATGGATGATATAGTAATCATGCAAGCCAATTTCATAGATTATGTGAGAAAAACTTCAGTTACCACAATACAAATTTGTTGTACATTGTTAATCATTATTTTGATCACCAACAAATTCTGAAAAATGACAGTATTATTATTCGTATGTAAAGTTAGACAACATGAGCACGACACAACAATTTAGGTTTAACATATTTATTAATCTATCGTATATATTGCACCAATTTTTTTTAAACGTAAATACTTCATAAATAATTTTTATAATTGATTCATTTTCAGTTCAATTAGTTTATTGACATCAATATGTTAACATATATCAATTTTTTCAAAATTCATGTAATAAAATAAAAAATACATATATTTATCGTAATTTTTAATATTATCGTGACATTATATTTACATTAAAAAACTAAATTTATAAATATTATTAAAAGTCTAAAAATAAATTAAAGAAAGAGATTAGAATAAACAAAAAAAAATCCATCATCCCAAATTAAAAATAAGCGGAATTCAACGACATTAAAAAATAATTTATTATCTATCTTCATTATCTTTATTGTTTTTTGAGTTTTATTGGTCAACTTACTTGAATATCTTTGGTTCCATAAAATATAACTTTACTTTAAATATAAAAATTAAATACATTGAACAAAAAAAATTAAAATGATAATATTCATTTACAAAAAAAAACTGAAAAATATTAAATTAAAACTGTAAAACTTAAGAAATAAACAGAAAAATAAAAAATAAAACCAAACTATTTACATATTAGCAAACGAATATAACTTAGCTTCAAAAGTCGTAGGTATCTTCTTTGCAACTAGATAACGACCTTAAACTAATTGAAATATTTTAAATGGAAAATATTAATTTAAAAACCATAAACGTTATAATGTACTTTTCTTGCAAAACGTATATAAAACACATGTAAAAAAAATAATCAAAATATACAATTATATAGTTACATACATCACATATAATGTATATCCCGCCCTGCAAGAACTTATATAAAACACATGTAAAGAAAATAATCAAAATATACAATTATATAGTTACATACATCACATATAATGTATATCCCGCCCGTAGGACGGGCCTACCCTAGTTATTAATAAACTACACATTTTTTATTACAAGATCATCATAATACATTTGATTCATTAGTTACATGTCCAGCATGCTAACACAAACTCTATCCCTAATTTTTGAGATCGATCATGTTCAAGTATGTCACTTTAAAATTTAAGATTGGCAGGAATCTACTAAAACCTAAGAGAATCGTACATTGGACAATATATCTCCTCAACTTAGCTGTGATATATCTTGAATTCCAACTTGTACAAAAGATATGCAAATGTTGTAAATGATAGAGCTTTTATATAAATCTCCAACTTGCACAAATCCCCTTATATATTATTTGTAAAATAATTTTATAAACTTTGTTATGTATCATTACCAGAATGATTTTCAAATAAAAATTATAACACGTCTTACTAAAAATATGACATGGCATTCGCTTATTATGACATTTACATTATTAATCGATCAAACTATTAGTTTTTTTGGTAAGATTCCTACGAATAAAAGTATAATAATTGGTGTATACCATATGTGTAAATTAAAGAATTCTAAATAACTTTAGTATATGATACATGCTCAAGTTACCCTAGAACAACCTTACTCTCATCAAAAGAGGTCAAGTTATAGTACTTACGGATCGAATCCAGAGGGAGATAGGGAACACATTAGATTTTATTGTAACTAAGCTAGGTTGAATATTTCAAAGCAGTAAATTGCAAGTAAACTTAAAACTGGTGAGCAAGACAATTACTCAAGTGATTGATTAGGGGGTTTAACAGATATGATGAAGGCATTAGACTTAGGATTACTATTCAGGTTATCAGGATTATAATAGTATGAATGCCTATGTGAGATGCTTGCATGATATTATAGAACCCAACGGTAACAATAACCGTACCACTGTCGTTTTCAGGGTTATCTATTACCAGAACCAATGATTCACTACTTAGCGCAGGTCATAATCAGGAAGGCATCGATCGACCTGCTGTCGCACGTATCGATCGACATAGTCTCGCGTCAATCGATCGATGTCTCTATAGGAGAATCGATCGTTGCGTCTCTAGTAAGCGTTAAGCGCGGGTTGATAACAGTTCACCAGAGTTTTTGCTAGACCATGATGTCGCTTGCGCCTAGAAAATTCTGACTCAAAGAAGATAGATCCAAGGATAATATCCACTGTCATCATGTATAGGTTAGCTACTCCTATACAAGAATTAAGAACAATCTTCTAAGATGAATATTACATGCTCAAGTATTCATATTTGGGGCTCATCCCTCAAAACCTATTTGAATCCTAAATCTAACAAAGGTGTTTACTCAGACATAGCCAAGCAAAACATCATAACAATTAAATAAAACTACATAGATAGAATAGATAGAAAATAAAGATGTTCAAGAAAGCTCTCAATTGTAATTCTCTCTCTCACAAAACAATAGTATGAAAAACCTTTAGGTAGGAACTATGTCTAAAAAAACTTCTTCTTTGCCAAAACACTTAGGCAAGAAATAAATATTAAATAATTAGGTTAAAACTCGTCAGGGGTATCTTGGTAAATAGATGGAGTCTTGGGCTTCAGGTCGGATGTGACCAAACTGGGCTTCTGTGCGTTTAGTATCGATCGATATCACTGAAGGTGTATCGATCGATATCACTGAAGGTGTATCGACCCGCGCGTCTCTCTCCGTGTCGACCTCGAGTGGTCGATATTGTCATGTCGGGTGAAATCTCTAAAGTGCTTCAAAATGCTCCAAAAACACCATATTTCCTCCAATTGCTGCTGAACCTGTAAATATGCTATCTAGACTCCAAAATGGATTAAATATATCCTAAAACTATTATATACCATGACTAAAATCGGGTCAAATTCATGGTATATCAACTCTTCAAGACTTACCCTTTTGCTTGTCCTCAAACAAAAACAACTGGTAGTCTCTCTAGAAAAGGTTTGAAAACAGCAGGGACTCAAAAAGTTAAAGAACTTAGTCATATCTTCCTAGTAGTGCAAGCCAAGTCATAATCATCCTAACTACAAAAGCACATTATACCATATCCTAGTATAGCAACCAAGTTCTCCTAGTTAACAACTCAACCAATCCTGTCTGATAATCCCCACTACTAACCTCATTTCTTGCATAAAATAAAAGTGTAGGCTTTACCTTGGGAGTATCGATCAAAGGACACATGGGTTCTTACTCAAACAAGTTTCTGAACACACAGGTAGTCTTCTCTGATCCCTTTCTTCCCACTTTCTCTCTTCTCTGAATCCTTAGAGTTTCAATTTCAATGAACAGTGATGCTGATGCAGTCCATCTTGTTCATCTTATTGACTTTTCTACTTTTGTAGCTCTTATTTGGACAAAGTGTAGCGAATAATGGGGTCACGGGAGACACTCATACCCCTCGTTTCTACAATGTGTGATCATTCCTTTCTGAATTAGAATATTGGGGTCATAGGAGACACTCCTACCCCTCTGCATCTTCCAGAAAATCATCTCAATCTTTTATATCTAGGATGCTTGAAGAGAGAGAGAGAAGGGAACCAGAAACACACAGACTTTTTACCTTTCAGACTTGCATGAGGAACCCGATCCAATGTATACCAAGCCCCAAGACAAGCAGGTAATGTCAGTATTAGGTTGGAGGTCAGCTTTGGTTCCTTCAAACACTCTCAGTAGGTGCAAACATAGTAGACAGGTTGATCCACTTTAGTATCTCTAGTACTTCTGTAATCAGTGAATCTAAGACTGGTCTAGAAAGTGGTTAAATGACAAGTAATAAATCTAGATAAGATCATTGTCCCCTTCTTGACTCAATAAAAAAATTTTGAAAACATTTTTAAATAAGATTCAAAATAGTAGATAATCATTAGTAATTTCTCCAGACTTAAATTACACTGTCCCCAGTGTCAAAACAGTCGGAGTTTATAAAAACCTTAATATAAATGCGAAATTGAACAAGTTAGAACATTATACATGACCGATACCATATCGATCGATGTAGATGAAAGCGTGTCGATCGTGGTGGATGTAGTGTCGATAGAGATGGCAAACGTCTACTCGGATCCTTTTTTTTACCTGCATAAATATAAAAAACAAAAATAAATACCAGTAATGAATAAAATAAATGATATTACCTAATAGTGGGTTGCCTCCCACTCAGCGCTTTGTTATAGTCATTTAGCTTGACTTTGGAGCTTGAATGGCTTAGTTGGTGTGAAAGAAGTTGTTTGCTGGTGTGCAAACATCCTCTTTTTCTGTGGTCTGAGTTGCAGTGAAGCTTCTTGTGGCATCATCTAATCTGGTCCATCTCTGTTGCATATCGGTTAACTCATCTGTCAGCAATTGTAGCCTCCTTTAAAAGTTCTCAATGTTAAACTGATGCTTTCCAAGCTTATTATAGGCATACGCTGATGGCTCTGACAGTTCCTCATGTATTGAAAGTAGCACACCCAGTCTGTCCGTGATGGTTTTCTGTCGGACTGATGGTGTATCAATATCGATCGATGTTGTTGCTTCATTGTCGATCGATGTCGTAGTGCCCTCGCCGATCGATGCACGTGTTGGCATATCGGTCGATGTGTAGGGTGAAGGGCGAGTTGCAAGTTGTCTCTGAATAGCCTTGATCTCCTTGTATATCCCCTCTGTCCGTGAATGCAGAGTTTCAATGCTGCTGTCGAAGGGAAAATAGATGTCATCAAACTTCTTGTAGTATTCATCCTCTGAATATTGTAAGGCTTCATAGATCTCAGCTATCATCTTGTCAACTTCTTTCTTGGTGTAGGTGGCTTTTCTTCGTTGAGTGGCTGGATCCTTTGTTGTGTCTGTCCAGCTTCTCTTCTTTCTCTGATAAGTATCATAAGCTCTAACTCCATACTTTGGTTTGTAATGGAATTTTTTATTCCATCCATTGTGCTCGCTTGTCTCCATATCGATCGATGTGGTGTTGTCTGTGTCGATCGATGGTGACTGCTTCTCCTTGTTGCAGAGCAAATCCAATTCTTTTGCCATTAATTCATCTCTCTTGGCTACCCAGTTGATGTTGCTATTGAGGCTGCAGTAGAACACATCAAGTTTATCCTTTAAGACTTGTTCTTCCCATTTGTTATCTGTCTTGATGGTGTTGAGTATCTCCTCTTTCATAGAATTGTATTGTGTTGGAATGCTGTTGTAGATCGATGCGCAGTTGTTGCTGTCGATCGATTGCTGTTGGTTCTCTGCTGGTGCTGGCTGATGATTGATCGATGTGCGAGTGTTCATGTCGATCGATAGAGATGTCTTCAGGTGAAAATCAAGTTGGTTCTGAATCGTGTCCATCTCTTGCTGCAAAGCATCCGTTCGTGTTTCGAGTGCATTCATATCATCACTCATGGGGTAGTAGGAACTACCAAATCTTTCTTCAAAAGAATATAACTTCTCTTCCAATCTTGTAAAGCGTCTATCGATCAATTGCTTATAGTTGGTATCGATCGATCTTGGGTAAGCTGCACCGGTCAGTGGTATCAATCTGTCATCGGTCGATGCGTGGTGTGGAAAATCGTTGGATGTCGAAGGTTTCCAGGGCTTCCTTGCTGAAAATCCTTGTGTTTTCTGCCTCATTATGGTGGTAACGTCGTCTGCAAGATGCTATATGGTCTTTGTTAACCATGTAATCTTGTCATTGAGTGGATGGTAGACACTATCAAGTTTGCACTTGAAATCATTCATTAAATCATATTGAACGGTGTAGATATCCTTGAGCCTCTCATCCATCTCTGCTGTGCTGTAAGGATTCGGATCTGAAGGTGTAGCTTGAATGAATTTTTCCCAATGCTCTGGTAAGCATATGAATGATGGCTTACATAGCGAAGCTCTTTGCAGGATGTCTCTAATGTGGATGGTGGATACTGGAATGACTTTTCCTGTGATGCTTCGTGGACGTCCATACATGTCTCTGTATACTCCATACTTATCCTTTTCTTCCTGGTACTCGGGAGGTACCTTATCGATCGATGCGGAGGTGTTGCCGTCGATCGATTTTGCATCTTCTAGTTGATAGTTGTATTTGAAGTAAGGCTCTCTCCTGCAGGCTATTGCATAGTCTGCATCGGCTATCATCTTCTGATACTCTGGATCGTCACGTTGCTTGAAGAAAAGGTTGTTTGGTCCATTGGCCATAGCAAGAATGTCTGCGATGTCTTCTTTGGATACTTGTAGGATACGGCCATCCATAGCTCTTGCATTGCCTTATGGATCCCTGAAAATACCAAACTCATCAGGTGTTAGATATCCATAATCGAACTTATTATCATTATGTGAATCGAATGGTATGGGTTGAGTATCGATCGATCGGTAGAATGCTCGTCGATCGATTTTGTGTTGTGTAGCTGATGGGGAAAATTGCAACTGAATTCTTCTCCATATGGCTTAGGGTAGGAAGGTCGCTGATGCATCTTGTCTGCTTCTAGGGTTTGTAAAACGATTTCCAATTTTGATATTTTCATTTTTCTCAATGTCGGTTTGACTCATATCGATCGATACGTCGTGATGTATGTCGATCGATTCTTCTTCGTTTTCTCCTCGTCTTGGACCGGTATCGATCGATGTTGATGGTGTTGCGTCGATCGATTCTGGTAGCATGGTTCCATGTGATCTGGATCCATCTCTAGTGAGAACTCCTTGGTGATCTGTAGCTGGTTCTTCCTTGCGGTTCTCATTGAATTCTTCCATATATTTGGAAGGTGTAGTAGCTCCTAGCGCAAAGATTGGATAACAGTGTGCTGGCCAATCATCTCGCATCTTTGAAACTGTCGTATCGATCGATGTGTAGATGCTGGTGTTGATCGATTTCCTTTTGTCTGATCTTAGGATCTGATTGAGACTGGTGTCATCCTTGTAGGCTGATGAGTACGGTCTTGTTGAATGAATGGGTGGGAAACATATCGGGTGGCCACTTCATCTATGTGAATGAAAGAGTACTCAATCTCTCTTTCTTCCCAAAAATCTTCATCATACTCAGCATCTTCCGTCTCTAGTGGAGGGTGGTATACCTCATATTCTCTGCAGATGTATGAATATGGTATGTTCCTGTTGTAGTCTTCATCACACACTTCATCTCTTGTCTCTACTGCGCATGTAGGCTGGTAGTAGTCTGGTTCCCAACTCCCGTCTAAGTAGTCACCTGGAAAGTGATCAACTTCGTACATAGGTATACTATCAATTGATGTGGAGAAAATTGTTGCTGGTATTGATCAATGTGATGACTGGCAGGTCGATCGATGTAAGATCAGTAGGATCGATTGATGTGTCGGTATGGGTGTCGATCGATTCCGAGTACTCTGTCTCGTACTCTTCTTCACAATAGCATGTTGCTACGAGTTTTGCTTCATCTGGAGGATTTTGCAGGACGTCTGTGGCTTGACAACTTTGACTGGATCATAGTGAATCTTTGGGTTGATGAGTGTCAAACACATCTGGCTTGTTTGCAAGTTGCAGACAGCTCCCACAGTAGCTAGGAATGCTCTTCCAAGTAGTAGAGAAGAATTCCAATTTAACTTGATGTCTAGGACATGGAAGTCAACTGGAACTAGGGCATTACCAATCTGTACTTCAAGGTCTCTGATGATTCCTAATGAGTTCCTTCTAGAACAATCTACAAAGTAGAATGATTTCTTGGAAGGTTCTACCTTCAGACTTAGTTAGGCTGCCATAACTTTTTGTAGGATGCTGACTGATGCTCCTGTATCACATAGTGCATGTGAGAATTCAATGCCTTGTACCATGCATGAGATAATGAACTCTCTAGGATCACTCTTCTTCTTCAATGTTATCTTCTTCTGCATATCCTCTCTGATATGATTGAACATCTTCTCAATATCAGCCTCTGTTACTCTTCTTTCTGAAGAACATCCACAATCTGAGTGTGAAGTATGCTTCTTCAAACGGTCTCTCTGCTGGAATCCTTAGAACTCTCTTCTTGAAGTTTTCCAACTCCTTTGCATTAGCCTCTCTTTTATAGTGCTTGGGAACCTTCTCTTTCCTTTTCCTTAGGGTTCTCTTCGTATTTTCTTTTTCTATCTCCATAGGCTCTAATGTATCTTCAACTTCTTCTGGTCGGTTTTCTGTAGGTTTGGGTCGGGATCTGAGTGCATAAAGTTGGGCTACATCTATCTTTGGTAGCTGCACTTGCTGTTTAATGGTTGTATGTTGATCGATGTCTGATATATCATGTCGATCGATGTCTGGTTGATGTTGGCGATTGATATCATCTTCTGAAGATCGATCGATGAAAGGGTGGAGTGGGTTTGGGTGTCTTCCTGTGAACTCTGCGTGTGTCATAATTCAGACTGGTCTGTTTGTGGCTGTAGACTTCGTGGACTCTGTCAAGCGATGTGGTAACTCGAACATCGATCGATAGTCATCTTCCCATGTCGATCGATGACTATCGTCTGGCGTCGGTCGACACCAGTGAGAACTGCCGAAACTTATGGAGCTCTCTACTTCAAAGTCTCCCATGTCGATCGATGACTATCGTCTGGCGTCGGTCGACACCAGTGAGAACTGCCGAAACTTATGGAGCTCTCTACTTCAAAGTCTCCCTCTTGAAGTTTCTCATGCTCATCCACTTGCCAGAAATCATCTACTGTGATGGCATTGATGTGGTGTCTGATGAGATCTTCATCTCTCCCTTTTATTAAGGTTTCTTGCCTCTTAATAGCTTCTGCTGTTTGAATCACCTGTGTCTCTAACTTCTTCACATGAGTGCTCAAGGTGTCAAACTTTGCATTCAGGCTATTGTATGCAGCATCTATCTTTCCATTGAAATCCACAGTAAGCCTCTGCTGACCCTCTAGAACTGAATCAAGCATTGCTTCAATCTTGCTCTCATGAGTAGGTGGTGGTGGATTTTGGTAGAAAGAATTATTGAGATTCTTGTTGTTGCTGTCATTGTTGTTGCTGGTGGGTTTCTGATATTGTGAATTCTGATTGTAGTTGCTCCTCTGACTGTTGCCATAGAAGTTCCTGTTTCCATTCTGATTTCCAAACCTTTGAAATCTTCCTATGTAATTCACTTCTTCTTCATATCTCTCCTTATCAGTCTCTATAGCTTCTACATCTTCTGCAAAGCTAACCTGCTTCCTTAGAAGCTTGTTAACACTGTCCAATTTGGCTCTCATAATCAGTGTTCTTGGTGCTGTTGCTAGTTGTCAAGTTCTCAATAAGTCTCACAGCCTCTTCTGGATTCTTGGTGTTAAAATTTCCTTCACTAGCTGTGTCTAGTGCCGTCTGATAGGTCAGATCTAAACCTCTGAAGAAAGTGCTGAGCAGCTGCACTTCATTGAATCCTTGGTGTGGACAATCTCTCTGATAAGACTTGAAACGAACCCAACAATGTCTGAAAGACTCTGTAGGCTTCTGCATGAATGTAGCAATCT